>JAGFNQ010000664.1:188478-249223 GCA_024364735.1 Boesenbergia rotunda
GCCCCGGTTTTTGATGTGATCAACCAAGTTAGGTTAGGTCCTGTTGGTTTTAATCCCTCTGCTAAGTGTGCAGGAACTTAGGTACGGAGGAAGTCGAGCGTAAGACGCAGCAGACGAGAAGGATTGCGCGGGGAAGTGAGCCGACGGGCTCAGTACAATCCGAGGGACGCGGAAGCTGCGGAAGAGTACACCGGTGGAGCGAGAAGGACGTGCACGGTGTCCGAGGGACGAGAAGCCGGGAGGAAGGACGCTCGAGGGACGAAAGGCCGGAGTCGGGTTGGGGTGAGCCTAACTTCGGTTGGCCGGAAATCACCCAGAAGACGAAGAATCAAAAAGACTAGTCCAAGCGCCCAAAAGAAATGAAAGAAATTCGCCCAAAAGAAAAAAAAACAAAGTTTTGATGCCAAGGAAGGATCGAACCCAAGTCCTCCACCAAATACACAAATCCACTTACCAACTGGGATAAAGGGCGTTGGCAAATATGTATTGGCGATATTGCTACCTAGATTATAACAGCGAGATGGATACAACAATCATCTCGAGCAAGGGGGGAAGATAAAGTTTTAATTAAAATAATTAAAACTTAAAGGATAATATTACATTATCCTTTAATCAAATCCAATGGATGCAGTTTAATCCCATCCAAGATCAACCATCCAGATTACATCCATGGATCAACGACCAAGAGAAAAGTGATCAACAATCAACCATCCAGATTTATTCTCTTAGGCTATAAATTGACTTAGAGGTTTGCTTTAGAAATTCAATTCATTGAGTTGTAAACTCTCTTTCTCTCTAAGCTTTCTCTGTGCTACAACTGTAAAGGCTTCTCCGCCTTAAGGAGTTTCTGTTGAGCATCAACTGCCTTGGAAGCAACGACTCTGTTGCAACCAAGTTTATTTCTTTTAAAGACGAGTGTTAGTGCTTATTTTTCATAAACCGTCTATTCACCCCCCTCTAGCCGGTCGACCCGATCCTACAAGTGGTATCAGAGCGGGTTCGCTTTTTAAGGACTAATCGCCTGAGAAAGCAACAAGACGATGGCCGGCGCGCACATTCATCCACCTAAATTCGAAGGGGATTTCACCGTCTGGAAGAAAAAAATGGAGGTATTTTTTCGTACAGATTTTGATATTCTTTTATCAATAAAATATGGTTTTGCAGTTCCTAAAGATGCGAACGGGGATGAAAAAGAAGAAAGCTTGTGGAATAAGAAGGAGCAGTCGGAATCTGTTGCCAATGGTAAGGCCGAGTTCCACCTCCTAACAGTCTTGCCTACTCAAGAGGTAAACCGGATCGGCAACTACCACTCCGCAAAAGAATTATGGGAGAAGTTCCTAGAACTTCATGAGGGTACCTCTGAAGCCAAATCAGCAAGAAAGGATCTCCTCCGGAACCAGCTGATAAACCTGCAAATGAAGGAAGGAGAAACGGTGGCTGAACTTCATGCCAAAATAAAGGAGCTAATCTCCGGACTCACCCAACTCGGCGAATCGGTAAGTAATCGCAACTCCATTCGATACGCCCTCAACGCCTTCCCAAGGACCCAGGAGTGGAGCTTAATCGTCGACGCTTATTACATCTCCAAAGATTTAGAGGTAAGTACATTAGATGAAATGTTTTCCATTTTCGAATTACACGAATCTCGGTGGGCAGGATCTAGAAAGACGAAGAATCTGGCCCTAAACACAAGCAGAATGGAGAAGGAGTCAGAATCCTCGACGGACGACGAGACAACGCAAATAGTAAGTTCGTTTAACAGTTTTTTTAAAGCTAATAACTTTTCGAGAATGCAGAAGAAAAGGCGGTCTCCGAAGAAACGAACTGTCCGATGCTACAACTGCAACAAGGAGGGACACCTAAAAGATCAGTGTCCCAAAATCAAAAACCAGCCAAAGAAAAAGAAGGCATTGAAGGCCACCTGGGACGAGACCTCGTCGGACGAATTAGAAGTTCAAGAGTATGCGGGACTTGCGCTGATGGCAAGTCATCAAGAGGGGAGCAGTGTTGAAGGGGGAGCGACATCAGAAAGCGACAATGAAGAAGGAACCTCGCTTTTCGAAAGCGATCCGGTAAGTGAGGTTTGTTTTCTTCCTCATGATCAATTGTATGCTGGTGTTAAAGCCTTGCTCAAATCTAATTGCAGATTAGAAAAAGAAAATTCTAAATTAAAAAATGAAAATATTGATCTGAAAAATTTAGTTGAGAAATTAGAATGTGATATTGTCTGTTTGCGACACAAGAAAAATAGTTATCCTGAAAAGTTGAATTGGTATTTTAAAAACCATAAAGGCCAATTTAAAAAGGTGCCAAAGAATTACATTCCATCCAAATTTTTAGTTAATCCTGTCGATAGAAATCTATTTTGGATACCAAAATCAATTTTGAATTAGTTTTCTATTACTGCATAATTTTTCTTGCAAAATTAGAAATAGATTAACACATTTTATGATTAAGTTTCTTTTGAAAAATAAAATTTTAACTTTAAAAATAGAAAATTAATTTATTCTGCAAGAACCGATTTTTTTGAGATCTACACATAGTCAATTAAACTTGGTAAATTTTTTTTATTTTTCATGAGATTTTTGAATTTTAAAAATATATCTTTGAATTTTTTATTCTGCCACTATATGATTTATTTTTTTTTAATATACAAAATAGATTTTAATTTTAAAAAATATTTGAAAATTTTTTATTCAAAAATTAAATTTTGGTGATATGCACTTAATCTATTCACGGCTCAAAAAAAAAATGCTTCACATTTTTCTAAGTTCTAATCATATTTTTTCCTTTCCCTATTTTTTGTGCCCCATTTTTGCTGTGATCAAAGGGGGAGAGTAGCTTAAGTTTAGGGGGAGGTTGTGGTTATTGATTGCAATATTTTTTTTCTATGCTTAACTGCTTAATTTAGTTCTAGTTTTATTGTTTTTTTTGGTTTACCCTAACTAAACTTGGGTTGATCCACATCAAAAAGGGGGAGATTGTTGGTGCCCCGGTTGGTTTTGATGTGATCAACCAAGTTAGGTTAGGTCCTGTTGGTTTTAATCCCTCTGCTAAGTGTGCAGGAACTTAGGTACGGAGGAAGTCGAGCGTAAGACGCAGTGGACGAGAAGGATTGCGCGGGGAAGTGAGCCGACGGGCTCAGTACAATCCGAGGGACGCGGAAGCTGCGGAAGAGTACACCGGTGGAGCGAGAAGGATGTGCGCGGTGTCCGAGGGACGAGAAGCCGGGTGGAAGGACGCTCGAGGGGCGAAAGGCCGGAGTCGGGTTGGGGTGAGCCTAACTTCGGTTGGCCGGAAATCACCCAGAAGATGAAGAATCAAAAAGACTAGTCCAAGCGCCCAAAAGAAATGAAAGAAATTCGCCCAAAAGAAAAAAAAACAAAGTTTTGATGCCAAGGAAGGATCGAACCCAAGTCCTCCACCAAATACACAAATCCACTTACCAACTGGGATAAAGGGCGTTGGCAAATATGTATTGGCGATATTGCTACCTAGATTATAACAGCGAGATGGATACAACAATCATCTCGAGCAAGGGGGGAAGATAAAGTTTTAATTAAAATAATTAAAACTTAAAGGATAATATTACATTATCCTTTAATCAAATCCAATGGATGCAGTTTAATCCCATTCAAGATCAACCATCCAGATTACGTCCATGGATCAACGACCAAGAGAAAAGTGATAAACAATCAACCATCCAGATTTATTCTCTTAGGCTATAAATAGACTTAGAGGTTTGCTTTAGAAATTCAATTCATTTAATTTCAAACTCTCTTTCTCTCTAAGCTTTCTCTGTGCTACAACTGTAAAGGCTTCTCCGCCTTAAGGAGTTTCTGTTTGAGCATCAACTGCCTTGGAAGCAACGACTCTGTTGCAACCAAGTTTATTTCTTTTTAAAGACGAGTGTTAGTGCTTATTTTTCATAAACCGTCTATTCACCTCCCTCTAGCCGGTCGACCCGATCCTACAGACTTAGCCTTCTAGCCTCCTCCATCAGCCTCGTGTCCCTCGGATGACTCTCCATCCTTCACGCCTTGTCTTTTGGAGCTTCCTTCGGCCTCAGTCATTGTTGTCAGATCTTCCTTTGCCAAGATCCCACTTGGACTTTTCTTCTTTGTACCTGTATCCTGCATTCTCACAATGCATATCAAATATAACAATAAACCTAACTTAAACCTTTGCCCATACATCAAAACCTAGGCCACCTAGATTGCTCTAACAGTCGATTAGCCTTCCAGCGTAATAGGAGAAGTAGCTTGCACGAACAACAGTAGAGACAAGAATGAGCACAGAGAACTTTACGGAGAGCATATTTTGAGCAGCCAAAAGTTGTGTAGAACTTAATTCTCAAGCCTCATTTTATAACAAAAACCCACCAGCCAAATCTAAAATTTCTACAATTCCATCGACTGATCTTGTTGATCCCATCGACGAAACCTCAATGTATCATCCCTGGTTCGTGTCCATCTTCATGATTTGATCCTATGAGAAATCATCTTGATCTGTCGACTGAACCATCCTATCAGTCGATGGAACCCAAGATTCCTTTCTGACCGAGTGGGCTGAGTTAGTTGTCGAGCCAGAATCTGCAGATCCATCGACTGATCATACCTTTCAATCAATGAAACACTCTTTTCCTTTTCTTCTTCGAATCAACTTGAGCTTGCCTTAATGTGAATGTGATATGTTAAATGAACATCTTTATCCATAGACGGAACTGATTTGCCGTTTATGCCGAGCTTCCCTTAATATGATTGTCATCCGTCGAATGAACATATCAATTTGTCGACAAAACTGATATTTCTTTCAATGCTCTGATTCAAATTTGGACTATTCTAGGTTTTGAGGATCCATCGATGGAACCACTCCTCGTCGACGGAACATTATTTGATTTTAATTTCTTGCAAAACATTATTAGCACAAATATATATTTTACTCTGCAAAAAAGAGTTAGAACAAATGCATGCATAATAAAATCCTAATTCAGACTTCAGTGTGATCTCAACATAGGTTACCTAAGTGGTCCTAAGTTGGATCGGCGCCTATGTTCCAATTGAGACTTGTCCTCACTAGTTCTCTCCACTCCAGTGGCTTAACTTACTTACCATGTGTCTGACTTTCCATGCTTGATGTTTGATCCCTGACATACCAGGTATTTCCTTGTCTCGATGTCTAGTCTATACTGACCCACTAAGTCCTCTTGTCATATGTCCAATCCTATTTGGTCTTTTTGCTAGTCCAATCCTTCTGACCCATCTGGACTTTTTGCCAAGTGTCTGGTTCTCTATATCCATCAAGGTAATTAAGTCTGCACACTTAACAAGCATATCAAATATATATATTTTGACTTTAACCTCTTTGTCATACATTAAAATATAAGTTTGATTATCAGTGAATTTTTCACCAACAACATGTGCTTTGTTAGGCTTTCATTAGTAGAAGAAAGCAAGTGACGAAGTTTCTCAAGGAGAATAACTTATGGTGAATAGTAACCAAGAGCGCGATAGGAGCAAAAATCAGTATGGGTCGGGCAAGGACAACAAGACTTGTTCTAAGTTGTGAAGGAAGAAGGTGATCTTGTGCTATAAGTGTGGAGGCAAAGGTCATATGAAGACAGGCTGTCTAGAGATAAAGAAACATATTGCAGAGAACAAATGTAGTTTGGCAAAGTCTGCAAACATATCGGAAAATTTAGAGAGCGGTGTTGGAGATATGCTATCAGTTATGTCGTGTTCTGAGCAGCTGGCGGATATATAGATCTTAGACTTTGCATGTTCATATCACATGACTTCAAACAAGGAGTAGTTTGACACCTATAGGACAGTAAATTCTGATTCAGTGTTAATGAGAAATGATGTATCTTGCAGAGTCATCGACATAGGGAACATTAGAATCAACATGTTTGATAGTGTGATTAGAACTTTATGTGATGTCAGATACATACCAGATCTAAGGAAGATTTTTTTATCTCACTCGACACATTGGATGGTATTGGTTGTAATTACAAATCAGTGAATGGGATGATGAAGGTCAGCAAAGGAGCTCTGACGGTAATGAAAGGACAAAATTTAGTAAGGAACATTTACAAGTTGATAGAGACTATAGTTGTAGATGGAGTCTGAATCAGACAGTATTGTCTTGTGGCATATGTGATTAGGGCATATGAGCAAACGTGTGATGCTAGATCTTCACAAAAATAATTTGTTGAAGGGCGTTAAGACATGCTAGCTTGAATTATGCAACTTCAAGAAAAACACCCAAGTGTATCTAGTGAAGTCATCTATTACGACTAAACAATATCTACTATCATTCAAGGAAACATACTTGCTACTATCAAACAAATCCATATGCAATAGTTCCAATGCTGTAGACGTACTTAAATTCGTTTTACCTTTGTGGGTAGCCTTGGTTTGCTTACCCATTTGACATGCATAACATAGTTTGTCCTTTTGAAACTTCAATTTTGGCAATCCTTGCACCAACTCATTCTTTGATAGTCTCTTGATGTGTCTCATGTTGGTGTGAGCAAGTCTCCGATGCCAAAGCCAAGTCTCTTCCTCTTTAGACATGAAACACTTAGCAAACACATTAGTAGCACCAAATAGTTCAACTTGATAAATGTTTTCCTTTCTATGGCCAATAAGCATGATAGTGTTTAGTTCACTATACTTAATTAGACATTGAGATGAGTCAAACTCAACTCTATATCCCGAGTCACATAGTTGACTAACACTTAGTAGATTGAAAACCATACCGTTCACTAATAGAACATTCCTAATTATAAATTGTTCAGAAATTTTAATATCACCTATTCCAATAACTTTCAATTCACCACTATTACCAAAAGAAACGATACCTTTATTTTTGTTTTTGAGTGATGAGAATTTTGATGAGTCTCCCGTCATGTGCCTAGAGCCTGCACTATCAATAAACCATGTTGTTGGATGCTCCCCCTTGACGCATGCCTGTTCAAATGCGATGAACTAAATATTTTAGTACCCAAATGTTGGGTCCAATAACATCTATAACAAATTGCTTGGGTACCCAAGCTTGAACAATTTTCACTTTTGAAACATGATTTCTACTAATAAGAGACATGAAGTTAACTTCCTTATCCTTTAGTTTATATCCTAATCCTGCCTTGTTATAAACTGCCCGTTGGCTTCCTAATATCATGTCCAAATATTTAGAGCTTGAGGTAAATTTTTCCAAAGCACTTCTAAGACCCTCTACTTGCACTTTCAATGATGCATTTTCCTTTTTAAGATCATCACCTCTAGAATTTGCAACTTCATGATGTGTACATGCTTCACATGGTATAGTATCATTTTCAAGTAATTTCATCTTAGTTTGTAGTTCTTTGACTTTAACTTTTGATCTAGATAATGCATTTGTCAAACATGCAATAGTAGCATAGAGTTTATCTAATTTAGGAGAAATTACTTCATCCTCACTAGATGATGACTCGCTTGAAGGCTCAACTTCATCTTCACGATTTTCCTCATCATCACTACTTTCAACATCATTCAAGGCCATGAGAGCCACATGTCTTCAAGTCTTTCTCCCAATTTCTTCATCTGATGAACTAGATGAAGTATCATCCCATGTTGCATTCAAAGCATTCTTTTTCTTTGTATTATCATCCTTTCTTTTTAGCTCAGGACAATCGGTTTTGATATGACCCTTTTTACTGCACTCAAAATAAATTGCATCAGTCTTTGCTTTTGATTTAGCGTGAGACTTACCCTTTTTCTTGTCATCAAGAAACATCTTCATGACATCCTTCTTGTTGAACTTTCTAGATCGTCTTATCATCTTCCAGACAAAGTTTGTCATTTCACTTGATGATAGCTCCTCATCGCTATCACTATCACTATCTTGCTCGGACTCGGATGAGGAGGATTCTTCCTTCTTCTCCTTCTTCTTCTCTTTATTTTTCTTCTTGCTTCTTTCACCTGCAACCAAAGCTATACCTTTTTCCTTATGACTTATATTAGCTTGTGCATGCAATTCTAGTTCACAAAATAGTTCATCTAACTTAACAATTGATAAATCCCTTGAAACCTTATAAGCATCAACCATTGATGACCATAAGGAGTTTCTTGGGAAGGATTTTAGTGCATACCTGATGAGGTCTCAATTTTCCACACTTTTTCCAACTGAATGAAGACCATTTAGAAGCTCCTTAAATCTTCCATGTAACTGACTTACGATTTCTCCTTCCTTCATTACAAAATTTTGCAGTTGATTTATAAGAAGGTTCCTTTTGACAATTCTTGAATCTTTTGTGCCTACATTTAGCTCAATTAGCTTATCCCACAACTCTTTAGCACTCTTGAATGGACCGACCTTGTTTAGTTGTTTCGAGCTCAATCCACATTGAAGAGTTACCGTGGCTTTAGCATTTGCTTGCGCCTTCATTTTTTGCTCAGCCGTCCATTTGGATGATTCCAGAATTTTTCCATCTTGTGTTGGCACAACAAAACCCTCCGTAACAGAAAACCAATTGTCAATTTCAGTCATGAGATAATTTTCCATGCGACTCTTCCAATATACGAAGTTGTTCCCTTCATAGTAGGTGGTCGTGTAGTGCTGTGGCCCTCTTTCAAAGACATCCTCACAGCTCAACCGCTTGCTTCTTTGGGTGTGAGTCCTCCGAAGCAACCCCGCTCTGATACCACTTGTTGAGGATCGGTAGAGCTAGAGGGGGGTGGGGGTGAATAGCTTGGTTCAGTTAATTCTTCATCTTCCAAACAGAGATCAAAAGCCACACACCACCAAATCTAATGCTAACACTTTGGTTTACTTGGTCTCCACCTCCTTAAGGTGACTAATCCAATGGTCCACACCAACGATCACAGATTTCACTAAGAAACCTCCTTCTCGGAACAACACCGAGGGTGGAGAAACCCTTTTACAACACCCTTGAAAGCTTTCACAAAGAACAACACAAGGAAGAAGAAGAGAAAGAAGTATTACACAATAGGCTTGCTTCTCCTTCCTTTGGTTGCTTGAAGAAGGTGTTGGAAACTTGAGCTTGAGCAAAAAACTTAGAGCACCAAAACCTTAACAGAGATTGCAATGGAACAGTAACGTCGTTTGTGCTTGGTCGCCTGCTTATAACGATCTTCTCTGCTTCATGAATCGATTGGTGAAAACCCCAATCGATTACCAAGTAGCCATTGAACAATACGGATGTCGGATGAATGGTTGCGACAGAATAGCTTGTAATTGATTCACCAATCGATTACAGGGCTTCTGAATCGATTGAATGATCGATTACGGAGCATTCTGTTTGTGCAGAGAATCACTCGTAATCGATTCACTAATCGATTACAGAGCCTTCTGTTTCCGCACAGAATCACCCTGAATCGATTCATCAATCGATTAAAGACCTCCCAATCGATTGACTGATCGATTAGGGTGTATTCTGTTTTCACACAGAATCGCCCTGAATCAATTCACCAATCAATTAGTCATCTTCCAATCGATTGCCTGTTCGATTGATACGCTCAACTCCGGACTTCTCGCCTGGATCGATTAAAGACCTTCCAATGGATCCGATTATCTTGTGCCAGCGAAACCTCTCGTTTCCTGGACTTCACGCCTGGAGCCTCCTCAACTCTAGGTCTTCATGCCAAGAGTTCCGTCCTCGACCATCCCTTGGACTTCTTGCCTGGAGCTTCCTCAACTCTAGGTCTTCATGCTAAGAATTCGGTCCCCGACCATTCCTTGGACTTCTTGCATTACTGCACACTAAACCTCAATGTTAGATCCAATGTATTAGCTTAAACTTAAATAACTGTCAATCATCGAAACTTTTCATTTTGAGCATGATTGCATCTACAAAAGGTTTGCCTCATGATTTAATGGTGATTGTATGAAATGAGGCTATATTCAAGGAGGATTGATGAGTGCTTAAAATTCATTGGATGATATTGAATGATAAGCTCTTGATGAATATGAAAGTCTCCCATGAGTATCTAGAATTAGGAGATAAAAAGAGGAGAGTTGAGGACAATTCCATGTGTCAAATTATGATGGTTAGCCTTTGCAAACACATGGAATTATAGATAGGTTTCCAAGCTGATACAAAATGATAATTTTTGAGGAAATTAGAGAATGTACCAAAAGTCAAGCACATTTGATAATCTTCATGAAACCATACTTTTCTAGGATAGGGTATATCCTAGCAAATGTGCTTACAAATTTTTAGATTTTTCCAGATTTTCTAGGATTTTCTAGAGGGTTCTAGGGTAGAAAACTTAGGTTGTTAAGTTAGGATTAACTTGACAAAAGAAAAGGTTATGAAGTTAAGTTGGGTAAAACTTAACTTGGTGTAATGGTGTTAAGTTGGGTAGAACTTAACCTTGGTAAATTGAAAATTGGGAGAAGACATAGGTAAAGGGGGAGGTTGCCTCTTGTTTGCCTTAATTTTTATAGGAAATTTTGAATTTTGTGTCAAACTTGGGAATGGTGATAGATACATTGTTGAATGTATTTTCCCCAAGTAGATATGGGTACCACAAACCTCTCCACAAAATTTGAAAATTTTTGGAGATTTGTGGAATTAGTTATGCATTTCTGAATTTAGAGTCAGAAATATTGAAAAACTGATTTTCAGAGTATCAATCGACTGGCCCAGGGGGCAATCGACTGGTCAGGGTTAGATTGGGTATCCAGCAGCTGATTTATGTCCAAATGATGAAAAACACGTGTATGAGGGGCTAGTACACTGTGTTTAGGATCATTAGGGATTAAAAGATCCAATAATTAGGATATTGTTGGTGTCTTTTTGATGTTAGGCAAAGAGGGAGAAGTGTTGGGTTTAATTTGGGAAACCAAACACGCCTTTGCAAGAAACCATAGGTTTAGGGGGAGCTGAGATAAAGGGGGAGCATGGTTGCTCCATTCTTGGCGTAAGGGAAACCTTGGAGAGGTTCTTGGCGTAAGGGGAACCGTGGAGAGGTTCTTAAAAAGCCATTGTAAGTCCAATATAGGGGGAATTTTGGAAAAGCTTTAAAATGTCCGTTTTGGTGAAATTCCTAACTTGGGAAGTTAGGTGTGGGATGCCTTGGGATAGGATCCATTTTGCATTACATTGCATATGCATTGGCAGTGTAAGTCCAAGATGGAGTCTTGGCAACGTAAGTCCAAATGATTGTTTTAGCATTGTTATTGCTATTTATCAGTATTTGTTTTCCCTAACTTAAACATATTACTAAACATCAAAAAGGGGGAGATTGTTGAGGCAATTTATGGTCCGGAGTGACCATGAGTTTTGATGTTTGGGCAAAGGGTTTAAGCTAGGTTTCCCTTGTGATCTAATATGTGTAATTGAGTGTGCAGGATTGTAGGTTTACACATATTGACTTAATTGGATGACTTCGGTATGGTGAAGGGTTGCATGGAGACAAGCTGGAGGCTTGTGTGCACCCGAGGGACCTTGGTGTAGCAGGGATGATGAGCCGAGGGGTGCGGACTTCGAGGCATACATGAAGGATGACATGGAGATAAGCTGGAGGCTTGTGTGCATCCGAGGGACGAGGGCCGAAGATGAAGAGGGCGTGAAGGCAATAGTCAAGGCTACTGGTGAAGAGTCAGCTGAGTCACGAAGGGACAAGAGCCGAGGGAGGAGGACTCCAAGGGCAAACCGGGAAGTGGACTTCAAAGGGCACACATGAAGGGTGGCATGGAGGCAAGTCGAGGACTTATGTGCATATCCGAGGGACGATAGCCGGTGAAAGAGGACTTCAAGGTGCAAGTCAAGGGAGTGAACCTGAAGGAACGCGTGGAGGAGGGTCATTAGAGTGAGTAGGAGTGTGTTTGTAAGCTGGGCAGTCGACTGGGAATATAACAGTCGACTGCCAGCGAACACAGAAACTCACAGAAGGTTTCTGACCCTGGACTAGTCGACTACTCTGGGAGCAGTCGACTGGTGAGTAGCCAGAATTCGATCGTTGGGGCTGTCAACGGTCGAATCTGAGTGAGGGCAATCGACTGCCCTGGAAGCAGTCGACTGCCAGCGTGAGTTTCAGCTTGAGTTCTATTTAAAGAGAACTCGGTTTGGGCTGGGAGCTCTTGACGAAATGAGCTTGGTTAGAGCTCATTAGTAGTCTAAGGTGCTCAGAGGTGTACTCAAGGTTGTGGCGAGGTTTCTCCACCCACAAGAAGCTACGCGAGCTAGCCGGAAGGCATCCAGGGAGTGATCCGCCGAAGGATCGAGGGATAGTCCACCTCACGGACTGTCGTGGAGTAGGAGTCTTCATCTCCGAACCACGTAAATATGTATTGTTAGCATTGGTTAGTTTTATTTTAGTATATTCCGCTTGCGCACTAACCATTGTAGGAAGAAAACGAGAAAATTGCTATTCACCCCACCCCTCTAGCAAGGCGTATCGATCTAACAAAGTTGACACATGGGTATACATTAGAAAATGTGTACTGAATTAACCCGCCATAAGAAAGTTTCATAGATTGTCATATGAGTGTCATAAACTTTCTCATGTGACTATTTGTATGAAATAGTCCTTAGACCTGAAGTCACTACGGTTCCCTACATAAGGAGTTATGTACTTTGATATCGTCAAACGTCACCCGTATCAGGGTGGACTATAAAGGCGATCACTGGGTATATAATAAATTATGCAAAGGGATGTGAGTGATGTAGATGAGATATATCCCTCCCATATGACGGGAGTGATATCTGTGGGCCCCTTGATCGAGTAGGACTACTAAAAATCATAGTCATGCTCAAATGAGTCAATATGAGATATTGAGCTCATTTGTTTGAGTGAGTCTACTCGGGGATCAAGAAACACAAAGATTAATCTAGGATGACACGGTCTATGCCTCATTGGTCAATCTAGATATCGAGGATAGAAGGACAAGGTCATACATTATCATAGTCACAGAGGTTAAGTCAGATCTCGACTTTTCTTATTACTTGGGTAGCAATGATGCATTACTAGATGCTGCTCATTGCTTATGTGTCTAAAGCGGTTTAGGCGCATTGCCAACGTTACGAGAACCTATTGGGTCACACACTAAGGATACAATGCTTTGGGAGCTCGGGTTAGGAGCTCAGGAGACTTAGTCAGGAGCTCAGGAGACTTGGTCAGGAGACTTAGTCAGGAGCTCGGGAGACTTGGTCGGGAGCCCTAGTCGGGAGCTTGGGAGCCCTGGTCGGGAACTTATGAGATATTAATTCATGGGAAATGATACATAGAGTGAATTTGAGGGAGTGAAAGGGAGAGTGACTGAGCTGGCAGCTCAGTCACCTCTGTCCACGTCAGCGAAGATCCACGTCGCGCAGCTATTAACGTGAATTTTGGTCCTCGCGAAAACCAAAATCGCGCCTTCCCTCGCCCGAACCCTAATCCTCCGATCCCCTTCCCTCACCCGATCCCCTACGGCGCCGGCTCTCCTCTGCGTCGCCACCTCCTTGCGAGCTCCACAGCTCTCCTCTGCCTCGACTGGAAAAGGGGGACCCCTCGCGAGCTCTCCTCTGCGTCGCCACCTCCTTGCGAGCTCCACAGCTCTCCTCTGCCTCGACTGGAAAAGGGGGACTCCTCGCGAGCTCTCCTCTGCGTCGCCACCTCCTTGCGAGCTCCACAGCTCTCCTCTGCCTCGACTGGAAAAGGGGGACTCCTCGCGAGCTCTCCTCTGCGTCCTCCACAGCCACATCCGCGTCGGCCTCCACGCGAGCTCCTCTCCTCCTCCGAAAGAGGCCGCGCCTCTCCCCCTCCGAAAGAGGCCAGCTCGGATTCGGCCCCAGCCAGGCCATCCCCGCACCCCCAGGTACCGATTCAAGATCAAGGCGCCTAACATCTCCTCCTCTTAATTCATTCTCTCTGTTGTTGTTTTCCTTGTTTGTATAAAGAGAAATGATACGCGAATTCATTCTAACGTATGGATTGCTTAACAATCAAATGAAGAGAGTCATATTGATATGCCTGATGACTCCATTGAAGCAATGGAATTCATTAACCAGCATATTCTCATGGTTTCTTACCTGTTTTTCTGATGGGGATATGGAATTATGAACACTTATCTAGGTAGAGTTTAAAATACCTTTTCCAGTTTCCATATTCTATTGGAAGGGTTGGGCTTCTTGCTTGACTTTGCGAAAGAGGAGTAACTTCCTTGATCATACTAAATTTCACAGGCAGATTCTGCTTTTTGCAGTAAATTCTGACCCCAAAAGTTCACAATTTTTCATATTTTTAAGAACTACCTCTTAACTTTCACTTGCTAAAGTTTCTTCTCATAATGCTTACTGACTCATTAAGCAACTTGGCTCTTAATTTCTACATTAGACCATGCAAACCAGTCAGGAACTAATGACTTTGCATATGTAAATAGCAATGGTATAGGTAAACTGATGCCTGATAATACATGATAATAATCATTTGCATATAAAAATAAACCTTTATGTTTGCTTAGATCAGTAATTGCATGGTGATGGTTTCATCTCAATAGGTCTAATGTCTGAAACTTGTAGATCAGTAATTGACCAGACATAAGGCTCAATGTTGCAAAATGATCCATCCTGAACTATTTATGGCTAAAATTACTAATCTTAATGGCCATGCCAAATAAATAAAATTTTTTGAATTGCATCAATTTCAATATTGCTAGTATATTTTTTGAGGAAATAATTTGGAGGATGTAAACACAAAAGAATCCACATCTTTCCAGATTTCCCTTGTCTCCTTATTCAAGTTCACATATTATTGCAACTATGTGATTGTACTAATCATTCAATCTATGACTCGTTTTATATCTTTCAAACTCATCTTACTGATAGGTTGATGTGCATTAGGGAATCAAGCGGCGCAACTTTTCACCCGTCAACAATTCAAGCCAACTTCTCCAGTTCGTTGGTAGCATCTACTATCACTGGGAAAGGCCCAACAGACAATTAGAATTTTTTGAGAATAAAGGTGGGAACAATAGTTAAAATGTTAACTTTAGCACATATACAAATCCTCACTATGCAGTCCGGATAGTGTGCCTGAATTTGTTGTTGCATAAAAATTTCAACTTAAATCGAGGCAAAGAATGGATGGTATTTTAAAAAGTCTTGATAAATTCTCAGTCCCTGAATGAATATTGTTAAAGGAAAAGGTAAGTTGAATAGATCTCCATGCAGGTCATCAACTTTGGGAAGGTTAGTGTGAGCTTGAAAATCTCCGTTAATGGGCTAGAAGCTGCCATTGGCTCATTTGGATCAGCAACCATACTCACATCTGATAATTTGATGGATGAGAATTCCTTTGCATATCCAAACAAGGTAAATTTTGGTATTGACAGGATGCTATGTTTTCTTATCTTAGGAAAGCTCAAAGTGCAGAACTGCAACATTTTTGAGTTCCTAGTTCAGAAATTTAATGACTACTATGGTTGAACTGAATTTTGATTTATTAATCTTGGGTGTTGTGTGTTCTTGTTTCATCTTCTGTTTGTAGGTGGTGCCAGTTTCAAGCGTATTACTGAGTGCAGGGAGAGCGATGGATGTCGTAATTGCTCCACACTCCTTGACTGCATTTGATCTTCCATTAACTTCTACTGAATTGATATCTGCAATTTGAGGAATTGAGATTAGATGAGAAGTGGTGGTGAAGCATATCAAATGCGTGAATGAATGAATGAATGAACGAACATAAAGGAGTATGCTTCTGCATATGTGTCAAATGGACGTGTTGTTGGAGATAAATTAAATGACAATAAATCGTCTATTAATATTGATGCTTTGTATTCGGTGTGGCGTCCTTTGGCTGGCTCTCTTTATTTCACATAAAATATATTTTGGGGCTTTGTTTTGTGTAAAGTGTTTTGTTTAATATTTTAAAATATTTAATATTTAATGAGATATAAAATTGTAGTTGATGAAACAAATTAATTGATTGATAAAAATATATAGCCATTATTGAAGGAAAATAGATTTGCAAGTTCTAGACATTCATATATAAATCTCCTTTTTCTACTTCATTTTTTATGTCATTTTCATCGGTAAATCCTCTTTTTCTTATCCATGGTTTGTCGATATTCAATAGACTTGGACTATTTGTAAATCCTCTTCATTTACCTACAGGTTGTGCCTACCCTGCCCAATGACAATTTATTGGACTAATTAAACTGATCAATTTGCTTAGATCGGTGTCCTTTCACTTGATTACTCCGCTCATCAAGTTTAATAAATTCATTCGAATAGACCCATTGGTTGTACTAAGGAAAAAAAAATGACTTGACTACTTTGCCCAAGAACCTTAATAAATTCAACCAGACAGATCCACAAACTATAGAAATGAAATGTTCTCCATCAAGGAAGCAAAATGAAATGACTGTTCGGTACAAATAAAACCATTAAAGAACACATGATAATAATATTAGCAAAAGACGAGCAAGAAAACCAATTTCTCGATTTTAAGATGATAGCAAATATTTAACACTGTTATATTGCAAAGTTCATAAACTGTAATTTGAAGCAGGTTAACTGACAGGGAGGGCACCCAACCATAGAAACTAAGTTCATGGTTCAAGGAACGCCACCTAACATTTGACTCGCATGTAACGAATAAACTGGTTCAGAGACTGCAGGAATTCAAACTATTTCTCTGGCTGCAGAGCAATGTATTCGCTAGCATACAATGAATAACACAAGCAACACGGAATCCCTTATCAAAACCCTCTACAATGATTATATTACCAATGTCAGACGAAGATACAAAATGAAACTATATGCCCTAATCTGCATCCATCTCCTCCAATGCAGCTTTTGCAGCCTGCTTGGCTTGCTCCAATAGTTCGTCTGGAACCTGTGACAATACATGTCTTGTACTTTATAAAGAACACCATGACATATCGAATAAAGGGTATAAATGAGACTAACGAGGGAAAACATGGGCTAGAGAAGGTTAGAAAAATAACGAGAAGTATAAATTGCAGACAAATAATTTTCTTGTAATATCTTGTTTCTATAAATATTATAAAAAAATACTTGTCTGAAATATCATGTTTCTATAAACCCACCCTACTTTGTGAAATAAAGCTTGATTGTTGTTGTATCATGTTTCTATGAAGAAAAGGAATTGAGCATGGTGTAACTGTATCCTTCAGGAAATGCAGCGCAATAAGCTTTCAGAAAACTTGTTTACATAAAAAAAGGCTATTTAGGTTAATGACAAGAACTAGAGTTTGTAACATGATAAAATACAAATTTGTTGGGAAAGGCAATATAGGCACATATGAAAAAGAAACTTCATTTTCTTTGTTCAAAATATCTTAAAAGGGAGTTAATTGAGAATTCTCAGAAGCAAAACAATTAGGACAGGAAGGATTAATGTCCCAAATCCTATCCAACAAGCAAAGCTGCTCCAAGCTCCAGCTCAGGTAAGCATATAACTTTAGTTTGCCCATAACTATAAACAATTGCAAAATTATGGACACTGAGTCAAACAATTATTATGCAACTAATCAGTAATTGAAGTCATTCAAACAAAAAAGCAGAATTAGTAAAATCAATGAACCAATGTATCTAAATTAGTTTGGTTTTTAACAGTTATGATAGTATTGCCAAAAGCCTATTCATTAGGATGTTCCAATGGAGACTTGGGCAAGCAATAAGGAGGAATCGTGATGTATGGCAGAATAGAAGACATCAGCAAGCAAATGAGAACTATATTCTACCATATTTGCATGATCAAAGAAAAAAAGTAAATAGACTGAAATGTGCAATTCAAGGTCATTGTACAAGTGACTTTCTTTATGCATAAGAAAGTTCAGGGTACAGAAAAAGGACAGGAAATAAACATCAGTAGACAGTTCTAACTAAATTACTGTCTAAAATTATTAAGTCCAATTAACAACAGCTACCTTCTGATGCTGGCGGTTTGATTCATCACAGACCCAGCTCATTTCTAACTTAGTTGGAGCAGTGTCAAAAATCATCTTTGAGGTTACTGATGACTTGACCTATTATCTGTCAAAAATCTTAGCGCTACCTCAATTATACAAGCATGCCTTATATATATGATATATGGATTAGCAAATTTACCTGTGGCAACAACATTAAAAGACCGTACAGAGTCTTCAGTAACCATGTATGTTTCCCAGGCTCAAGAAGCTGCAAAATGAAAATACATGAGCCACGTCAGAAGAAACGATACATAATGGACAATAAAGTTTCTTCATCAAAAAAGAGCAAGATGAGCAATTAGTACAAGATGAAGATGCAAATGGGTGTTGACAATCATTTCAAAGAGTACAAGTACAAATACAAAACAATCAAATCAGTTGCAAATTCTGAGGAAAAAAACATCTAAGCAACCATAACCCCTCATGCTCCGTTTCTTTGTATATCCTGCCATACCATGTCAAAACCCAACAATCCTGTCAGAGACACATCTCTACTAGCAATAATTGGAAACTTGTACAAAATGAGGGGTAAAACGCCTAGATACCTAACTGTGTTAGACACACAAAAGTCCCACTCGAGTCTGACATATACATATTCCAGTCACATAATTTAGGCCTTCAAATATACAAGAATGCAAGAAAACTACAATACAACTACATGCCAATTAGTACATCAAAGGACTAATTACAAGTTCCAATACGAATCATAGTTTTACAGACTTTGGCTGAGAATGAATGCTAAATCAAAATTGATTCTCCTTCTGATGCATTGAATCCATGGTGAGACATATCAACTGCAAATATCAGAAGAAAAATGAAGAAATTCATAGCTGCTCGTTCAGAGAATCCACTTGAAGATCAGAAAACTTGTCAATTGCTACACAATATCCTGCGCCAACTTGAAATCAACACAATATCCTGCGACCAGATTTTGAAATCAGAAGGAAAGATCAGAAAACTAATTTAGAAACTTAAAAATTACATCCAAAATGACAAGACAAAAGTAAATCACTGCATGGTTAAATCATTGCATGCTAAACTATCCATTAATAAACCTTATATTTGTCAATTGCTATATCATATTAAAGTGCATTTTTTACCACATTAAATTTGTTTGACTTACACCCACATATGGGAGCTCCATGCATACATCTATTCATGGGCATTGTGAAAGCGTTAAATCGAAGACAACCTACAACAAAGTAGACAAATAAATAGATTAGAAATCATTATGAACACTATAGACAAAGAAGACAAACTACAACTTACATTTTGACTATTTTGATCATCCATTATATTTTTAGAATTTAAATTTGATAACTCTTCTTCCCTTCTTTCAACTGTAGAACACTGTAAAAGAAAAAGAAGAAACCCAAAATCATATTTTATAAACCATAGCAAAACACCAAACCAAAGTATTAGTTGAGATAAAAACCAAACCTTTTTCCGAGACTTTGCTCGCGCCTTTTTCGCAAATTGTTCAATTATGGATTGTTTTCTTTTCTTTGGTGGACGTCCCCGAGACCTCACTTTCAATGGAGAGTGAAACTTTTGGCTCTCAATCCGTGAAGCATCATTAACCGTGTTGCTAGCTTGAACACCATCCAAAGACTCATCAACATCAATTTGAATGAGTTTTTCTTTTGCATCTTTCAAGATCTCAGTTAAAAATTGTAATCTCTCATCATTTTTTGACCCAAGTTTTTGTACTTCATGCATCAAAGGATGAAGGCTATTATATCTTCTTCTTTCTTCTTCCTGAAAATAACAATCATCATAAATATTGGTGATTCCTTGATAATCACGTTTAATGTCTTTGCGCCATCGGTCCAATATATACTTTTCAGAAACAGTAGTCACATTTCTTTTGATAAGAACCGAAATCAAATGTCTACACAAAATGCCTTGAAATTCAAAAAGTCGACATAAACACTTCAAATGGAAGTCCTACTCACTATATTGTACCGAATAAGAAACATTTTGTGAAGTTGCTCCATCATTCCCATATACAGTTTCAATGACTTCAAAAAATAATATATTCCCTTCTTCCCTCACAAATGAAGTATTGCAAAACATCAAACCTCTCATTTCATCCTGAAACAACTTAAAAATCTTGTTTGTGTAGACCTTTTGAAACAGCCTTTCAAGTGGGCTTGGACTAATTACTGGAATTATGGAATTGAAAGAAGCAAAATCAGCATTTTGTTCCTTTTCAATTTTGCTTTTCAAAGCATTGTCATATTGTTCAACAAATTGTTTCAAAGTAGTTTTGGAATGCACATAATCATCAAAAAAAAGCATTCATACTCTCACTTCTTTGACTAGTCGACATCCCTGCCCAAAATTTATCTTTGACATATACAGGTATCCACTTATGACGACTTTCATACAAAGAATTTAGCCAATCATTTTTCTCCAAATTAAAATCTTGAACCAATTTTTGCCAATTGCTATCACAACATTCATTTGTCAAAGAATTATAAACAATTTTCTTTAGCTCTTTCTTTATCATCTTGTAGTTGGCGTGGTTACCAAACTTGGCTAGATTTTTTTTCATTATATGCCAAAGACATAATCGATGATGAGTGTTTGGAAATACCTCAACAAGTGCATTTTCCATGGCTTTGCACTGGTCCGTGATAATACCTCTTGGAGCGCGCCCTCTCATGCAGGTCAACCAACAATTGAATAACCAAATGAATATTTCCGTATCTTCCTTAGAAATCAAACCACAACCAAGCAAATTAGACTGACCATGATGATTAACTCCAACAAAAGGAGCAAACGACATATCATAACTATTTGTAAGATATGTAGTATCAAATGTAACTACATCAGAAAAATAATCATAAGCAGCCCTACTTCTTTCATCAGCCCAAAAGATATTTCGTATGTGAGAATCATCATCCACATCGATCATGTAAAAGAAATTAGAATTTCTACTTTGCATACGACTAAAATAATCATTCAAGGCCTTTGCATCACCGTGACCAAGTCTTAATCTACGGGCTTCACCAATATAATTTCTGCACGTTCTCTCATCAAAAGGCAAATTTTCATAGCCACCGGCCTCAACAAGTGAATGAAAACTCTTACTTAAAGTGATTCCTGCCTGATCATTCAAATCTAATTTCCTCTTTGTTTGGGCATCTAAAATTTTATTGCATCTAAAATGTCTTGACTTCTTTGGACTTAAAGCATGATTGTGTTCAAGAATAACACCATTAATAGAGTATAATCCATCATTCTGAACAATAATATTAATCCTAGCTTTGCAATTTGTTTTGCTTGAAGGTCTAGGATAAAACGGATTTTTCCCCTTAGGAACATTCTTACCATTTCTTGAGCAACCGAATGAAAAATACTTTTGCTTACCATTATCTCCCTTTTTTGATCCCAATTTAGAAATGCCAAAACCAACTGATTGTGCATAAGAATTGTAAAAATCCCGAACTTCTTCTTCAGATGAAAACTTCATCCCAAATTGTGGAGTATTAGCTTCATTTGAGCTTGACGACTCTCCCAACACTTGTGAATCATTAAAAACCAATTGATTTTCCATTTCAATAAGTGCCAAACGTGAGGTGTTTGTTTCATCATCCATCATAGCAATTTCAAACACCTACAGCCAAAATTCAATTGAAAAAAACTTAGAAAATCATATAAAGATGATTCTTATCACAAGCAAACAAATTCCATAAAAAGATGATTTTTTTTTGCAGGCTTCTGATCACAAGCAAACAAATTCCATAAAAAAGATGATTTTTTTTGCAGTCTTCTGATCACAAGCAATGTGGTGTGCCATCATAGCAATTGTTAAACAGAGAATTAACAATGAGAGAAAATTGGCACATGGACAGCAAAATTGTAATTCTTCATCAGAATATCAGTATGGCTCTCTTCATTTGATTGTTAAGCAATCCATACGTTAGAATGGACATTGGACAACACACATGATTGCAATTCTTGATTTATAATCCAATATAACACTCGAAAATCAGAGAAAGGATTTTCCTTTGTTCATGAATGACGACAAACTTTATTATCTGCGATCATTTCAATTTACACAAAAAGCCCACGGTGATGAACCAAAGCGTCGTTTCCCATCACCAAGATCACGAATTTATACAAACAATGAAAACAACATAAGAGAGAATGAATTAAGAGGAGGAGATGTTAGGCGCCTTGATCTTGAATCGGTACCTGGGGGCGCGGGGGATGGCTTGGCTGGGGCCGAATCCGAGCTGGCCTCTTTCGGAGGGGGAGAGGCGCGACCTCTTTTGACGGAGGAGAGGAGCTCGCATGGAGGCCGACGCGGATGTGGCTGTGGAGGACGCAGAGGAGAGCTCGCGAGGAGTCCCCCTTTTCCAGTCGAGGCAGAGGAGAGCTGTGGAGCTCGCAAGGAGGTGGCGACGCAGAGGAGAGCTCGCGAGGAGTGTAACGCCCCAAAATTTCCATTTTAAGTTCTTAAAGTCCTTAGAACTATTTAAAAATGGTTTAGAAATATTCTAGATATTTTTAGGAATTTTTAGAATATTTTTATGGAATTTTCCGAGTCCGTTTAGTATTTTTACTAAAAGAAATAGAGTTTTCGGTAAAAAGTTGCCTGGACGAGTTTTGAACCCGAGACCTCCCATGGGATCAACGACTTAAGTTGGTCGGGTTAACCAGGCGCCCCAGCAGGGGTGTGCTGAAAGAAAATAGAGAGATATTAAGTTAAGTTATAAGTTGGACTTAAATAACCCTAAGTATAAATAGATAGTTAAAGAGAGAAATTTTATTTTCTCTCAACTAAAACCCTTACTCGCCCAAGCCCTCACGCCGACCCCTCTCCTCCCCTCTCTTGTGCGCACGCCAACCACACCACCTCCTCTCCTCTTCTAAGGGGGCGCCGACCAAGGAAGAAGCAAGGAGGGCGTAGCGTTTCGTTCGTCTCGACGAGAGGAACGCGTAGGCGCGAACGGTTCATCGAGATCTCAAGTTTCTCCCGAGCCCTAGACGTCAATTTTGGTTGTAAGTCCAAGATATCAAGGTAAGTACTGCTCACCTGCAGTAAGAGGTGGTTTTCCCGCAAGAATTTTCCCTCGAAAGTTTTAGAAGAGATATTTCCTTTTTTGTTTAAAATTTTGCATGTGATCTTAGTTCATTATATGCTTGTATAAGTTAATTAAGTATCCTATATGAGGTTAGGGTCTAAGAAAAGTTATGAGAAAAGAAAAGAGAAGATAAAGATAAGAAAAGAAAAGGCCAAGGCCTTAAGAAATCCCCAAAAGTCAAGACTTAGGGATTTGGGCACACAAGGGGCTCGTTAAAATGCCAAGGCATTTAAAGATAAGAAAGAAAAGAAAGAAAAGCTATTTTATTTTCTAAGGCCAGTACCCGGCTTCCAAGGGCGTCGTTAAAGAAATCTAGGTGTCCAATTCCAAGGTCTTGGCCCTGGTAGACCAAGGTCTGCTCTATTAGGATTGGTGGCTCGCTACCCCAACCTTTTAGGGAACGCGCATAAGATGGTACTTACGTCTTAAGTGGATCCAAGTGAGATATTATTTTCAAGTATATGCTTTAGCAAAGTTTTTCTAAAGTTTAAGAAAGTTTTCTAAAAGTTAAAGAAAGATTTAAAAGTCAAAGAATTGCTAAAGTTTCAAGTTAAGCCAAGAACAAGTAAGTTGAGACTTATTAATGCTTGAGTATACATGGTTTAGTTTTCTTTGAAGCATAAAAGTATCTCATGTGATTTCACATTGTTTAAAAAGCATGTTTGCACATTTTCGAGATTTTGTGAGCTAGATAGTACTTACTAAGCTTTTTGCTTATTAGTTGCATTTCCTCTTACTGCAGGTAAAGGTAAAGGCAAGCAATTCTGAAGGAAGGCGACAAGGCGGTGCTGAGTGACGTGTGTGTGGTGGCTGACCTTAGAGAGGTCCTTGGGACAAGATGAAGGAAGGACTTAAAGTGCATTTATCATAAAGTCTTAGTTTAAGTTAGAGCTTATAGCATTTATTCAAGTATTTGCGTTTTAGATATTTTGCATATCCTAAAACCATGAGTAAAGATTCCATGTCATTTTATTTAGCATACATATCCTTATGATTGCATTGGATGAGTATAAGTATGAGTAGTTTTGAATATTGATACTTGATGGAGCTAATTGATGCATGTGCCAAGATATTGGTAGTTTCCCTTTGAATCAAGTTTTATTGCTTAAACATGCTTAGAAAAGTTGCATACACATTCCACAATGCTTTAGAAATGTTTAGAACATGTGTTTTGATGTTATGAATGCATAGGAGTGAAGTTTGGTACAAAACTCTAGTTTAAAGTTCATATAGATTTTCATAGCTTAATTACTTCCGCAAAAGTCTTAATTTCAAGTTTCTGAAGTTGTTTGGATTGGCTAAAATGTTTAGGAAACTAGTATAGAGTATAGAAATGGTGTTGTGTCTTTGTATGGCTTGAAACTATAAGTTTGGTGGACTATTGAGACAAGGTTTCGAATCTGAATTTCAGATTTTCAGGCGTGCCAGTCGACTGGTTCAGTATCAGTCGACTGCCATATCGAACAGTAGCTTCTGTTCGATGCATCAGTCGACTGCCAAGAGGCCAGTCGACTGGTGCCGCGCCCAGAAACTTTCTGTGGCCGATACCAGTCGACTGGTTAGATCGCAGTCGACTGGTACCAATGCAGAGAAGTGCTACAGATGAAAAGAAGCGTGCCATTGTATCATGCATGACTATTAGAGTTAGAATATCATCCCTAAATGGATTTAAAAGAAAAAAAAAGAAGTTCCGCATTCTTAGTCGTGCATTAGAGTCGAGAAGTAGAGAAAGTAACGATCCGTCTAAGGTAGAGAAGGCGGGTCGCTACAAGGAGTCCCCCTTTTCCAGTCGAGGCAGAGGAGAGCTGTGGAGCTTGCAAGGAGGTGGCGACGCAGAGGAGAGCCGGCGCCGCAGGGGATCGGGTGAGGGAAGGGGATCGGAGGATTAGGGTTCGGGCGAGGGAAGGCGCGATTTTGGTTTTCGCGAGGACCAAAATTCGCGTTAATAGCTGCGCGACGTGGATCTTCGCTGACTGGACAGAGGTGACTGAGCTGCCAGCTCAGTCACTCTCCCTTTCACTCCCTCAAATTCACTCTATGTATCATTTCCCTTAATTCATTAAAGTGTTTAATGAATTAATAATAAAAGAAAAGAAAAAAGTCTCTCTTCATTGAATGAAGAGAAGTTGAAGAGTCACATGAGAAGATGTGTTCTTTATTGGCTTTAATGAAGGGAAGCTAAAGAGACAAACACCTCTTCATATTCATGGGATGAGTATAAAAGAGGGTCTAGTCACTTTCGGAGGAGGTGAGTTTCCCTTCTTCCCTTCCTCTCTCTTCTTCCTTTTCTCCCCCTTGGCCGAAACCCTTTTGGGTTCGTGGTTCTTTTGTGAACTACCTCAAGTTGTTAACACAACTAAGGTAGTTCTTCCCGAAGTTGAGAGATCGTGTCCGTGTGGATACGCCTAGAGGCACAGACGCTTGAACGTGTAAGAGATCCGGCGGCACTTGGACGAGCGGGATAAACGTAAGGGAACGCTCCAAAGGTATACACTTTAGATAGATCTATTAGATAGATGAACTTCGTACGAGTTTCGTCATCGTCCTCGTGGGCTAGACTCTGATGACTGGCCGCCTGCATCGATTCCTTTCGGAACAAATTTGGCGCCGTCTATGCGAAAATCATAAATCAAAGCACCAGAAAGAGCACTGATGGCAGAGCCGGAGGGACAACCCATCATCCTGACGAAAGAAGAATTGGATGCCTGGTAGTCAACGCTGTCAAAAGAGCGCTCGAACAATATCAAATCGGAGCAAGCCGCCTCACGACGAGTGGCTTTTGGGTAGGGGGAATCCCCAGGATCTCCACCTCACGTCCCCAATACCGGAGATCTGTCTCACCACCAGTAGGCATGTTGGAGTAATTCCTATACACCAGCTAAATTCTCTGGGAGATTTGGAGAAGGCCAACTCAGTAGCCTCAAGCGCACTGAGGCAGGAAGAAGAACTAGGGAAGAGAGAGGAACCCAGAGCCTTCCCGAAGGCACCTTTCCAATCCCTTCTCCCTAGACATTGTAGAAGATCCCATGCCGAAGCAGTTTCGCGGGCCCAAATTGCCGACTACGATGGGAAGACAGATCCTGAGGATCACGTCTGTAAATTCGAGAACGCGATCATTTTGCACCAGTATACAGATGGTGTTAAGTGCCGAGTGTTCTTGAACACTTTGTCTGGAGCCGCTCAGAGATGGTTCCGAAGACTGCCGTAGGGTTCTATAAACTCTTTTTAGGAGTTTAGAACCGCATTCTTGCATCACTTTGCAAGCAGTCATCGATACCAGAAGACGGCGTTGAATCTCTTCGCCCTTAAGCAGAAGGCGAAAGAACCTCTGAAGGATTACATACAGAGGTTCAATCGAGTGGAGCAAGATGTGCCAACTGCGACATCGGAGATCCTGGTCAATGCCTTCACTCAGGGTCTCTCCGAGGGGGACTTTTCCGATCATTGGTGAAGAAGCCGCCAACTAACTTCGACGACTTGCTGGGGCGCTCAGTCAAGAATGCCAACGTTGAAGAAGTGCAGCAGGCTCGTCGTAAAGAACCAGCCGGAGCTCCTGCACCGACCATGGTCCGGTCGGAGAGAAAGGAACCACTAGCACCGGTCCGGGCGAAAGACTCTCGATCGACGAGGGATCACTGGGCTGACAAGAAAAGGCTCATAGAAATACTGGATTCTCAAGAACCAGAGCCGCCAAAGAAGTACTATGATTGTCATGGCAGTGTCATGCACTCCACAGAAGAGTGCCACGCTTTGAAGAAGAGGATGGCGAAGGAAGCAGATAACAAGCCCCGGAAACGATGGAAAAAATGGGGTATCTCCGAAGGCCCCCGCGAAGGAGTCTTTCTCCCCGCAAGCGGCCATCAAGAGGTGAAGGACCCCGGCGACCATCCCGATTACGTTCCAGGGGGAGAAGCCGAGAGGTGGTGCCTCGTCGATCCCCCTCTCCTGAGCGAGACCCTAGGAAGGGTAAAGCCCCTATGTGAGGCCCTCCTTCGGGCCACATAGGAGTGATCTCCGGAGGTCCTACCGGAGGAGACTCGAATCGGGCAAGGAAGGCTCATACTGACGGTTGGAGAATTACTCTATCGGACGAGCAGTAGTCAACGCAGAGGCACTGTCATCTCATTCAGTCCAGTTGATGTGGAGGACGTGGAGAGACGCCTTGGTAATTCTCACACGCATAGCTAATTATGAAGTTAAGCGTGTTTTCATGGATACTGGTAGTTCTGTAAACATCCTGTACAAGACGACCCTAGATCAGATGCAGATCGATGAGGACGAGATGCAGCCGGTATCCACTCCGCTCTTCGCTTCACGGGGTACCGAGTGCAGCCGATAGGATAAATCTCCTTATCTCTGTCATTGGGAGATGACATGCTGGAGCGGACGAGGAGGACTCTCTTCTTGGTCATGGATGCACCCTCATCCTACAATGCTATCCTCGGACGCTCCACGCTCAGTGTGTTCTAAGCGGTAGTCTCAGTCTACCACCAAAAGATCAAGTTCCCGGTGGGTGATCAAGTAGCCGAGGTCAAGGGAGATCAGTTGGCTTCCCAGCAATGTTACAGTGGGGAGGTGTCTACCACCAAAAGATCAAGTTCCTGGTGGGCGATCAAGTAGCCGAGGTCAAGGGAGATCAGCTGGCTTCCTAGCAATGTTATAGTGGGGAGGTCAGGTCGGAAGCCCGCAAGAACTTGAAGGTTGAAGAAGCTCTGCAAGTTGATCTCGCCAACCCTCAAGAGGAGGAAGCACCCAAGGAAGAACGGAGGGAGGTCAAGAGTGAAGAAGTCCAGATACACCCTCACCAGACAGGGGGAGTTACAAAGATTGCTGCTGACCTCCCACCGGAGTTGAGAAGCCGACTGATCGATTACTTGCAGAGCCATCGGGATGTGTTCGCTTGGGCAACCGAGGAGATCCAAGGAGTCCCCCCTAGCCTTGGCCATGCATCATTTGCATGTGACCCCGGGGCTCGACCGATAAAGCAGGGACGAAGACATTTTGCACTCGAGCAGGACAAGGCTATCAGAGAGGAAGTCGCCAAGTTGCTGAAGGTTGGCCACATAAGAGAAGTTCAATTCCCAACTTGGTTAGTAATGTAGTACTTGTCCCTAAGCCCGGGGGTAAATGACGGGTGTGTATTGACTTTCGAGATCTAAATAAAGTCTGCCCTAAAGACTGCTACCTCTTGCCTCGTATAGATAGACTAGTATATTCCACCTCTGGTTGTGAGTTCATTTCCATGTTGGAAGCCTACCAGGGGTACCACCAGTTCCTCTTGCGCCTGAAGACCAAGAAAAGGTCAGCTTTGTGACGACATATGACACATATTGCTATAATGTCATGCCTTTCGGGTTGCATAATGTTGGGGCAACCTACCAGTGTATGATGGATAAAGTCTTCATGCATCAGATCGGGAGGAACATTGAAGTCTATGTAGATGGCATCCAGGTGATGACAGACAAGGGTAAAGATATGATAGCCGACTTGGAAGAGACCTTCGCTACCCTGAGGGCCAACTGGTTAAAATTAAACCCGGCCAATGTCTGTTCGAGGTAAAAGCGGTCGGTTCCTAGGCTACATGGTGACAGAGAGGGGGATCAAAGCCAATTCAGATAAGTGAAGGTCATCCTCGATATGCCCTCTCCTCGCAACTTCAAGGAGGTACAGAGGCTGAACGGCAGGATTACAACTTTATCCAAGTTCATCTCTAAGTCTGCCGACAGGACTCTGCCCTTCCTCAAGATTCTGAGAAAGGTAGTCAAGTTCAACTGGGACGATCAGTGTGAGAAGGCGTTTGCTGATCTGAAAACTTACCTGGCCGATCTCCCAATCCTTTACAAACCAGTGGAAGGGGAGACCTTGTTCGTCTACCTGTCCACGGCTAAACAAGTGGTGGGCTCTGCATGTATCCGGGAAGAAGGCATCGTGTAGTACCCGATCTATTTCTTCGGACACCACTTGAAGGACGCAGAGACACGCTACACAATGATGGAGAAGTTGACCTACGCTCTAGTCTTAATGGCCCGGAGGCTCGGGTCATATTTCATAGCACACCCAATTGTGGTTCTCACCAACAGCCTGCTGGGAAGAGTTTTCACCAATCCGGAAGCCTCAGGTCGACTAATCAAGTGGACGACGGAGTTGAGCGAGTACAGGATTGAGTACCAGCCCCGTACTGCCATCAAGGCACATGCCCTTTCAGATTTCATGCTCGAATCTGTCCCAGAGCCCGAAGCCGAAGGAGTCTAGAAGATCTATGTCGACGAGTCTTCCAACAGCAGGCACAATGGAGTTGGAGTGCTAATGGTTTCCCCCGAGGGGATACATTACATTTATCTATTCGACTCCACTTCAGAGCTGCGGATGCCCGACCAGGAGCTGCCTAAACCCTACTACCTCGCTGCTGCGGATGCCCGAGGTGAGTAGGCCTGGTCGTGGTGCTGCGGATGCCCGACCTTAAACCCTACTACCTTGCGGTGCTGTGAATGCCCGAGGTGAGTAGGCCTGGTCGTGGTGCTGCGGATGCCCGACCAGGAGCTGCTTAAACCCTACTACCTAGCGGCGCTGCGGATGCCCAAGGTGAGTAGGCCTGGTCACGATGCTGCGGACACCCGACCAAGAGCTGCATGAATCCCTACTACCTTGTGATGCTGCAAATGCCTGAGGCGAGGAGGACTGATTATGAGGATGCCAAGGCCTGACCAGGGGCTGAGATACCCGCACCACCTAGGACCGCGACCTTAAGGAGGGTTGGACGGAACACATAGGGGAAAGTAAACTCGCATCTCAGGGACCATATATAAAGGAGCACCACCAGACAGTTGAGGCAATGGGACCCCTAGCATAAGGGGTACAATCATTAAGCCGAGTAAAGGATACTGCTCCTTTGTTCTGGCTGTCCTTTGTGGTTTCGGTCTCTCCTACGATCATGGGGATAGAAATTGACTCCTTGTGGCTACAACATATGGGCCCTTCACTTGAAGTGTAAGAAGGCCAGCTCAGAATCTGGAAGCAAGTTGTTCAGTCCCAAATACATTGTCACAAAATGCAATAGGACCAGAAAGATACGTACAAAAGAGAAGAGACATAGGAAAACAGACAAACATTCCAGAGAAAAGTATTCACAAGATGACCGAGACAAAGTAATGCAAAATACTTTCCATTTCAAATAGATTAGTACATTGTGAGTTCAAAATAGAAAAAGTCTACAAATGTAGAAGCAAGAGATGGATATCCCACGCCGGGAGAAAGCTCCTATAGCTCCATGTCTTTGGGTGGGAGCTCATCCCAGACCCGGCTGACGCTCATGAAGCTCAGGTCGGCGTTCGACTTCAAGAGTTGGGTCATCCGCAACTGATTGATGGCACCATGGAAGCCCTGCTTTAAGCGCTTTATGACATGCCCGGCCAAAATATTGCCAAACTCATCAGACTCCATGAACCGGGCCTTAAACTCTGCCTCGGTCTCTCTTGGCCGGGACACCTCTTTAGCCTTAAGGTTTTGCAGTTCGACCTGGTTTCCTCCTTCGCAGTCCTCAGCTGAGTCACCTCAGAAGACAGTTTGGCGTTGTCTTCCAGGGCCTCCTTGAGTCTCTCTGAGGCGGCCAAGGTTTCTAATCAGGCCCAGGCGACATCCTCTTGGAGGTTAGTCATATGATCAGCTGTCGCCTTGACCATCGTTTCTTTCTGGGCTAGCTGGTGCGCTTGGTCTTTTATTCGCTCATTTAGAGCTCTTGTAGACGTCTCCAGGAGTTGGATGTCCCCGGCTAGTTTCTTCTCCTTTGTCTGGAGCTGGTCCCGCTCCTAAGTCATATTGAGCAGGTCGTTTGAGAGGGTTACTGCCCTCTCGGACATCAACCACTCCCTATGATGAGAGCCATGTAGGGCTGACTCTAAGGCCAACATAGTCTCTAGTTGATGTAGGACCGATGCACGTGAGAGGGGGGTGAATCACGTGACTTTTAAAATCTTCGTTATAAAATCAGAGTCGATAGAAAATTGTATGATGCTTTTTATAACGTGCGCAGTGGAAAAATTAAAACGAAATGCGAAAGCGAAAAATAAAAAAAATTACACGAGGAGTTTTACTTCGTTCGGAGCCTTCGCCGACTCCTACTCGAAGGCCCAGGTTCGTTGAACCTTTCCTGTGGGCAATCCACTAAAAACCTCTACCGACAAACTACCGATAGAGTGATTCGAATACAAGATTGGGCGGAAGTGTAACAGCCCTACACTTCCCCCTTAAATGATTTAAGTGCAGAAAAAAAATTCGTTACCCAACACTTAGATTTATCTGAAGCAGCTTGGGTGTTGGGAGCGATCTTCCAGTAGCGGTCGGACAGCGTCGAGTCAAAGCACAAACCGCAGCAGAGGAGCGTGGAAGCAAGAGAGCGCCAAAGCTTAAACCAGAATCAAATTTTCTTATTTGTTAGAGGGCTTGCTTGCTTCTATTTATAGTGCCTCGATGCATGATCTTCTCAGCTCAAATTTTATCCATCAACAAGATAAAATAATTTAAAAAAAAGATAATGTTTCTATCCTTTGCTTCAATTAAGAAAATAATTTAAATAAAATATAAATACAGAATATTAAAAAGTTAACCGAGAGGTTTTATCCTCTTACAATTTTATTAATAATTTAAAAGGAGATTTTATCCTTCCAGCTAAGCTTTACGTGAGAATTTTAAGCATTAGTAGGAATAATTTTATTCTCTAAAAAGAAGGAAATACGAATAATTTAATTGATAATTTATCCTCCAACAAGGCTTTAGATAAGGAATAATTTTATAAAATTCAACTACAAAATCTAATTAAATAAATTCTGTAAAATAGAGTTAATGCATTTAGAATCTAATTAAATAAATTCTGTAAAATAGAGTTAATGCATTTAGAATCTAATTAAATAAATTCTGTAAAATAGAGTTAATGCATTTAGAATCTAATTAAATAAATTCTGTAAAATAGAGTTAATGCATTTAGAGTTAATTAGACCCCGTCCAAACCTGGATAAGGATCTAACCAGGACTCAACCGAGGTCACCAAAATGGGCCTAAGTTAGACCGCGCCTACAGTCCTAAAATAGGACTCGTCCTCACTGGTTCGCTCCTCCAATGACTTACCTCACTTACCTCGTGTAGCTCTACTCAACTTCTTAACCCACCAGGTCTTCCTGCCAGGGCTCAACCACCCTGGTCTTTTTGCCAAGTTTCAACCAACTTGGGCTTCAGCCAGTTGTCAGGCCCCGTGAACCCAACTGGACTTCTCGCCAGGACTCAACCACCCTGGACTTCCCGCCAGGACTCAACCACCCTGGACTTCAGCCTGATGTCAGGTCCTAAATCTTTCAACCCTGCACACTTAGTAAAGAGATCAAAACCAAAAGCAAATCTAACTTTAACCTATTTGTCATTCATCAAAACTCAGGTTTAACTATTAGTGCAAATTGCACCAACAGTTGATGCTCTACTTTCACCCAGAGAGCTCTACTGACCTCTACTTGCAAGAGCCCAGCTCAATGGGCATGGTCGGCCTCGACCTCCGCCTTTAGTGCCTGGTGGGTCAGGGACTCAACCTCCCGCTAGGAATATAAGTGGCAGTCAGCAGTAAGGCAATCTTGAGCAACCTGTTACAGCATAGAGGAGTTAGAAAACATAAAGTAAAATAACCTAAGAAATCGGAAACCCTTACCTTCAAGAGAGACTCGTGGAGGTTAGTTAGGGTCCCGGCCGAGGTACACACGACATCCCCTCCCAAGACTCCTTGGCTCCTCGGGGCATCACCTCGGCTCAATGAGGATGAGGAGTCTCTAGGTTGAGGGAGAAGATGGACAGTAAGAGCTCCCGGAGGTACAATTAAAGGGTCGGAGTTATCCTCATCGGAGCTGGAGGCCCCCTCTGAAGAACACCCCTCAGCAGGGACTTCCCTGATCTGCACTGGGGGGAAGGATTGCGAAGCTGCCTCCAATGATGCTTGAAGCTTCTTGCGCAGGCAGTCAAGCTTCATGTGGTAGGCACCACTCGCTTGCCTTTGGAAGGGTCGGAAGAGTTGGCTGGAGAAGTGTTGGTGGTCTGACCTCCTGTCTCGGGAGTGGTCGTCTACTTAAAATGCTGAGATAGGGAGATAGTATCCTCATCATCGGATATAGGGATGCCCTCCTCATGGATGGATGGGAGCTTGCTGGGGTCAAAGCGACGAAGCCTCTTCCATTTCAGCGCGTGTTTCTTGTGGCGTTTCCTCTTTGGCTGCCCTGAGGATTTAGGCAGCTGGGTGTCTGCTGGAGGCACCGACTTCTCCTTATTTGCTCCCGCCTCGACGATGACGAGAGGCAGGTTAGCCTCCTGGGTGATGTCGGCCTCCTAGGGGACAGGCAGCTCCGGGGTCCCTTGGTCGGCAGTCGGCTCGAGCACAACTGGTGCCTCTATTTGCTCTGGCGTTGTGTGCTCGCCGGACGACTCCACGGCCTCCTCCGAAGCCTCGACTGGGGAAGTTGGTGCGATGAGAGGGGCCGTAGGAGGGTCCAAGGCCTCCTTGTTGGCTTCATCCCACTTGATGAGCCGATTCATCGCCCTCGATAGCATAATGTCCTCTGCAATAAACAAGCAATAGAACATCAGTTAGAATTAACAGACATTGATAATAAAGATAAACTTACAGAGGTTGGGGCTGATGTTGGTGACTTTAGGGCTGAGGCCCCCTCAGTACATGAGTTCGTCACTATGCAGCAGACCTGGGCCGCTAAACTCCATGCCAGACAGAAGACTCCTCGCCCGCTGGTAGGCTGGGTCCTATTGGAAGTCCCCTAGTTCCAGAGGAGCAGGCAGGTTTTTCCTCCAACGATTGGGGCTGAAGGGACGTTGGGGCAGTTGAATGAAGAAGAACCGCTCTTTCCATCCCTTGTGGGATGAAGGCAACCCTCCTAAGAACCTATGGTTGAGGCGCGCCGTAAAGCTAAATGCCCCTCGCGAGCCAATCGGGACAAAGAAAAAATGGAAGAAATGGGGAGGGGGGTTTAAAGGGATGTCGAAGAGCTTAAAGATGATCTACGCCCGCCCATTTGAGCAAAGGCGTTGGGAGTCATCTGGTGGAGAGGAATGTCAAAGTAGGAGGAGACACACATGAAGAAAGGGGGGAGAGGGAAATGAAGCCCTAATTGTACCTGCTCTAGGAAGAAGGTGAAGAAGTCTAAGGGAGGTTCCACAGGCAATTGGTCTACCCGAGGGACTTCTACCGCCGTCTCGGCTGGAATGTCGTAGGCCTCACAGGCCACTCGTAGGGTTTCCGGTCTAACTCTAGAGGACGTGAACTTATACCACTCCGGTTAGTACCCCTCCTTCAGAGTCCCCTTCTTACTCTGTTCCTTCTTGCTCTCCTTACTCATGGTTCCTAAGGAAGATGATGAGAACGAAGAAGAAGACTTACACGTGGGAACCTTAGAGAAATAAGATGAGAACAATGTCTACAAACGCTGCTAGTCGACGATGCCAGAAGGTGGACGGACGTTTTCACCTCCCCTTTTTATAGGGAGGAAGCCGTCTGTGTGTGTACAATGGGGGCAAGGCACGTAGACCACGATGAACATCCATCTCAAGGCATCACCGATGTCGAGGTGGTCGTTTGATATGGGCCTGCAACGCACATCAGCAGGAGATCGCGAAGAGAGAAGTTTGCGCACGTGGCAAAGGCACATTAGTGAAGGGGTTTTCTCGCCATTAAGAGACCTCATGCACTTTTAATGGACGATAGATAGGTATCATTGCTGTGCCTCAAAGTTCGCAGAAGCCTTTTGTTGGTGCAAGTTGCATCAATGATGTTCCTCTTTAAGTGTTTTAATGTTTGACAATTCACTTAAGTTAGTGATATATTGAACAGACAAAGGGGAGCAAAAGAGAAGTAACCTTAGTTGAAGGAAAGTCCTAGTTAATCTAGGCATCGGAACCCTAAAGACCTAGCGAAGGGCTGCTAGGCACCTAGCGAAGGGCTGCTAGGAATCGTAACCCTAAGACCTAGCGAAGGGCTGCTAGGCACCTAGTGAAGGACTACTAGGCATAGAAGACCTAGCGAAGGGCTGCTAGGCACCTAGCGAAGGGCTGCTAGGCACCTAGCGAAGGGCTGCTATGTTGGGTTTTTCGGGCCGCGAAAACCGCCTTTTCGCGTCGCGGAAACCCCGAGAACCCAAAGCCATGGATCTCGTGCGAAGAAAAATTCCGAAACGAAAAATCACGTATTTATTTCATGCTCAAAACTCGATCTACTCCTAGATCTAAAGAGGGATAAACCATTTTACCTTTGGTGCGTGCCCCGCTTAATCCCGCTCGCTCCTTTTGGATGTCGGATCTCTAGGACGTCAAGTGCCGTCCCTCTAGAAGTATCCACGCGAACAAAGTGGATGGAGGAAACCCTTTAGGTGTGCTAGCACCTTTCAAGGGTTCGGCCAAGAGGAGAAGAAGAAGAAGAGCACCAACACTTGGAGGAGGAAGAAGAGAAGACACACAATAAGAAAAATGGAACCAACACTTGGTTTTCTTTCCCTCATTGTGGCCGGCCACATAATGGCCATTAAGTGGCCGGCCATAATGGCCATTAATGGCCATTAAGTGGCCGGCCATAACCCCCTTTCAATTTGAATTCAAATTCAAATGGGGGGTTACAACCTTTGGAGATGATGTGGAGCATCATCATTGGTCAAATACCAAGCCAAGTCATCACTTGGTCAAGTCAAGGTGAGGTGGCCTTTTGGTCAAGTCAAACTTGACCATTAATCTTCCTTGATGAGGTGGCATCCACACTTAATGCTCTTGATGATGTGGAGCATCATCAATGGTTGGCTCCATGCCAATTCATCACCATGATGTGGCATTAAGTCAAGTCTAACTTGAGGTGGATTTGGGTCAAGTCAAACTTGTCTTTTATGGACTTTTCATATTTAGTCAAGTCAAACTTGACTCCATTTCTTCTCTCATGTCAAGTCTAACTTGAAGTGGAACCAAGTCAAGTCAAACTTGATTTGGATTTGGGTCAAGTCAAACTTGCCTTTTATGGACTTTCCATATTTAGTCAAGTCAAACTTGACTTCATTTTTTCTCCATCTATTTGTTCTTTGCGTGTGACCCTATAGGTTCTTGTAACGTTGGCAATGCTTCTAACCTCTTAGAAACATAAGCAATGAGCGGTATCTAGCAACACATCATTGCTACCCAAGTTACAAGAATGTTGAGATCCAACATCACCAATATGACTACTAATTATGACTTTCATAATATGTGACAATGTCCTTCTATCGTCGATATCTAGATTGATCTTCTATGAAGCATAGACCGTGTCATCCTCCAATCAATCTATGTGTCTTGAACTCCAAGTAGACTCACTATAATCAAATAAGCTCAATATCTCATATTGCCTTATTTGGGCATGGTCATGCACTTAGTGATCTCACTCTATCAAGACTATGATATCTCTCCCGTCATATAGGAGGGATAGATCCCATCTACATCACTCACATCCCTCCGCATAATTTGTTACATACCCCAGTAATCGCCTTTATAGTCCACCCAGTTACGGGTGACGTTTGACGAAACCAAAGTACATAACTCCTTATGTAGGGAACTATGGTGACTAATAGTCACATGAGAAAGTATATGACACTCATATAACGATCCATGATACTTTCTCATGGTGGGTCATTCAGTATACATTCTCCAATGCATACTCATGTGTCAACTTAATATCTCATATCCATGACTTGTGAGATCAAGTCGTCGTGTTGACCTACATGCTAGTCTCTATGCATTAACATTATCCCTGAATGTTAATACTTGACTAGGAATAATTAAGAGTAGTGTTCTCTATATCATCTCACTATCGATTCAACCAATCGATTGATATAGATATGAACCTACTACCAAGGACGTTATTACACTTAGTTATTTGGCACCAATACAAGTATAATAACCATAATCAAATGCCTTTATATATATATATGAAATATGATACAATGAGTCCATACAACAACCATCACATGATTGGCTCTAGGGCTCTCACTAACATGCTAGGCATAGAAGACCTAGCGAAGGATTGCTAGGCACCAGGCGAAGGACCGCTTGGTAACAAAGACCTAGCGAAGGGTTGCTAGGCACTTGGCGAAGGACTGCTAGGAAATGAAGACTTGGTCCGAGGGACTAAGCAACTTAGCTGAGCGATGACTAAGGATAGGAGTAGAGACGGGTCGGGGTTCGGGCGTCTCGAGATCCGGAGTAATCGGAGGCTAAGTAAAAGTTCATCCGAAGGACTGGGTGGCAATCATCTCCTGAAAGGAGTAGGTGAAGGGCGAGTTCTCGGGGATGGGAACTTGTGCCGGTTCGACCTAGGGTTTCGTGTAAATCCGAAGTCTGAACCAAGTCCTTAAGCCTAATATTATATGTATATATGCTTTGTGTTTGTGTATCTTGCAGGTAACAAGAACCGGAGACAAAGCAAGCTCAAAAACCCATTTGAAGGCTTTAAGGAGGGCGCCCCCATCAAGGAGGGCGCCCTCACCAACCAGGGCGCCCTGAACAGCCAGGGCGCCCTGAGTCAAGTGTAAAACTGCAGTAAACGTGAAGCAGGCAGAACAGGTGTCAAGCGAGGCGCCCTGAGTGTCCGGGGCGCCCTGGTTCAAAGCTGTATGTGCAGTTTCGAACCCAAAACACAGATAAGCCATCATGAGGGCGCCCCAGAGGTCCAAGGCGCCCTAGTCAAAGATCTTATCACCTGCGGCGAGATAGGCGCAAGAATAAGGTTTGACCGAGTCTTCCGGGGTGCCCCCAGCGTCCAGGGCGCCCCCAGGAGGCCTATATAAGGGGTCTCGACCCCCTTGCTTCAGACACAACATTCCAGAGCGATTCTGATCATTCCGACCGACGACAACACGCTAGAAACAAGGCTCTACGACCGGGAGGCTCCAGGAGGAGGTGCGCGGCACTTCGGAGGTCCAGATCGGCCGAGCTTCATACTTTTTATCGTTGGTTTGCTTTTTAATTACTGTACTTTAACTTTCCATATTTTTGATTGTAATATTGCACTGTAAGTCGGGTTTCTCCACCTCCGAAAAGTCCGGAAAGGAGACCAATAGTGGACGGGTGTTCCCGTGCATAGGCCTTGGATGTACTGACCCTGGGGGGTCGGGAACCAAGTAAAATCCGCTGTGTACCTTTGGTCGTTTTGTTTTTATTCTTTCGCTGCACTAACGATCTGAATAGTTTTACGAACAAAGTTTTCCGAAAGATTTCGAACGATCGATATTCACCCCCCCCCCCTCTATCGATGGCACCGGTCCTACAAGTGGTATCAGAGCCGAGCCGCTCTTCACCGGACTAACCGCCGACGGAGCAACGACGCCAGGAGTTGAGGGGGAGCCCAGGGGTGAATCAGGTATAATTTTTTTTATGTCAAATTTTAAATTGCATATTATTTGTTTCACATGCAGGGAGAGAGGGCACTATAAAAATCAGTGCCCTACTCGTAAAAATCGTTCATCACCGGCGGCGAAGGAGGCACCAGCGCCAGGAAACCGGAGGGACAAAAGCCATATCAGATGCTTCAAGTGCGAAAAATACGGGCATTACAAAAACAAATATCCGGCAAAGGTACGAAAAATTTATGTTCCAAAAACTTTACAAATTCCTGGATTATCTTATGATAACTTAGTTAATTTTCCTGATAAATTAGATTACCTGCACAATAAAATTAATATCTTACATGTCAAATTAGAAAATACAGATATGACTAAAATATCTGAAATTAATTGTTTAATTCAAAATATCAATTCAGAAATTGATAAAATTAATTCTGATAATTATTCTAATGGAATTAATTCTAATAATTATTCTGATAAAATTAATTCTGACAATTATTCTGATGAAATTAATTCTGATAATTATCCTGATAAAATCAATACTGATAATATTAAGTCTGATAATTTTAAATCAGATAAAATTAAACCTAAGGATAAATTTGAATTCAAATTCGAAAATCTTAAGGATAATTCGGAATTCAAATTCGAAAATCCCAAGATTAATTCAGAAATTAATTCTGAAAATCTTAAAGATAATCTAAAGAATAATGTTGAAAATATATCTGAGGATAATTTTCTCCTAGATAATAATTTAATTATAGATAATATTGAAGATTATTACAAAACCTTAATTAGTGGCCCAAATTACTCCACCTACTCTAAGGATATTGAAAAATCTAATCCTAAGGAGGATATGGAACTATCTAAGATAAAGGTCATAATCAATAAAAATTACAAAAATTCAAATAAATCAAAATTATTAGAAAAACTTGAAAAGAAAGATAAAGATGAAGAAGAAATTTTTGAAATAATAAAAATGATGAATTTAAACCCACAAATATTAATTAATCATTATAACCTTAATTCAAATTAAATCCAAATTAAATCCAAACAAAATTCAAATTTAAATTAAATTCGAAATTCAAATTTAAATTAAATTCAAATTCAAATTCAAATTAATTAATTCTTAATAATTCAAATTAAAAATTAAAACTTAAATAATTCAAATTTATTCAAATTCGAATTAATTCAAATAATTAAATTAAATTAAATTAAATTCAAATAATTCAATTAAATTCGAATTAATTCAAATAATTCAATTAAATTAAATTAAATTCAAATTAATTCAATTAAATTCGAATTAATTCAAATAATTAAATTAAATTAAATTAAATTCAAATTAATTCAATTAAAATCGAATTAATTCAAATAATTCAATTAAATTCAAATTAAATGCTAATTAAATTCAAATTAAATCAAATTAAATCCTAATTAAATTCAAATTAATTCAAATTAAATCCTAATTAAATTCAAATTAATTCAAATTAAATCCTAATTAAATCCAAATTAATTCAAATTAAATCCTAATTAAATTCAAATTAATTCAAATTAAATCCTAATTAAATTCAAATTAATTCAAATTAAATCCTAATTAAATCCAAATTAATTCAAATTAAATCCTAATTAAAGTCAAATTAATTTAAATCCTAATTTAATTCAAATTAATTCAATTAAATTCAGATTAATTCAAATAATTCAATTAAATTCAAATTAAATTCGAATTAAATTAAATTAAATTCAAATTAAATTAAATTTGAATTAAATTCAATTCAATTAAAATTTTAAGTCAGTTAAATCAATTTAATTCAAATAAAGCTAATCAATTCAATCTACTTCAAATAAATTCAACTTTAATTGATTCAAATCAATTCAATCTTAATTAATTAATTTTCAAATTAATTCAAACTTCAATTAACTCAACTTCAAATCTTAAATAACTTAAACTCAAACTAAAATAAAATTTTACGCAAACTGTAACAATTAAAATTAATAACACTAAATATGTCAAAGTGGGTTGGCATATTCGCGGGTTCACACGACATGTATCAAATCGGGAATTTGATACATTTTTAGAAACTTAACTAAAATGCTTTGGACTTGTTTGACTCATGCATAATTGCCATGTCATGCATCTGATACTTCTTTTTTGACATGTCATTCATATTTAATCTTTATGCATATATTAGAACGGTTATAGGAAAAAGAATAATTGAGACTTGATCAACCTAGTATTGGGTGGCGGTGAGATGATAGTACGTTAGGGAAGCCAACTCTAATAAGATCAAGTATACTTGGTCTCTTTAGACTGGTGAAACTAGCCGAAGCTACCGATCCAAAACTCAAACTAGTTAGACCAGAATTTTTCAAAAAGTAATCTTGAAAATGAAATTTTATTAAAAGGCTTTGTCAAGGAAAGGGTGGATGATCCCATAAGGCTACGGCCAAAGAAGGCCTAGTGCCTCGCCAAGACCTGGAAGCCAATTTTTGAAATTCAAATTCAAGTTACTTCTTGTCAAATTCAAATCTAACACAAGCTTCAATTAAATCTTAGAATTGAAAAATAAATTAAAGAAAAATGATTCAAGCATCTCACAATACACTTATAAGGCAATCATGCTTGTTGTATTGATACATCTAAAATGGGAGAGATGTTAAGGACTAATAAATTGAAAAATGTTTTTCAAAATTATTTTTCAAAATCATTAGAATATTTTTCTAAAAATATATTTTCAAAATAGTGCTTCAACATAATAATGTTTTTATAGAATTCATGCTTGTCTGGTTGAATATGCATACTATATGTTTTTTCAAAATTATATCTTTTCAAAAATTATTTGACTCACACAATTAGACACAAGCCTCTTAGGACAACACTAAAGTTCCTTAAGGCACTTAGATAGAGTCAAACGGTGTTGGATGCAGGGGGAGTGTTTTGTTCTTTTTATTAAAAATATTTTTCGAAAACTGCACCTTAATTTGCATTACATATGTTTTCAAAATTATCTTCTTTCCAAAGTGTGGCTTCAAAATCTATCTACTTAAAAAGTATCGGTTCTTTGACTTTGATAAACCCTAAAGACACAGAGGAAAGGTCCACTTTATGATCTTCAAGGACTCCTAGGACGTGTCAAATTTAGGGGGAGTCAAAGTCAAAAGAAGAATTTCATAAAAAGTTTTTTTAATTATCCATTTTTCTTAAAATAATTCTTCTTAATCTGAATCAAACCTTAAGACTTAGAGGAAGAGTACTTGTGGTCAACAAGCTTCCCAGGACTAGGTCAAGTTTAGGGGGAGATCAAATTAAAAGAATTATTGAATATTTTAAATATTTTCATGAGCGGTATTTTCAAATCCTGTTGAAAACATAAGTATTCTATCAAAATAGTATCAATTTTCAAAAATTACTATTATTTTCAAAAGTTCATTTGGTTTTTTTTTTTAATTTGAAATAATATAATGAGTTTGGAAAATCTTCCAGGACACTTAGGAAAATGTCCTTGTAGTCAACAAGGTTTCCTATGATTGTGTCAGACTGAAAGACAAACCAAATCAAGTACTATCACTTTAAAATCTTTACATTTTTCATCATATTATTCTGTGACTTATGAAATTTTACATAATATTTATTTGGGTTGGAAAACTTCTAGGACACTTAGGAAAATATCCTTGTAGTCAACAAGGGTTCCCAGGATAGTGTCAGACTGGAAAATTAACCAAGTGAAGTCAAATATTATATTTTCAAAAGTACTTATGTCTTTCAAAGCCAAACATTCTTTCAAAAGTTATGCATTTTCCAAAAGTACTTAATTATTCAAAAAATTCAATATATTTTCAAAGGTACTTATATTTTTCAAAAATTACATAATTTTTTAAAGTACTAGTACTTTTCAAAGCGCATAGCATCTTTTTCAATTTTTTTCAAAAATTGCAATATATCTTTCAAAATACAATACTTTCAAAATTTTGCACTAAGTATTTTCACAAAGAACCAAAGGTTTTCAATGTTGGTGCAAGTATTTTCTTTTGTTTTTTGATATATGACAAAGGGGGAGAGGTGTGTGCTTAAGTTAGAAATATTTTTCCCAAAGATCAAAAATGTAGTTTTAAAACTTATATCATTTTTTGATCATTTTTACCCCAAGGACAGTAAGTTAGCCCCTTTAAACCAATCTAACTTAAGTTATTGTCAAACATCAAAAAGGGGGAGATTGTTGGTGCAAGTTGCATCAATGATGTTCCTCTTTAAGTGTTTTAATGTTTGACAATTCACTCAAGTCAGTGATATGTTAAATAGACAAAGGGGAGCAAAAGAGAAGTAACCTTAGTTGAAGGAAAGTCCTAGTTAATCTAGGCATCGGAACCCTAAAGACCTAGCGAATGGCTGCTAGGAACCTAGCGAAGGGCTGCTAGGAATCGTAACCCTAAGACCTAGCGAAGGGCTGCTAGGCACCTAGTGAAGGACTACTAGGCATAGAAGACCTAGCGAAGGGCTGCTAGGCACCTAGAGAAGGGTTGCTAGGCATAGAAGACCTAGCGAAGGATTGCTAGGCACCAGGCGAAGGACCGCTTGGTAACAAAGACCTAGCGAAGGGTTGCTAGGCACCTGGCGAAGGACTGCTAGGAAATGAAGACTTGGTCCGAGGGACTAAGCAACTTAGCTGAGCGATGACTAAGGACAGGAGTAGAGATGGGTCGGGGTTCGGGCGTCTCGAGATCCGGAGTAATCGGAGGCTAAGTAAAAGTCCATCCGAAGGACTGGGTGGCAACCGTCTCCTGAAAGGAGTAGGTGAAGGGCGAGTTCTCGGGGATGGAAACTTGTGCCGGTTTGACCTAGGGTTTCGTGCAAATTCGAAGTCCGAACCAAGTCCTTAAGCCTAATATTATATGTATATATGCTTTGTGTTTGTGTATCTTGCAGGTAACAAGAACCGGAGACAAAGCAAGCTCAAAAACCCATTTGAAGGCTTTAAGGAGGGCGCCCCCATCAAGGAGGGCGCCCTCACCAACCAGGGCACCCTGAACAGCCAGGGCGCCCTGAGTCAAGTGTAAAACTGCAGTAAACGTGAAGCAGGCAGAACAGGTGTCAAGCGAGGCGCCCTGAGTGTCCGGGGCGCCCTGGTTCAAAGCTGTATGTGCAGTTTCGAACCCAAAACACAGATAAGCCATCATGAGGGTGCCCCGGAGGTCCAAGGCGCCCTGGTCAAAGATCTTATCACCTGCGGCGAGGTAGGCGCAAGGATAAGGTTTGACCGAGTCTTCCGGGGTGCCCCCAGCGTCCAGGGCGCCCCCAGGAGGCCTATATAAGGGGTCTCGACCCCCTTGCTTCAGACACAACATTCCAGAGCGATTCTGATCATTCCGACCGACGACAACACGCTAGAAACAAGGCTCTACGACCGGGAGGCTCCAGGAGGAGGTGCGCGGCACTTCGGAGGTCCAGATCGGCCGAGCTTCATACTTTTTATCGTTGGTTTGCTTTTTAATTACTGTACTTTAACTTTCCATATTTTTGATTGTAATATTGCACTGTAAGTCGGGTTTCTCCGCCTCCGGAATGTCCGGAAAGGAGACCAATAGTGGACGGGCATTCCCGTGCATAGGCCTTGGATGTACTGACCCTGGGGGGTCGGGAACCAAGTAAAATCCGCTGTGTACCTGTGGTCGTTTTGTTTTTATTCTTCCGCTGCACTAACGATCTGAATAGTTTTACGAACAAAGTTTTCCGAAAGATTTCGAACGGTCGATATTCACCCCCCCCCCCTCTATCGACGGCACCGATCCTACACCTTTTTGGAAGACTAATTCAAAGGGATCGCCTCGGACCCAGGGACGAATGTTTTGATTCGTCGGGCCCGACAAGCCGCTAATGAAGTAGTAATGGATGTATGGACCCACCACGACATAGATTCTTCGTTACATCACTAGTCTAATCAGTCAGCCACAGTTCCTTCGATTAGACTTGAAGGGAGGGACTTGTGGTGGGGTTGAGCATCCCATGGTTGACACGTGGAATGAAGAAGCTATGTGTCAAGGTCCACCGAGTATGAACGACTCTCTCAGACTCCTGAGACCACCTCGAGCAAGCAGACTCCCGAGACCTCCTCGGGAGGTAGAATCCCGAGACCTCCTCGGGAGAGCAAATCCCCGAGACCAACTCGGGATGGTTTGAGTCCGAGACCTCCCCGGGAAGATAGGCTCCTGGAGCCCTTCCGGGAGATGAAATCTCCCGAGGCCCTTGGGGAAAGAGGAGCCCCAAAAAGTCATAGACCCGATAACCCGACTCCAATAATCATTACCCTATTCTGTTCAGGAAAGGTGGCAGATAATTATGATCATTTACATGCAACAATTAAGGCTCAATAATCATGGCAACCGTTACCTAAAAGCTATCAGGTAACCGACAAGCACGAGACGTAGAGGAGAACGTGGAGATATGTGCGATCAAGCCTACAGGTATATAAGGTACTCTAACCCCCCAGGTAAGGGGGTTATGCTCTCTAAACTTAGAACTACTCCTTAATTCTTTTCCTGCGATCGTCTTGGGTGCTGACTTGAGCGACGGAGTGGGCTCCATCGGGAAATCTCCGGCGTGTTCCCATTCATGTTAATCTCACAGGGTGAGATCTCCTCTCCTTTCGTCATCGTCCTTGTGGGTTGGACTTCGGTGACTGGTCGTCCTCGTCGATTCCTTCAGGAACAGTTGGTTTTGGAATTACGGTTGGGTTGAGATGCTATTGTCGTGAGCCTTAAAAATAGGTTCTAAGTCCTTGTGTTGATAGGGAGTTGATTGAGCTATTGGTTTTGGGATTAGGTACCATTGGTTTGAGGTGTTATTGATTGTGAACTGCCAAGGTGTTGATGGATCAGTGGGATGTTGTGTTGTATTATGATCTTGATAATGTGGTGGGGTTAGCTGTGAACCATGGGACTGTTGAGTGTAGCTATAATCTGATCTTGAGGTGAGGTAACCTTGTGTTAGCTTGGGTGATGAGATTTGGGTATTTGTAGTTGATCTTGGATGGTTGCCATATATACTTGGGAAGCTTTGTGTTGGTGTGATTTATGGTTGTGATCTTGTAATCCTTGGAGTTAGATGATAACGTATGGATTTGGAGTTGGTGACAATATTAGGTGTTATGGATTAGCTTTGGATAATAAGCCCCAGGATTGGGTTGTTGATCTATAACTTAATTAGGGTTGATCCTAATTATGCTTGAGTATAGTTTAAGCTCATTTATTTACTTGTATAATAGCTAAACTTAGTTCTTGATATAGGACTTTGACTTTAGACTCGCATGGTTGATCGTGAGAGGTTCTCTCTGATACGCACACTACTTTACAAGACGGGTACTTCTTACTTCATTCATGTAGAATCGTTACCTTAAATGCATGGGTGTTTTATTTTCTAAATATGTTGTTTTACTTTAAATCTATTCTTCTTGTTTTTTCTGCTTGATACTTATTCTTGCTTGACCTTTGAGTAGTAATTCAAAATGTTTTGTTATACAGTCTCATCTCTTGCTTTCTGATCTAAATAATACCACTGGTACGGGTGCACTTAGAAAAAAATCATGTGACCTATCTAGGATTTGGTTGGCATTAGATAAATCTTACCCGGTAAATCAGTGCATGTTTATTTACTTTGATGTTGATTGTGTTTCGCATCGTATTGATTGCATGGTTTTTAGTTGATTGAGGTTGTGCATATTAGTGACATGCACCACAACATTGTTTGCATGCCGACAACCATTGGCTCCTTTGTGGTTGAGATGGGTCGTCGGTCATATTTCCTGTTGTGTCACGCTCAATTAGAGTTGTGTGTAGACAGTTGATACTCCTCAGATGTTTGGAGTCTCCACAGGTATTTTGGAGTTTTATAGCCATAGGTATTATGGTTTTTCATACAAGGTCACAGGTATTATGACGTTTTTGCATAGCCACATGTTTTGGCGCTTGAATCTTATCCACTCAACCTACCCAATGTAGCGGTGGTTGGTGTGTGTATAAAGCAGGTCATCGCGTCATATGCATATTATGTATTGTGCATTTGCTTGTATTTGTTGCACTTGTTTGAGCTATGATTGTTATATTTGATTGACATGCATATTTAGTTATGATTTACATTTATTATATGATCTGGATCTGCTATGCAGTACTAGCAGTTTACTGAGATATTAGGGAGATTTCTGATCATGTCTCTACGTGTTACATTGGTTTTCAGGTATGTTTATTCATACAGATACATTTGATTTATGTTCTTTATTCCAGAGACTGTATATCTTTGATTTTATATGCTTGTTTTATCCTTTTATTTACCATGCATTTATCTATTCTTATACCCGCAGAGTTCGCCCGGACTCACCACCCCTCGTTCTTCTTTTTGTTTCAGGTAGTTCATAGTCGCATCTCGTGTCGTCAGGAGAGGATCCAGCTGCCAGTTTTGTAGCGACCCGCCTTCTCTACCTTAGACGGATCGTTACTCTTGTCTACTTGTTGACTCTAATGCACGACTAAATTGCGGAAATCTTTTTTTTCTTTTTAAATCCCTCTAGGGATGATATTCTAACTCTACTAGTCATGCATGATACAATGGCACACTTCTTTTTATCTGTAGAACTTCTCAGCAATGGTACCAGTCGACTGCCATCTAGCCAGTCGACTGGTATCGGCCACAGAAAGTTTCTGGGCGCGGCACCAGTCGACTGGCCTCTTGGCAGTCGACTGATGCATCGAACAGAAGCTACTGTTCGATAGGCCAGTCGATTGATACTGAACCAGTCGACTGGCACGCCTGAAAGTCTGAATTTCAGATTCGAAGCCGTGTTTCAAAACTCCACCAAACATATAGTTTCAAGCCATACAAAGACACCACCATTTCTATACTCTATGCTAGTTTCCTAAACGTTTTAGCCAATCAAAACAACTTCATAAACTCGAAATTAGGACTTTTGCGAGATTTAATAAGTTATGCAAATCTATATGAACTTTATGCTAGAGTTTGTACCAAACTTAACTTCTAACCATTTAAACTCATTCCACAAGGTTCTATAACATCACTAAAACATTATGGAATATGAATGCAACTTTTCTAAGCATAATTGAGCAATAAAAACTTGATTCAAAGGGAAACTAGCTCTATCTTGGCACATGCATCAATAACTCCAACAAAGTATCAATATTCAAAACTACTCACACTTCTACTCATCCAATGCAATCATAAGGATATGTATGCTAAATGAAATGACATGGAATCTTTACTTGTGGTTTTAAGACATGCAAAATATCTAAAACACAATTACTTGGATAAATTCTATATAATCTAACTTAAGCTAAGACTCTATAACCAAATGGATTTTGAGTCTTTTATTCCTCTTGTCCCAAGGACCTCTCCAAGGTCAGCCACCACACACACGTCACTCAGCATCGCCTTGTCGCCTTCCTTCAGAATTGCTTGCCTTTACCTTTACCTGCAGCAAGAGGAAATGCAACTAATAAGCAAAAAGCTTAGTAAGTACTATCTAGCTCACGAAAATCTCGAAATTGTGCAAACATGCTTTTTAAACAATGTGAAATCACATGAGATACTTTTTATGCTTGAAAGAAACACTAAGAAACATGTATAACTCAAAACATGCATACTCAAGCACTAATAAGTCTTACCTCACTTTTCTTGGCTTAACTTGAAACTTTAGCAATTCTTTAACTTTAAATCTTTCTTTAACTTTTAGAAAACTTCTTTAAACTTGAGAAAACTTTGCTAAAGCATATACTTGAAAATAATAATCACTTGGATCCACTTAAGACGTAAGTACCATCTTATGCGCGTTCCCTAAAAGGTTGGGGTAGCGAGCCACCAATCCTAATAGAGCAGACCTTGGTCTACCAGGGCCAAGACCTTGGAATTGGACACCTGGATTTCTTTAACGACGCCCTTGGACGCCGGGTACTGGCCTTAGAAAATAAAATAGCTTTTCTTTCTTTTCTTTCTTATCTTTAAATGCCTTGGCATTTTAACGAGCACCTTGTGTGTCCAAATCCCTAAGTCTTGACTTTTGGAGATTTCTTAAGGCCTTGGCCTTTTCTTTTCTTATCTTTATCTTCTCTTTTCTTCTCTTATAACTTTTCTTAGTCCCTAACCTCATATAGGGTACTTAATCAAACTTATACAAGCATGGATTAATCTAGAATTACATGCAAAAATCATAACTAAGGAAAATTTGCATCTTTAACTTTCTAACGGGAAAAACTTGCGGAAAAACCGCCTCTTACTGCAGGTGAGCAGTACTTACATTGATATCTTGGACTTACAACCAAAATTGACGTCTAGGGCTCGGGAGAAACTTGAGATCTCGATGAACCATTCGCACCTACGCGTTCCTCTCGTCGAGACGAACGAAACGCTCCGTACTCCTTCAATCTTCCTTGGCCGGCGCCCCCTTAGAAGAGGGGAGGAGGTCTTGGGCGTGCGCACAAGAGAGGGAGAGGAGGGGGCGGCGTGCGTGGGGTTTTTGGCGAGAATAGGTTTAGTTGAGAGAAAATAAAAATTTCTCTCTTTAAGTATCTATTTATACTTAGGGTATATACGTCCAACTTATAACTTAACTTAATATCTTTCTATTTTCTTTCAGCACACCCCTGCTGGGGCTCCTGGTTAACCCGACTAACTTAAGTCGTTGATCCCACGGGAGGTCTCGGGTTCAAAACTCATCCAGGCAACTTTTTGCCGAAACTTCTATTTCTTTTAATAAAAATACTAAATGGTCTCGGAAAATTTCATAAAAATATTCTAAAAATTCTTTAAAATATCTAGAATATTTCTAAAATATTTTTAAATAGTTCTAAGGACTTTAAGGACTTAAAATGGAAATTTTGGGGCGTTACAAGTTTCCCACTTGAGTAGTTTCTTTCCGTTATCATACTTTCGTAGTAACCTTATCGTATTGATGTCATTTTAGTTTTGTTTTCATTACGGATGGTATTTGGTTTCTCTATATACGTGTATTTATTTACTTCCATTGGATTTTGATTTATTATATTTTGGTTACAGAGATTTATTTATTATAGTTATTGTTTATTAAGCATATTATTTATTTGCGTGGTTGTGATTGTGTGAATGTTAGTCGAGTGTGACTGTGCTAATTATATATGTGGAGATGTGTATGTATTAAGTTTCAGATTGTCCGTCATATAGGGGAGATGTTGCACAATTTTTAAGCAAACATGGGCCTCTAAGAGCGTGACATTTATAGAAACCATCACCAAGGTTGGTACTGGTTTCTAAACGAGCACCACATTGGTGCTGAATTTCTAATATCAGCACCATATGGTGGTGCTGATTTATACAAACCATCAGTGCTGGTTTGCCAAATCAGCACCACAGTGATATTGGTTCGAACCAACTCTACATTGGTGCTGGTTTGTGGAAATTAACACCAACGTGGTGCTAGTTTTCACAAACCAACACCAAGTGGTGCTACTTGGTAGCGCTATTTTGGAAGACCAACACTAACTTGGTGTTGGTCTTGCAAGACCAACTCCAACGTGGAGCTGGTTTTCGAAGACCAGCACTAAGTTGGTGAATTTTCCAAAACTAGCTTCAAGTAATTGTGTCACTTGGCACGCGGACATATATTCTTGTGAGAGTTTCATAACTAGAATTGGATGACATATATACATGCTAGACACTCACCCTTTCCATCTCATACAAAATTTCATAAATCTAAGCCCCTTGGTCAACCAATGAGTTTCGGTCAAAACTTATTGATAGACCTAATGGATCTCGATCGGGGCCATTTCAATTCCTGTGGGATCACATAGCTTAGGAAAGTCAAAATATGACCTCAATTATGATTTTGTAGCTTACAAACATATTTCCAAAATATTTAAATCTTTATGTCAATAGTGGTGCTAGTCTTGCAAAAATAGCACCAACGTGGTTCTGGTCTTGCAAGACAAGCACCACATGGAGCACGTTGGAGTTGGTCTTGCAAGATCAGCTCCAACAGGGAGATGGTTTTGGAAAACTAGCTCCAAGTGGTCGTGTCACTTGGCATGTGGGCAAATATTCTTGTAGGAGTCTCAAAACTTGAATTGGAGGACATATATACATTCTGGACACTCGCCCCTTCCATTCCATACCAAAATTTTAGAAATCCAAGCCCTCTAGGTCAATCAATAGATTTCGATCAAAATTTATTGATGGACTTAGTAGATTCTGATCTAACCCATTTCAATACCTATGGGATCACATGGCTTAGGGAAGTCAAAATATGATCTCAATTACTATTATTTTAGCTTACAAGTATAGTTCAAAAATATTCAAATCTTTATGTCAATAGTGGTGCTAGTCTTGCAAAAATAGCACCATGTGGTGTTGGTTCAAACCAACATCATTTGGAGTTGGATTCTATAAACCAGCACCAACGCGGTCTGTTTTATAGAAACCAACATCAAATGATGCTAATTTCTACAAATCAACATCGCCTTGCATGTATAAGAGAGAAAAAATAAAGTGTATACAGAGAGAATGATCAGCTCCACGTTGGTTTGTAGCAAAGTGGTACTAGTTTGTAGCAAGCCAACACCAAAGTAGTGTTGGTTTTTAAAGTGGTGCTGGTTTTTAAAAATTAACACCAACATTGAAGCTAGTCTTTACTAGTGTTGGTTTATAAAGACTAATTTCATGTTGAAATTGATATTTAAAAATCAACTCGAACATGTTAGTGTTAATCTTTAAAGATCAGTTTCACGCTAGAGTTGATCTTTAAAGATCAGCTCTATGTTAGAGCTGATCTTAAAAGATCATCTCCATGCGGTTGATCTTTAAAGATTGGCTTCACATGTTAGAATTGATCTTTAAATATCAACTCTAACGTATTGATATTGGTCTTTAAAAATTATTTTCATAGAGTTGGTTATTAAATACCACATCTAACCTTAATGGTGGTAAATTTTAAAAATCAAAATCACTTTGTTAGTGTTTTTTAACGCGGGCCGGATTAGATATCATCCAGCGTCGCTATTCTGAGGATGTGCAGGCGATGAGTTTTGATAATATACATACCTAAAATAATATGTTGCATATAGCATCCTACCTAAAGGCATTCTCGATCCGTGTAATCCGACAACGAGATGCGACAAAATCCAACTCATGACGATTACTTAGAATTGCAATATCAATGATTCTCCTTTGCAAAATGAAAAACTCATCGACCTTCGCAATCATGCACATACATGCATCAAGGTTCTGGTCACCTTGTCAGTTTCAAAATCTAATCTCAATTTTGTTAAATTAGTTGATAATATTTTTTAATAAATAATTGATTTAAATACGATGGACTGATGAATCGTTCATTATTAATATTTTTCGATTTATCTTATTAATCAATATCACTTTTAAAAAAATAATTAAACACATGCATCAAGGTAAACACGGACGCTAGCTCGCATCATGTGACCATTCTTCTCCTCCCTCTTCTTTTGTCTTGTCGTTTCATGAAGCAGCATCTTTGGCCTAGCTCCCATTCCACTCACTTCATGCTCTTCTCTTTGTCCCTTGCTAGATGTCGAAGAAAGAAAGAATTTAAATGAGAGTTTGAATCCGTGAGATGGGCATGGAGTGGGTTAGACTGAGCAATAATGCGCTTGGATGGGTTTCACGGAGGAGCAATGGGATTAGGGAAGACGACAGAAAAGTCTAGCTAGCTTGGTGTTGCCGCCGTTGCCATGATCCTGATACCTTGATTATATTATATTATATATTATTATGGTTTCTAAACTTATGTATTTTTATTTATTTATTTATTTATTAAATTTTTTATCGAACTCAAATTGAAGAGAAAATTATCCTAAATTCTCTGCATGCAAACTTAACTTTCTCCTCAGTTCCTGCGTCAAAAAAGAAATTATTTCCACTCCCTACATACAATGTTTCATGCGTTTCAACTACAGATATACCAAATTACCCCTTAATTTTTTTAGGTACAAAGTCTGAAATCAAGTATAATTCTTTTTAAATTATGTAACATTTAATTAAAATTCAGTATATTTTATATCAAATTGAGTATGACCTAATCAATTCATCCTAAGCTAATCAATTGGTATGAACTCTTAATCAATTGGTCGGTGAAAAAATAATTATGCTCAATTTTATAGAACATATATTAAATTCTAATTGAAATATACTGAATTTAGGAATAATTATACTTATTTTTGGACTTCTTATACGTATAAAAAGTGTGATACTTAATTTGATAGAAAATATACTAGATTTTAATTTTATAATACTGAATTTAGGAGGAACTATACCTCATTTTAGACTTTTTATACCTAAAATTAATAAGGGCAATTAGGTATGAACTCCTAATTAATTGTTCGGTAGAAAAAGTATTGTGCTTAATTTGATAGAGCATATACTAAATTCTAATTGAAATATATTGAATTTAGGAAAAATTATATTTCTTCCTGGACTTTTTATACGTATAAAAAGTGTGATACTTAATTTGATAGAAAATATACTAGATTTTAATTATATGAACCTGAATTTAGGAGGAACTATATCTCCTTTTGGACGTTTTGTACCTAAAAATAATAAGGGCAATTATGTAAGAACTCTTAATCAATTGGTCCGGTGGAAAAAGAATTGTGCTCAATTTGATAGAACATATACTAAATTCTAATTGAAATATACTAAATTTAGGAAGAATTGTACTTATTTTTGAATTTTTTATACGTATAAAAAATATGGTACTAAATTTGATAGAAAATATATTAGATTTTAATTATATGATACTGAATTTAGGAGAAACTATATCTCATTTTGAACTTTTTATATCTAAAAATAATAAGGGCAATTAGGTAAAGTAATATTTATTAGAGAGTTGAAGTAAATAAAACCTTACATGTAGGGAGTAAAAATGAACTTTTTCAAACATAGAGATTGAGAATAAAATTTAAGATTTAATTGAGGATTTAAATATAATTTACAGCAAATTAAACTTAAATTTGTGCATTAATATTTTTCGAGCTTTTAATTAAGCTCGACAATCAATATTATTATTCTTATAATTTATATTAAATTTATATGTATTCATAAAATTTATACAATTTTTTATTTTGAACGTATTATTATGAATACTAACTTTTTTAAAAAAGAATATTAAAAAATCTATAAAATATATTATTTTTAACAATTAAATTCTACAATAATTAATATAGAGCAATGATAGAGAGAGTGAAAATGGAAGAGTGAAAATTATAATGAATAATGTGGCATAACGTGGTATGATATAACACTTTACATGCACATGTCTGATTATCGCTTGGACACCATCGACGGCCTTCGGCCGCCGGCCCGAATCAAACTATACCCTGGGGGGCACGGTGAACCCATCGGAAATCGTGCATGCAAGATGTCACGTCATTCGCTATGATTTTCATTCTCCCATTTTCACTCTCTCAATCATTATTCATAAGTTTATTCATAAATTATTCACTATACGTTTGGTAAGGAGTAATCAACCTTGTAATATAATCAGAATTATAACATTACAAGATTTATTATTTTGTTTGGTACAGTTTTAAAATTGTAATGTAATATAATCTATATTACAAAAGCTAGTAAAAATATTATAATCTAGATTACAAGGCCAATAACATGTAATCTGAATTATATTAGAAGCTCAATTATATTACAAACTAAATTACATTACCCCTAACCAAATACAGCCTTAAATATAATTCATCCAAGCTCATTAGTATTAAGTTAATTTGTTTATGTTATATATTCTTTTATAATTAAATGAATATAAATAAACATTATCCAATTGAATATTATAGGTAGAGGTGAGAAAAATTCGATCAAACATAATAAACCTATGGAAGAACCAAATTTTAAATTTTGGTTTAGATCGATTTATTCAAAATTTCAGTTTTTTTTAAAAAATTGATTAATTCTATTTTTTGGTTCGGATTTAATTTTAAAATTCCTTATTCGATTATATTGAATAGATCGAATAAATGAAATTTTAAAAATTTAAATCCTAATTTTTAGATTGAAATTGAATTTCGTTAAATCAAATCGAAGTTTTAGACCCTATATAGAAATTTTTAATTAATTTAATTTTCGACTAAATTAATCGATATTTTATTGTATTGGTTTGTTCAATTTTTAATGAAAAATTTAGTCAGTTCGATTAGTTAAAAAAACAATTTGATTAAATCGATTTTAACTGAATACACATTCTTAATTATAGGTCATATAAGATAAATCATCACTTCGATGACTCATCTAAGATAGTTCATCACGGTCTAAAATGAAGGTAAATTACTAAGGACTTTATCCATCAATAACAACTTATACAAAGATAACTAACTGAACATTCCATATTCATTGAAAATTGACCTAAGTCAATTAATAGCAACACTCTCGTATGAAATCAAATTGAATATTATACGATAGATCCGCAACCTTAATGACCCCTTCGAGTCAATCTCAAAGATATGGAAGAAAGTAAATATATGTACACAAGTAAAAAATATATGATGAGCTGACAGTGGATTGTCAATTTATAAAAATCAATCATTGATTGTTACGTTAAAAATGTTACATATCTATTATCTATGTTACATCATGAGAGTCCCCATGAGATGAACTAATGGCTTGTACGTGGGTGTTGCCACCATAAGGTTCGGAGGTCCAAACCTAGGTTTGGGGGTCAAAATCTAGTAAAGCTAATGTGCTCGACCTCTTCATACGCTAGCCACAACATCTGGACTAGGAGTCTTCATAATTTACTTCCTCCGTATTATTCTAGGATGGATTAGTGTATTATTATAGGATGGATTAGAGAAAATATTAAAGGCGAGTGAATTACCTTTGCCACCCTGTTACATTTTGAGAGCTCAAATTGAATCTTATAGTTAAGGTTTTGTCAGAGAGAACAAATCCTCTGTCCCCAATGATCCTCTGTCCCCGTGTCCCAACTCGCCGGCGAGTCCTCCAATCGTCGATCGGACACCACCGGCGGCCTCCGGCCGCCGCCCCGAACAAAACTATACCCTAGGGGTAGGTGATTCCGTCGGCGATCGTCGCAATTGCGATCTCGCCGGATTCACCGTCGAATCCGGCAAAATCGCAATTGCGACGATCCTGACCAATTCACTGTTCTCCCAGGATGTCGTTTGATTCGGGACGATGATCGGAGACTAATAATGGTGTCCGATCGGCGATCAACGGACTCGCCGACCATCGCTGACGAGTCCGGGACACGGGGACATGGGATCCTCGGGACCTCAGGACAGAGGATCCTGTTTGTTTGTTAGATGGTAAGCACCTAGATATAAATTTATAATAGGAGCCAAATTTTTATTCATTTTGGAATCTTTTTCATACATTTTTTGAGATTCCTTTTTTCTATCCATACAGACCCCATCTGAACATTGCTCTTAGTTTTACAAATTAATTCTTGGCTTAATTCTAAGAGCTTTGATACGTATAAAGAAAAAACTTAAAAAAATTTTAAGAAATGATGTACTGTTTATATGTATACGTTTAATTATCGTCCAGACATCATCAATGACTTCTAGTCGTCATCCCGAATCAAACTATACTATTCCGGAAGGAATCGATGTCAATGGCCAATTACCAGGATCCAGCTCATACGGATGCTGATGTGAGGGAAGGAACTCCGCACCCTGCGAGATTAACACGAGTGTTAGGGGAATACGCCGAAGGTTGTCCGACGAAGCCCACTCCGACACTCAAGTCAGTATCTCGATGGAGAAGAAGAGTAGAAGGCAAAAAAATGTATGAGTAGTAGAGAATACGTAACTCCTTTACCGGAGGGGTTAGAATACCTTTTATACCTGCGACGACTGTCTACGTGCGCCCCCATGATTTGTGCCAAGTCCCCTCGTTCGTCGGTTATCGGATAACCTTAGAAACGATCTACGTCGTCATCAAGTTCGGCCCGTTGCGACATTTAAGGGTCATTATGGCTCCGCGATAGGGAGGATGATTATCCGCAGATACAAGAAAATAGGGACCGCTACTTGAGGTCGAATGCTTCTTGAGCTCCGCTTCTCCGAGGTGATCTCAAGATCTTCTGGCCCGGGAGGCCCCGGGCGCTCCGCTTCCCCGAGGTGGTCTCAAGACCCGACTTCCGGGGGTAATCCCGGGAGGGGTTCTCTGATCTGATCCCCGGGGTGTGTTTACCGCAAAGAGGGGGGAGGCTCGGAGGGTCCTTCTCCCAAGAGGGCCTCGGGGGCTTCGAAAGGGAATTGCTTAGACTCGTTATATCTTATCACTTAACTTTTTCAGTCTATGTGTCCACCCTAAGATATTCAACCCCATCATATACCTTTAAGGGTACGATGAATCCCTGCAATTACAATGTCACATCATTTCTTATGATTTTCTTTAAATTTTTTTCTTAAACATAATATTTTTCTAATTCTAATCCACCTATTAGTTCCTCTTTCCCCCTCTTCCTTCCTTCTGTTTTAAATTTTATCGACTGATCCTGTCGCCGAGCGCGATGGAGCCGCAACCGGATGACGGTGTAGAGGCGTGACGTGGACGATGACTGGATGTCCTCGCGCAGAATGGCAGCGGGCGTAGGGTGTCCTCCGAATGGTAGGAAGCAGGTGCCGCCGGATGAACCCTCGACCGGATGGAGGTGGACCTGGGGAGGAAGATGACCGTTAGCAACCTAGCCGGGAGACGTCCCGGCAAGGCACTCCGACGGTCAAGTCAGTACTCCGATGAACAAGGAAAATAATGAAGCACTGAAGACAAGAGGTTTCGCGCGTATGCCTCCCTGCGAATGAGGAGAGGAGTGGCTTATATAGCCGGGGAAAAGGACCAAGTCTGACATGTGTCAGGACCTTCTGACAAGGTCAGAGGATATGGTATGGTTAGGTCAATTTGTGTATGACCTGTGTCAGGATCCTCTGACAGGATCAGAGGATATGGTATGGTTAGGTCGTGTTGAGTATGACCTGTGTCAGGATCCTCTGACAGGGTCAGAGGATATGGTATGGTTATGCCGATTTGTAACCAACATTTTTTGTCGTACACCATTTGTCTTATGTGAGGACAAGACGGGTTTCTGTAAACCAGAAAGAGTCAGTTCAGACGAATGGTGATAGCTTGTTATTTGCAAAGGGCGCAGATGCATTCTGTCTTTATCCTGGGGTGATCCCAAGAGAGTGCCCTAGTGGACACAGGGACGGCACGCCCGGCTGGACATCAAGTCTGGGTGTAAAGGACAGCCGGGCGGATGCACTCGGATAAAAGAGGTGTGTAAGCCTTAATGCGGTCGGCCGGGTCTGACCGGCTAGACGAGGCGTGTAAGCCTTAATGCGGTCGGCCAGGTTTGACCGGCTAGACGAGGCGTGTAAGCCTTAATGCGGTCGGCCAGGTTTGCCCGGCCGGACGAACCGCCATATTTATTCTAACCAGCCGCCCTGAGTCCGACCGGCCGGCGGGGGCCCTGGGTCCGGCTAGGGTGTCAAACTGGCTATTCGTACAATGACGTGGACCCTGAAGTTGGCCAGGCCGTTTGCCACGATGGCTGTCCGTACGGTGCCAAAGATAGGGCGGGATCAATAGCCTTCCCCTCAAGTCTAGTCGAAGGAGGCGATCAGTCCGACTGACTGGACTATAAGTGTGTATACAATCACTCTGCGGCCGAGCGATTTTGCCCTTTTAATATTCGGCCGGCTTAACACGATGCTCAACAGCTGGTAGAGTATGCCTACCCTGTCCGGGCGGAAGAAGATTGTTAGTCGAGATGGGCGTGGGCCGCCACGCGCCATCTTGTTAAGTGACGATGTCCGACCGGACGAGGAGTAATGGGGGAGCGTGGGCCGCCACGCATTCCCGACTAGTCATTGACATGATGAAGATGTCCGATCGGCTGAAGCTTTTGATTGGAGGAACGTGGGTCACCACGTTCCCGTGCATTGTCCTGCGTAAGCAGAATAACTATTCCCGACTGAAGGGAGCGTGGGTCGCCACGCGTCCGTATATTATGAATGCGTCCGACCGGACGAATATTGTTTGTTGATGAGAGATATGCTGAGCATGTTTGGGCGAGAGAGCGTTTGCCTTGAGTTGCAAGAAAGGTGGAGTGTCATGCGCCCCAGACGATTTTCTCGTGATTGCCCAAGTCAGTCAATTAATGGAGACGCGACATTCTAAGTCGAATGAGGTGATGTGACACGCCCGAGGCGACCGACGCCTTAACGGCATCACCTCCGCTTTAATGGTCCGGGCCACGTGGCGCCCGCTGGTTGGCTGACCGGGATGCGATCTCTCTCCATGATTACGAGCTTTTAATGGCCATTAACGCGCGTAATTCTTTCCGCCACGCGGCAGCTTCCGGCTGGCCGACACGACGACGCGCCCTGTCGCCAATGCAGGCGGCGTCAGCACCCACGGCGCGTCTTTTCGAGGCTGATTCGTGGGGCGCTTCAATGGCATGGATGGGGCGATCTCCGTACACGTGGATCGCCATCGAACGGCCTCCCTTCTTTCGGCCTAACTATAAATAGGTCTTCCTTTTCGTCGAAACCCTCATTTGCCTCTCCACTGTTCTTCTTCTAACTCGGTGCCTCTCGCTGCTCGCCGCCGTCTTCGCGTGCTGCTGTCGCCCTCGTCTCCTCCGCCGGTTAACCCTTTCCAACATCCCTTACGGTCAGATTCTCCCTTTTCTTCCCATTCTTTCTGTTCCATGGCTGCCCCTACTTGGTACACCTCTGTCGAGTCTTCCCTTTACGACGAGACCGTCTCCGATCTCCGACTGGCCTACAATGTCCCTGAAAATTACCACATTGCGTTCCTACAAAGGCTGACCGACCACACAAGCCCCCGACCGGTTTCTTTGTGTTTTCCGGGACCAACATATGTCTTGGCCTGCGCTACCCTCTTCATCCCTTTATTGTAGACTTCTGTAAATTTTTTCCATGTGCCTATCTTCCAGCTCTCTCCCAACGCTATTCGCATACTGTGTAACATAATAGTTCTTTTTACCCTTTACCGAGTCCCCCTCCGACCGGAGGTTCTTTATTTCTTTTATTACCCGAAGAAACAGGAGGCCGGGAATTTCTTTCTCCAAGCCCGGGCCAAATTATCCATAGTGGAGAATATTCCTTCCTCGAATAAGGGATGGAAGACCCATTTCTTCTTCATAAGTCCCCCGACCAGCCCCGGGTTCCCAATCGGATGGGTTGAGGACCTACCCCCTATAGCTCCCTTAAAAATTTTAAGTCCGACCCATTATTTACCCTGGCTGTTTCTCGACTCGGGGGCCTCCGCTTCGACGGCATGAAAACTTCTCAATGACGCCGTCTTGTACATGTTTGGGCTGAGCCGAGTGGCCTGCCGCCCTGCCCGGCACCTTCTGTAAGTCATTTTTGTTTCGTACTCCTTTCTCCCTAACTCAAATCCTGTGGTTTTGCAGCCGAGATGATGTGGGAAGCGGCCCTCGATGAGGCCCTGGGCCTGGCAGACGCAGAGTTAAACGCCCGGGCAGCCGAACAACTGCGCCTGCGCCAGGCCGGGTCTGCCCGACCAAACCCCCGATTTCCCGAGAGCGCGGAGGCCCGCCCCCTCAGGCTCCTGCCCCAACCAGCGGCGACTGGTTCTAGGGAGCCGGTCGGCTCATCCAAATCTTCTGCCCCTGCAAGATCTTCCGGCAAGCAGGAAGGTTCAGCCTTCCGTGCAGAAGTCCGTGCCTTCCAAGCGGAAGGCCAGTGCTTCTATCCGCATAGAGGAACCGACGGAGGTAGGTCGGTCCTCTTCTGATTCTCCCGACCCGCAGCCTTTGAAGAGGCGCCCGAGGACTTCTGCTTCGGGCTCTCAATCTCAACCTACAGAGGCAAACTGCCAGCCCGGCTGAAGCGAGCCGGTCGGCTGGAGCACGGCTTCGCCTCGCTCGGGAGGACGCCGCTCGCAGCCGTGTGCCTATGGCGTATATCTCCCTCGGTCGACTCGGCGACCCCTAGTGAAGTCCAGCAGCGGCTTACCCTTTACGGGGAATTGGCGGACTGCTGGAGCAGGGCATGAGGGAGGGGACTTCCAGCCCCCGATCCGACTGGCTGACCAGTTCTTTCAGGACGCTACGCATGTAAGTCCGATGCTTTGATGTTTAATTAACTTGCTTCCTTCTAACACTTTATTGTAGTTTTGGCCTCCTGCTCGAGCGTCGCCTATTCCTTGGTCATCAACGCCAGGGACGCGAGGCCCGACGGCGGCTTGAGGAAATGGCTCCAGTCGCATGATAACCTTCCGGCCGGCGAGGAGGGTACAGCTATTCTCCGCTCGGAGATACT
>JAGFNQ010000664.1:262282-295403 GCA_024364735.1 Boesenbergia rotunda
TCATAGGGTTAGGTTGAATGAGTTGATCAAGATAGAATCTTGGTCTGGTTATGTTTTAATCGAATCGAATTTTAACTAAAGTTTTATTCACCAAGCATATGGTGTCTTTTCTTAAGTTTATAGCTTATATTCATCAAAGATGGTTTTTTTTTTCTAGAAGATGGAATCTCTGCAAGAACATGGTGTGCTGCTTCTTAAGTTTAGAAGCTGCTCAAGGAAGTTCATGTTGAAATGATAGTTGTGCACAGGCACTCCACTTACCTTTTAAACAAAAAGGCCACATATTCCTCACAACTCTTTCATTTATCTTCTTCTTATATGACTTCTGTCCAAACCCTTCTTTTCATATATGTCCATCTTGTGATTCTGTATCAACAGCTTGAAAAGGATGGTCGTATTATCATATATATAATCTTATCTGATCAGCAAGAAGTAAGCATATGCAGACAACATGTTCAGAAACATCAATTTTGGGAACTTGAATAACCTCCATGAATTTATCTGCAGCTCTCTGCTGTGGAAGGGAGTCTCAAAGCTGCAGTATTCCAGTTTGATGTGATATATAATTTCAGCAAATAATAAAATTGACTCTATTTCATTTAAATATAAATGAGAATAGGATAGGAGATCAAACTCAATTACAGTGAAAAATCCATATAACCGATTCTATTATCTACTGGGATAAAAATTTAATCGTTGTTGATTAAGCTACACAAATCAACAGTGTGAGTCGTTTAATCTGGCTTTAAGTGAGACATTCTGTCATCTAACTTGGTTTGAGTAAGTCCAAAAATCTCATTTTTAATTATCATTGATGGTAACCAAGGGAGCATCTATGCAAATCCCCTTCAACCCAATACTTAAGCGAACTTCGTTTTTCAGACCGACTTGAAGGGGGACATGTGGTGATACCCGAAATTACTCTCGAGCACCGGTCTCTCTTCCTGACTTTGGTCCCCTTTCTTGAGCACTTGACTTTCATCTTATGACTTCTCACTCGGACTTGGTAGCTATAGTTCTCAAGATGCTATAGTACTTGAGAAGCTACGATGCTTAGGATGCTATAGTACCCGCAAAACTATAATACTTGAGATGCTACTGTTCTCAGAATGCTACAATACCACGCGATGTTACTAATGACGACTAAGATAACAATTTCATAGATTTAGAAATTGCTTTCAATTACTGATAATTTATCATTTTTGGATTGCAATTCAACCATATTTATCATTATTTCTATATTTATTATTATTTATTATCACATTTATGATAATATATTATCATATTTATCATTGTATTTTTCATATATTATCTTGGCAATATGTATAAATAGGTTGGTTAGCCTATGACAATTATTCATAATGAAAAAAATAATTGTCTTCTCTTTATTTGTCTTTCTATTATTTCTTTCCTATGTCTGTACGCTTTTATGTTATGTGTTTCAATGTGTTATCAGAGTCATAATTCTTCGCACCTATTTTTTCTTTCTTTTTTCCTTCAAAAAAAAAATCAACCTTCACCTAGGTTCTCTCCTCACGCCCTGATCCACCGGCAACGTTCTCCTTCGCTGACTATGTCAACTTCTCCTATACCGACTCCGCTGTTTCCTTCACCTTCTCCTCTGCAACTTCAAGTCTACCTTGCGACGTCTCCTTCGTTAGCGCTGTCTTCTCTCAACTTTCTTTCCAGCGCCTCTATTGTATCTTTGGTTGCTTTCTTTGTTATCATGACTCTCTCTTTTGTTGATACAGTCTGACCTGATTGTTATTTTGGTGTTGACACCGATTTGAGTTTAGGTGAGTAAGATAAGTTCAGCTTAAGTCCTGGTCGGGGATTGGGCACGAATCCCGGTGAGTGAAGTCGGGTCCTGGTGAGTGAAGTTGGGTGATGGAAACCCCGGTGAGTGAATCCGAGTGAAGGAAACTCCGGTGAGTGAGCCGGGTGAAGAAAACCCCGGTGAGTGAAGCCGGGTGAAGGAAACCCCGGTGAGTGAAGCCGGGTTCTGGTGAGTGAAACCGGGTGAAGGAAACCTCGGTGAGTGAAGCCGGTCCCGATGAGTGAAGCCGGATGACGGAAATCTCGGTGAGTGAAGCCGGGTCTTAGCGAGTGATGCTGGGTGAAGGAAATCCCGGTGAGTGAAGCCGGGTCCTAGCGAGTGAAGCTATGCGAAGGAAATCCCGGTGAGTGAAGTCGGGTCTTAGCGAGTGAAGCTAGATAACGGAAACCCTGGTGAGTGAAGCGGGGTCCTAGTGAGTGAAGCTAGGTTGAACAAAGTCTCGGTGAGTGAAGCTGGGTAAGAAGTCTTGGTCCGGGGGACTGAGCACAAGTCGGAGAGTGGCCGGATTAGTCTGGAGTCCGATAAGGGAGTTGGCACGAACTCCCTGGATAATAGATCGGTCTGGTGACCGATCCAGGGAGTCTGATCATTCTGGTGAACGATTAGGAAGAGAACAGAAACATTCTGTGTGATTTCTGATCGTTCTGGTGAACGATCAGAGTGAGATCAGTAGGGTCTGGAGAAGGCCCTGATCGGTCAAAGCGACCGATCAGGGTCCTCTTGGACCAATCAGGATGAGTCCTGATCGGTCCAGAGGTGACCTGATCGGTCCCTTGGACCGATCAGGGCATAACCTAATCGGTCATGGGACCGATCAGGTGCCTTTGGTTGGAAAGAGCTGGTGGGAGCTGGCGGAAATCCCAGTAAGCTGATGGATCAGTCGAGTGACCGATCCCCAATCTCTGATCGGTCAGTGTGACCGATCAGATCCTTGCTGGATCGATCAGAGGTGAGTCTGATCGATTAGAAGGGTAACTGATCGGTCCGGGTGACCGATCAGTGTCTGATAACTTTAATTTGAATCGTTGTCAGACGTCTGATTTCGCTTTGAATTCTTTCTGATACCTGCTGATTTCCTTTTGATTTGCTGTGCTATTCCTCTGATGAGTGTGCATGTAATACAGAGATGACACAAACCAAGAAGGAGGGTCAATTGACGACTTTCGCTTCGGGCAGATTTGTTTGTTTTCCATTCGCAGGATTCAACGGCTACTGGCGCGGGCTGGCAACTGTCTGGCGAAGCTGGTGACTGAGGCGACTGACCTGACGCTCGGATGAAGAGGTTTCGTGGACTGAGCCCACTAGAGGTCAGTGATGATGGAGCTGTGTTCAGAGGTTGCAGACGCGCGGTGATGAGCAGAGGCTTAAGAAGAAGCTAGCGAAGCAGAGGAGCAAAGGGAACAAACAGAAAACAAGCGAAGTGTTTTGCTGGGTTGTTTTAGCTCTCTGTATAGTCTTCTTGCTTGAGCGTTTTCTGCTACATCTGTGTGAGCTATCCTTCTTGTTGTCTCGTGCGCTTAATTGTTATTCTACTGAGACGGTTGTGGAGAGGTTACTCTACCGAGAAGGAGAAGATTCTTATCCGGAGTTCCAGGGCTTGATCTGCCGACGATCAAGGGATCACCCACCTCACGAGCACGCCAAGGAGTAGGGGCAAGTTATCCCCGAACCTTGTAAATTCTCGTGTGTTAGCTGATTTTTATTCTTTCTGTCTGTTTGGTTCTTTCTGTGCTATTTTTGCTTCCGCTGCTAACCTAATCGCAGAAAGAAAAAGAAGCCAAAAATTTAAGTGTCTGGCTATTCACACTGTCTCTTTAGCCATCCAAGTTCTAACATCTTTGACCTTACTCTTAGCGGCTTCCATTATCTTTGCCTTCTCAGCCGCACTCTATGTGGCCTTCTCTTTTTTCCTTACCTGCGATCTCTTCGATGATTTCCTTCGTAGTTGATGCCTCCATAATTTTCTTCTGATAGTAATGATCTTTTATTTCATTTATGAATCACTCTGTTTCTAATTCTTCTTCTTTCAATTTTTTTTCTGCTTTTATTTTTGACCTCTTTCATTTCTATTTTTATTTTGTCTTTTATTTGTAAAAAAATCTGCTTCTTTATTTCAAAATTACAAACTTTTTGGGTGACATGTAATTTTCTCTATTTTAGCAATCTTCCTCTTTTATTTTCCAACAACAATTCTCTCTTCTCTTCTCTCATTTTCTTTTTTTCTAGTGATATGAGCATAACAACAATACTTGAGAAATCCATTTAGAGTTTATTCTCTCGGCACTTAGTATTCATCTAGCGATTTTCTATTCGGACTCGGGAAACCCCGAGACTCGGCCTCAATCTCCGACAACCCCCAATGACCCGACAAACTCCAACAACCTGTCTGTCAATAGTCCAACAATGTCAGTGTATGATCTAACAATTGCGACCCTTGACTCCCAACAACCTACAATGCTAGGTACCGTGTGGAGATTCCCTTCCGTCGACTATACAAGGATCGATGAAGATAAGTGAAGGAGGATGATTTTCTTCTCATGCGTGGAGACAACTCTTCTCCAAATTACTCTCTAGCACTCTAAATTCTCTCTCTCTCTTTTGCTTTCTCTCCCACTTTCCGAATCTCTAATTTGAGCATCAAAGTGGTCGCACCAGTAACATCGGCCAACCCCTATGTTCTTTGCTCCACATACCATTGAAGCTTAACCACATCCGGGACTACAGTAATCTTGACTCAAAAGGAGTTCGGGAGAGTAGGAGCTCAAGCAAACGAAAAAGACACCCTCCGTCATTATTAGTGCTACCGTAATGTTTGTATCAGTAATTATATTGTCATTAATCCTATTAGAAATAGTTTAGTTAGACAAGTTGAGAGAGATAAAAGCATAGCAACTGAAGTATAATCACTGCTAATATTCATGATTCTGACAATTATATTGCTAACACTGATTAAGATGGTTCTTTCTAACAAACAACAAAAACTTTTATTCCTCCTCTGCTTTCCAATTTTCTTGCAATAGTGAGAGATTCAGAAAGGCCCAAGTAGCTAGCTGCTTGGCTGAGTTTGACATTGGACTTTGCATTTGGGCCAGGCACTCATTGAACTTTTTGACCAGCATCAATTGTTTTTTTTCTTAACAAAGAATAAAATAATATTGTAGCCAGATTGCAGAAATAAATTATTGATTCTGCAGGAGCAAAATCCACTTGTTCAATGGCTGCTTACATATAAACAATGACTGACATGGTGAGAAAAATGAAAAAAGATGATTAAAAGGCTGAAAGAGAGCTTAAACCAGCCAGTGTCCTTGCCATTTCCACTGCTCTGATTCCACGCCATGGTTGAGAAGTTCATGTGCATTCCAAAGTAATGGCTTTCTCAAAGGCTAGAGCACTTGCTATGAAATTTCACTGTAGCAGAAAAGATCATCTTGGCTGATACCTTTTGTTTTCAGCAAGTCAAATTATGAATATGCATTTGAATAGATAATTCAGTTACTTGCAGACCAAATTCCTTGTTTCTGCAACATTTTTGACTGCAGTGCCAGCATCAAATTGAGATTCTAATAAGTAATCAAGGGATCAGATTTTGTGCATGAGTTGTGGTTCGAATTTATTCGACAGATGAGAAAGATGGAGATTTAAGTGGTGTGTATGGCCGAAGAGCTTAACACATTTTTTGTTGTTTGTTTTTGTTTGTTTGTTTGAAGTGATGATAATTGATAGAGAGCCAAAAGGGCTGTTATAGGCTGCCTTCCACCCAATTAGTGATGACAGCTCCAGTTGGCAGTAGACCCGATCACGATTCCGAATCGACGGTTCGGAACCGTCGGTTCGACGGTTTGTGGGAGGTTGACCCTTAACCTTAACCGCCCAAGCCGGTTACGGTTCACGGTTTGGAACTGCCGGTTCACGGTTCGGTTCATGGTTCGTCACGGTTCAAGATTATTATATTAAAAAAATTAAAAATTAAAAATTAAATTACAAAAAATAAATTTTATTAAAAAAGGGCTTGCACTTATATAAGTTGCCTACGTATCCGCTTAGGGTGTAGGGGAATCAAAGCACACGTAGTTCTTTTACATTTTTACCCTTTTACATTCTTTACATTTTTACCCTTTCTCACTCACTTTCATTTCCTCCCGTTTCAGTTGTATTTGTTTCTTTGGTATTAAATTTTTCGACTTCGTCTTCTGAAAATTACATTCCTTGGATTCGCTTCTCAGCTCTGGTCCAATCATCTAGTAATGCTTAAGCTTCCAATGAGTCGGGAGACATAGTTGATCGTCATTCATCTAATATGTTGCCACCGGCACTAAACGTCTGCTCCACAGCAATAGTTGACACTAGAGAAGCTAAAATTTCTTTTGCGATCACGGAGAGAACGGGAAAGCTTTGAGCCTTCTGTGACCACCACTTCAAGATATCGAAGTCTTCGCTATCTGCTTCGTTAAAATCAAAAGAAGTCGTAAAATAATTCTCAAGTTCCTGTGTGGAACTTGAGGATCCTCGTGGACGTTTCATCCGTTCTTTTAATAAAACTTGTGCTTTTGTAAGTTTTAAATTAGTAATAGTAAGTTGTTATGTTTCAGAAATATTAGTTTGTGCTCCATATTTAACATAATATTGATTATAAAGATCATATAAATAATTTCTAATATTATATATAATATTAGCTAGATCAGGAGAGGAAGAATCTTTAATAGGAATTAAAGCGTCATAATATAAAGTTAGCATTTCTTGTAAAACTTCTAATTTAAATCTAAGATCTAAAGCAAATGCAATTAAATAAATTTCAGGAATAAAATAAAAATATTTTTCCCATTTAGTTTTCATAGCTAATATACATAAAGTTAAAGCTTCATTATTTACATGTTCATTTAGTATTAATACTATATTACAAAAAATTCACTAAAATTAAATGAGGAGTGGGATAATAAATACCGGAAAGTTGTTCAGTTGTATCGTTAAAAACTTTTAAATTTTCACAAATATTACTTCAAATATTTCATTATTGTGAAAATAAATATATATTAGTATTACTATTTTGTGTAAAAAATAAACATAATAAATCTTTATATTGAAATGAATCTTGTAATAATTGATATGTTGAATTCCAACATGTTGGAACATCACGTGAAAATTTTTTAGGTCTCATTCCATTAGCTTTACAAAATCTACCCCATTGTTTCATCATAGATAGATGGGACCAAAAGTATGAAATTGTGGTTCTAATTGGTTGAATATAATTTTGTAAAAGTTTTAATCTATCTTGAATACATAAATTTAAAACATGGCATATACAACAAATATGAAAAAATAAACCACCAATGACAAATTGACAAATAAATTTTAGTTCATCTATATATAGAAGCGGTATTAGAACTAACATTGTCTAATGATATTGAAAATATTTAATGAGTCAATCCATATTCTTCTAAAATTAAGTGTAATAATTGTGCAATGTTATGAGCAGTATGTGATTCATCAAAAACTCTATAAGCTAACAATCTTTTTTGGAGGATCCAAGAGTTATCAATCCAATGACATGTTACACCCATATAAGAATGAGTTTGCCAAAGATCACTCCAAATATCGGAACATAAAGAAACTTTAGTATTTAATTTACTAAATTCATCAATTAAATTTTTTTCCCCTTATTTTACTAATCTTTTAATTGTATCAGTAAGTGTAGTCATAGGTACACGTTTAGCAATAGAATTAAGAGATTCTTTACAAAAATCTTCAAATGTGCATTTAGATCCAAAACTAATATAAAGATGTTCTACGGAAACAAATTTAGTTAATGATTCTCTTAATTTATTATCCAAATATAAAAATAAACCAAAATCAGTACTACTACCACTAGAAAATCTAGATAATTATGTTTGAGAGCGGTCAAGCCCATATTCCGTCGGGTGCTTTGTTTCTACATGTCGTTTCAACGACTCATAGCCGCTGTCGGCTTGGAATTTGTAGGAATCATTGCAATGCTTGCATTTTACACGCAATTCTCCCGACGGAAGTGTGACTTTCTCAAAATGTTTAGTGAAAATAGACGATTTTAAAGGAGGATTTTCCCGAACCTTAGAAGTAATCATTGGTACTTCCTTACATTTTGGGGATCGAAGGGCATTGGGGTTGAGCCTCAGTCTCATCATTGGTGGATTGAATTTGAAGGTTGAGATCCTCGTACACTATTTTTTTCCCCCCTCCGACATCGAGATGATGAAGTTCCGTGACCTCCTTCCATTATCGTCGAAAAATGAAGAACGTGGACAGAAGTTGAGATTTAAGATTTGAGAATGAGAGATTAAGAAAAGAGAAGTTGTGTTGTGTGTGAAAATGATGAAATGAGCTCATTATTTATAGAGTTTGGATCATAACAGTCACTAAATCATAGTTATTGATTAAAAAACGGTCAAATGATCTCAATCGTCGAAAAAATACAAAACCTTCCCAATGGCACTAAATCGGCGGTTCAGTGCCATTGGAAACCGCCGGTTCACGGGTTTTGGCTGCGCGAACCGGAACCGGCCTGGCATCCTGCCGGGCCGGTTCTGATTCGGCCCAACGAACCGGGTCAACGGGCCACCCGACCCATTGACCCGGGTCGGTTCCGGGCCGGGTCCGGGCTAGAACCGGTCCGGGGTCTGGTCTAGTTGGCAGTGGCTTGCTAAGAGAAATGGTGAGGCCTGTGACTGAGAGTGAGTGGGCTGCAGCCAATATAGTTTAGCGCATGACGTTTCCATTAATCCAAGATTTGGAAAAGTATTTATTGTATGTCGCGCAACAATAAATCCGAGATTTGGAAGTTTCCGTCACACTCTTGTCTTGTCGACACGGGGTTATTAGCTCCCCCGGCTATATAAGTCCTCCACTCATCATTCCGCAGGTATGCGCGCGAGCTCTCTCTTCGACCATATTTCTATTTTGCTCTATTATATCCTACGGATACTGACTTGACCGTCGGAGTGCCTGACCGGGGAAACTCCCGGCGGGTTTGCTAACGGTCACTGTTTTGCAGGCAAGAGACAACTTGGAGCCAGATCGGCACCACCTCGGCAGCTCATTTCGCTCGGGAGACCGTCCTACCCCTGGAGCTTCCACTCCGCCTCGCGACACTCAGCCAGACGCATGGCGACCCACGCTCCCTGAGATGTCCCCGATAGAGAAGCCAGACTCTCGCTCCGCGCGAGTTATAAGTGGGCCTGCTCCCACGACCCTCAGATCGGCTCTCAGCCGAACGCGTGGCGACCCACGCTGCTTGAGATGTCCCCGACTGAAAAACCAGACTCTTGCTCAACGTGAGTTATAAGTGGGCCTGCTCCCACGACCCTCGGATCAACTCTCAGCTGGACGTGTGGCGACCCACGCTCCTTGAGATGTCCCTGATTGAGAAGCCAGACTCTCGCTCCGCGAGAGTTATATGTGGGCTTGCTCCCACGACCCTCGGATCGGCTCTCAGCCGGACGCGTGGCGACCCACGCTCCCTGAGATGCCCCCGAAAGAGAAGCCAGACTCTCGCTCGGTGTGAGTTATAAGTGGGCCTGCTCCCACGACCCTCGGATCGGCTCTCAGCCGAACGCGTGGCGACCCACGCTCCCTGAGATGTCCCCAACCGAGAAGCCAGACTCTCACTCTGCGCGAGTTATAAGTGGACCTGTTTCCATGGCCCTCGGATTTGCTCTCAGCCGGACGAGTGGCGACCCACACTCCCTGAGATGTTCCCGACCGAGAAGCCAGACTCTTGCTCCACGTAAGTTACAAGTGTGCTTGCTCCCACGACCCTCAGCTTGGCTCTTTGCCGGACGCGTGACGACCCACGCTCCCTGAGATGTCTCTAACCGAGAAGCCAGACTCTCGCTCCGCGTGAGTTATAAGTGGGCATGCTCCCATGACCCTCGGATCGGCTCTCGGACGGACGCATGGCGACCCACGCTCCCTGAGATGCCTCCGACCGAGAAGCCAGACTCTTGCTCTAGGCGAGTTATAAGTGGGCCTGCTCCCACGACCCGTGGATCGGCTCTCAGTCGGACGTGTGGCGGCCCACGCTCCCTAAGATGTCCCCGACCGAGAGGCCAAACTCTCGCTCCGCGCGAGTTATAAGTGGGCCTGCTCCCATGACCCTTGGATCGGCTCTCAGCCGGACGCGTGGAGACCCACGCTCCCTGAGATGCCCCCGATCGAGAAGCCAAGACTCTCGCTCCGTGCGAGTTATAAGTGGGCTTGCTCCCACGACCCTCGGATCGGCTCTCAGTCGGTAGCATGGCGACCCACGGTCCCTGAGATGTCCCTGACCGAGAAGCTAGACTCTCACTCCGCGCGAGTTATAAGTGGCCCTGCTCCCACGACCCTCGGATCGGCTCTCAGCCGGACGCGTGGCAACCCACGCTCCCTGAGATGTCCCAAACCGAGAAGCCAGACTCTCGCTCTGTGCGAGTTATAAGTGGGCTTGCTCCCACGACCCTCAACTCGTCTCTCAGCCGGACGCGTGGCGGCCCACGCTCCCTGCGATGTCCCCGACCAAGAGGCTAGACTCTCGCTCCGCGCGAGCTGTAGGTGGGCATGCTCCCACACTCCCTAGGACGACCGGGAGATCAGATCCTCGTCTCGCTAGCAAGGCATAACCGGGCTCAGCTCCCGTGGCGTCGCCCAGCCGAGCGCCTCACTTCTCGCCTACACGCGAGCCACCAGCAACTGTGCTTTCATGAATGTTGTAACCTAACTTCCTGAGCGAGCGCACTCAAAGAAGTATCCTCTAAACCGCCCAAATGGGCAGGCATTGTTTAATCATGACAGTTCTGAGCTTTGAGATCTCAATTGAGCCCACCCGAGTGGTTGACACGGGGAGACAAAATATTTTACCCTGCCACTTGCAAAGGCCGAATCACTCAATCGCGTGCCCTCCTGAGTGGCTGATACATAGCAGTCATGGCACTCGGGTGACACACGCGCTCGCTAGTCAAAAGGGGTTGGGCAAGTGTTCCCCCAAGTCGCTTGCACCCGGATGCCCATCATTTAAACAACAAAACATGCATAAGCCGAAGTGATTTGCATTCATGAGTAGTGCAATTACCATAAGGAGGCTTGGCCTCTACCTACACGAGGAAAGTAAAAAAAGAACAACACCAGACTAAGGCCTACGGGCAGGTTGCTGGGGCGCGGCATGAGCCCGAACCATCTCCAGCTCCTCCTGAGCCCCCTTCAGGGCTGCGCGATGTCTCCTAAGCCATGCGAGATCTCTCGAGCGGGCAACCAGTTCTTCCTCTTTGACCGACAGATCGGCACGTAGCGCCGCGTCTGACTGGCAGACCTCTAGGAGCTCCGCATTAACCTTGGCTAGCTCTTCTTGGGCCTATTGCTCTAAGGTTCGGGCCTGGCGCTCCCCGTGCTCCAGACGAATGATTTGCCGCTGCGCCTGGATGGTCGACGCACGAGCTGTATCCAGCTCCACCCGGCATTCCTGAAGCTGTGCCTCCGCACAGAATGCACGTTCTTGAAGGGCCACATTCTCAGCCCGCAGAGCGTTCCCTGCCTCGTCGCCAGGTCGTGGCTGCGCATGGCGAAGCTGAGTCTCCAGTTCCTCCTTGCGAGACTCGGCTTGGCGAAGGGACCTAGCTTGAGCCGCAAAAGAAACTCCCAGGTTGTAAATCGAGCCGATGAGCAACAAAAAAAGCATAAGTTTTCGGTGGTAGAGAGCAAGACAAGCGCAAGCTATTAGTAAGATGCACCTGACAGGCCCCCGTCACGATGCCATTAGCTCGGGTAAGGGGGTCCTGATAGTCAAACTCCCGAAGGCCCTGGTACAAATGATCGCTCAGGGGAGCATATAAATGGACTACTCGGGCCGACCCTGGTGCCTCGGGGATAGGGGTCTCGTAGGCGGTATGGGGATCCGACCGAGATGGCAGGATCAGATGCAAAGGACGAGGGCCTGTAGTTTCCTTGGGGAGAGAAGGGGGAGGCCCATCGATCCACATACCCGAAGGTCCAGCCTGGAGTGAAGAGGGCACTGCAAAGTAACACCCTGAACGGAAGGAACTGGGGCACTGGTCGCTAGCGCAGCCAAAACAGGAGTCACCGACGGAGGAGACGCGAAGCGGGTCCTCTTCAGAGAGGAGGTGGTGGTGCCAAACGGAGGCGAACGGTCGCCTGATCGATCGCGGCGGCGCTTGGTATCCAGCGGATAGGTGTCCACATCCAAGGCTTCAAGCTCAGGATCTGGCACCTCCCCCTTACTCGAAGGGGGCACGTCGGTAGAAGCTGCCATCGGAGAAGTAGATACCGGGGTAGCTGACGTTGGGCTGGATGGGTCAGCGAGTATGGCGGCGGTGGCAGCTGCAAACGCAGCGTCATCCAAAACAAGCCCTACCTTCAGGGATTCCGCCAACATTTTTGACCCCCAAGAAGGTATAGGGTCGCCGGAGAAGTTGACTAAGAAATGAAGAATGCCGGAAGCAAGAGAGTACAGGGAGAAAGAAAGGTACAAGGAAGACCGCCGCTGGCACCTATATATAGGGACACGGTGGCCAATCCTAGACGTTGGGGAAGGGTCGCAAGGAAAAGCAAGATCGCGTCAGAACCCTCCGATGGGATCCATGAGGAGACGTGGGGACTCGATAAGATGCATGCACGCCTGGCGGCAGACGTTTCGTCACCCGAGGCAATCGTGATAGGTAGTTGACCTTCGGCGCCTGAGAAACCACTGGGAAGGAGACACGTGTCCCGGACAATTAATACAGTCCTCATAAGGACAGGTACGGAGTGGACAGACGACTGCCAACCGGGTGGCTGGGGCCGAAAAGGCTGCCCCAATTTAGACCCCCGGAACACGAGGTAACCTTCCACGGATCACTCACCGCTTGGCTCCCCCCGAGGGAGCACGTGGCGGCCCACGTTCTAGGGACACATACCGATCAAGTGTCCCAACAATCGCCATGACCAGGTATAAGTGTCTTCTACCGATCAGGTAGAAGACATCGGCATGATACAGAGCGCATTTTTTATGCTAAAAATATAAGTCCATTTAGTCATGTTTTGTACAAGATTGTCATAGAGTGTCTCTTGCCCATTGCCACCAAGGGGCGGGCTAGGATTAGACTGCCACATTTGGTGATGATGTATGCCTTGGAGAGGAAACTTGACATAGATATTTCTCTGCATGTATTTACATCCATTTGTCACTTTTCCCAGAGTGTCAATGGGAAGATATATATGTCATTCTGCTATGTCCTGACCGAGTTTTTCCAGTTTAGAGGTATATACACATCTAGCGGTCAGGTCCGTCACCTGTCCAAGGATTATGATCAAATTGGCACACGTCAATTATCCTTGGCAGGTATCGAGTGCAGACAGGGGGAGTTCGTTTAGAGGCAGCGTCCTGAGTCCTCCAGCTCAGATGAGGAGCCCGCTGAGGGAGTTACACGAGAGGAGTTCTCCCAGCTTCGGTCTGAGGTTCATGGCCTCCGGGAGGATCTCCACAATTTTTAGCAGCAGCATTTGAGCTTCCAACAGACCATTCAGGCGGAGGTTCATGGGTTCTGGAGCCAGCAGGATGAGATGCTCGAGATGATACTGCAGCTGCACCTTACGTATCAGGCTCCTCCTCCAGGTGATGACATGCAGTAGATAGGACTTGACTTGTTGGTTTAGTGTTGAGAGTATTTTACTTGGATGTATTTTTGTCTCTCAAACACTATTTCATTTTGGGCTATGTATTATTTGATTACTTCAGGGCTACGACCCTTGTGACACTTTATGCTTCACTTTGACTTATGCATGAACTTTTGAATTTATGGTTATATTGCCTTCCTTTCAATTCATGATGTGTTGATTGAAATAATATTTTATTGAAATTTATGGATTGCTATTGAATCATAAAATATGGCTTTCACATAAGATCTTTGTTTATACCTTCATGCTATTTTATGAAAGTTCATGCCATGACTTCATATTGATTATATTGCCTAAATTCATTGGTTGATAGTGAATGATGAGATTTTTATACATAAGGGCATAAGAGAGGTTTTTATATATGTCTCTAGGGTTAAGAGATAAATAGGGGAAGGTTTATATCATATTGAGAATACATATGAAAAAGGGAAGAATTGAGGATAATTTTTTGTGTAAATTGATAATGGTTAAAGTTGGCAAACACAAGGAATTATGAATAGAGTTCAAAGTTGATACAAAGTGCCAAATTTTGAGGAATTTCGAGTTTGACCAAAAGTCAAGCACATTTGATATTTTTTCATGAAACTATATTTTTCTAGAGTAGAGTATATCCTAACAAATGTGCTTGCAAAATTTTATATTTTTCCAGATTTTCTAGAATTTTCTAGAGGTTTCTGAATTTGGGTTGAAAATTCAGAGTTTACAGTATCAGTCGATTGCCCTGGGGAGCAGTCGACTGATGTCTTTGTGGGTTGCGGAAACAGAGGGAAATCAGGGACCAGTCAACTGCCCCAGGGGCAGTCGACTGGTAAAGCTGTATGTGGATTTCTGAGAGGTTTTTCAGAAATTGGTTGAGTTCTTTTTGGCACCAGGGGTAGGGTTGCTTGGGGTAATCTTTTGATGGTGCCAAAGGGAGAGAACTTGGGGTGTTAAGTTAGGTTTAACTTGACAAAAAAAAAGTGTGTATTATGGAGTTAAGTTGGGAATAACTTAACTTGGTGTTAAGTGTTAAGTTGGGAAGAACTTAATTTGGTGTTGGCAATGAGAATTGAAAGATGGAAGAAAGCATAGGTTAAGGGGGAGGTTGCCTCTTGTTTGTTATGCTTTGATTTTCAATTGCTATTGCTATTGTTGATTGTGTTTACCTAACTTAACATATTGTCACACATCAAAAAGGGGAAGATTGTTGAGGCAATCGACCCTAATATGATCTGGAGGATCATGGGTTTTGATGTGTGTGGTCAATATGATTAAGTTAGGGTTTGTTATTGGACTAACATGTGTATGTGAGTGTGCAGGTTTGCAGGTACACATGAACTTGGTTGATGTCTTCAGGTGAAGGGTGGCATGGAGGCAAGCTGGAGGCTTGTGTGCGCATCTGAGAGACCGTGAATAGCAGGGACGATGAGCCGAGAGACGCGGACTTCGAGGGGTACGTGAAGGGTGGCATGGAGGCAAGCTGGAGGCTTGTGTGCACACCTGAGGGACGAGGGCCAAAGATGAAGAGGGTGTGAAGGCAATAGTCGAGGCTGCTGGTGAAGAGTCGACCAAATTGTGAGGGTCCAAGCGTGAGTGGTTGTACTCAGGGACTAAGCCAGGAGGGTTTGAGTGCGGAGAGAAATGTACGTACTCGGGGAGTGTAACCCTAGGCTTAGTAAAGAACTAGTCGACTGCTCTGGGAGCAGTTGACTGGTAAGGGCTAGCTGATTCGAACGTTGGGTGTAACAGTCGAATCTGAGTGGACCAGTCGACTGCCCAGGCAGTCGACTGGTAGAGGCCAATTTAGACTCGAGCTCTATTTAAAGGAGCTCGTTTCATGCTACTATTTCTTGGCGAAACTTGCTTGGTCAAAGCTAGTTAGTAGCCTATTGTACTCAGGTAGTGTCCAGATCTTGTGGAGAGGTTTTTCCACCCACAAGGAGCTACGTGATCTAGCCGGAGGTGCTCCGGGGAATCATCCACCGACGGATTAGGGATCGCTCACCTTACGGGCAGCCGTGGAGTAGGAGTTTATCTCCGAACCACGTAAATCATGAGTGTCTTCTTGTTGTTAGTTTTATTTTTACTTAGTGTATTCCGCTTGCGTACTAACAACGTATATAGAAGATCCGAAACTTGCTATTCACCCCCCCCTCTAGCAAGGCGTATCAATCTAACAGTTTCTAGCGGTTAAAGAGAGAGTTCAGAGTCGTCAGATCATGGTAGATTACATCAGTACAGATTCCAAGTTAGCTGATCCACTCATCAAAGGCTTGGTGCCTAAGGTATTTCATGGGCATGTTGTGCATATGAGAGTTTTTATGGGAGAAGAACTGATCTAGTGGGAGTCTGTATTTATTTTATTGCTTTATGTTAATAAAGATAAATATTTTGTTTTGATTATTATACATACTTAAAGTTCAAAATATTAATGGGAATTTAAATGTTTGTTTAACACTCTGAATATGATATCATGATTTACTGTAGCTTTTTAGCATTTGATATTTTTAAATATGATACAGATTTCTTTTGGAATCAAAAGTTTAGATCATGATTTGTTATTGTAATTTAGCATAAGGTCTTTGCAAATATGATTAGATTCTTTTGAGTCACTTTAGACCAGTTGGAAATTGATATGTACTGATCATATTTCATGTAATTTTCACTCTATACATCTGTATCTTGATCTATGTCATTAATGACATTAGTATTGTGATTACTGTTAGAGTTTGTTACGATCATATACAGTAGTTATGACCTCTTTCGGCCTATATCAATGAAGTTAATGGACCAGATTGTTTATAGGAGTATCTTGTACCCATAAGGTTTGATATTAATTAAAGTTTTACTTGTATTTAACATACAACTCATATATAGACGAAGTGAGAGATAGTTGAATATTATTATCCCTATTAGGCGGACTTATTTGTAAGTTGTACATATAAATACAATCTGAACCCTTTAAAGTGATCAAATTTACGATTATTGGGTTTCAGATTATTGAATGCAGATTCAATGTATAGAACCTTTTAACCCAATCTGTTATTATCTATGAGCTGATAACAAATAGGATTCCTACATAAAGAGAAGACTCCCAAGGGTTTAGGGCATCATCTTGACCTAGTTTCTTGTTCCCCATTGACAAGAAGCTTTACGGTGCCATCAACCTTAAGCCTCTTGGAAGATCCTCCTTTCCGCTGCATCTTCTTCCATAGGGATCAAGACGACAACGCTACGATAAAGACGATGACTCTTCAATCAGGTTCTTTGTCTTTAGATTTATATTTTTATTTTTGTTATGTCATGATTCGAAGAAACAATAGATCCATGCTCATATGTCTTGTGTTTTTTCTTTTGAGTTCTTATTTTGTTTCTAGAATTCATACGGTTAGGGAAAAACGTAATTTCTATTAATGTGTAGTCGAAGCTTATCCTTATAAGGATTGTACCTAGGGATGCCACGCCAAGTGAGGTGGTGCACGAGATGGCATTCACTTAGGACCCTAAGATGAGTGCTTGAGTTGCTGAGCATGAACATTAGGTTGAGGTGCTCATACTATCGAGCATTTAGATCGTCGAGCACTCTGAATGGAACTAGTTGAAATGTTGAGACTACCGAGAATTGAAAGCGTTGAGATCGGTGCTCAAGTGATGCCAGACAGGATAGCGACTATCCTGCGGGCAATCGAGAAGGGAAAATAGAGGAGAAGAACAAGTAGAGGATACTTTGAGAAACGAAGGGAAAACGCCGTTCTCCGAGTTTCACTACAATAAGAAAATTTATTTTGAATTGGAGATAATCCCAATAGCTAAATAGGACTCTTATTTATACTATAGCCTAAGATGCTAATAAAGAAAAAAAATTATAATTAAAAGTTCTTAATTTCAATCTTACAAAGAAAAGAATTAAATCTTTATCAAAAAGAAAAGTAATTAACTTGACTATTTTAACTCAAAATAGGATGCAGATCAAGACAAATCCTCTTCTATAAATACCAGGAACACAAAAATATCCTAAATTTCTAAAAAATGAAAATGACTAAAAATATCTAAAAAGGATTTAAATGGTGGAATTAGGGTCCTAAAAATTGGCGGTTACGATTTTACTACAAGCAAACGTAGTTTTTCAAATTTTGGACACATGATCATCGACAGAGCTTGATTCCGAGTCCCGAGTCAATAGTTATATCCTTTTAAAGTTTAAAGAGTAATATTGGGCTTCAACATAGGCTTGGGTCTGCATCATCGGTCTGCCGATCACTTAGGGAGCTAATGCAATTGCTTAGGCTACCGAGCATTCAGAGAGCCAATATGATGATTGCTTAATTAATAATATTTTATTATTTTTATAATTAATATATATACTTGACCGAAAGTCATAAAGGGTGGGCATCCACAGGATGGACTGATAACGTATGAAGTATTGCTACCATGATGTTTGAGAGTCAAATCCTGGTGAATTCAGGTGTCTGCCCTCTCTTATGCACTAATCATTGTTCAGGCTAGTAGTGTTGAGGCAATCTGTGGTCAGGAGTGATCAAGTGTTTTGATGTTTAGGCAAAGGGTTTAAGTTAGGTTTACCCTTGTTATCTCATATGTGTATGTTGAGTGTGCAGATTGTACAGGTTACACATATGGACTTGACTGGACGACCTCGGTACGGTGAAGGGTGGCTTAGAGATAAGCTGGAGGCTTGTGTGCGCACCTGAGGGACCTTAGTGAGCAGGGACGATGAGCTGATGGGCGCGGACTTCGAGATATGCGTGAAGGATGGCATGGAGGCAAGCTGGAGGCTTGCGTGCTTCCGAGGGACGGGAGCCGAAGATGAAGAGGGCATGAAGGCAACAGTCGAGGCTGCGGAGGAGGAGTTAGTTGAGTTGTGAGGGTACGAGTGTTGTGTGATTGTACTCGGGAAATCCTAGGGTTCGAGTGCGGAGTGGAATGTACTCGGGGAGTGTAACCCTAGGATCAGCAGGGTACCAGTCGACTGCCCTGGGGGCAATCGACTGGTAGGTGGCTGGTGAGCTGGCAAATTCGAACGTTGGGGGTGTCAACGGTCGAATTTGGCTGGCAACAGTTGTTGAATCCGACACGTTTGTGCTACTCCGGAAATTTTTCGAAAAGTTCCTAAAATTTTTTCGGGCTCTGGGACTAATTTTAAGGGTGTAATGGATAAGGAATTAAAAGCCTAGGAGTGGTTTTGTAATTAGACGAAAAATAGGTGGACTTAAATGAAAAAGGGACATGGTATAAGAGGCTATTAGGGCTTAAGTTCCGCCGCACACCTCGCTACCCGATCGAAGCCAACGCACGCCGACCTTTACTCTACTCCTCTCTTCTCCTTCGCCAAATCGCCAGCCTTCCACTAACAACCGGAGCCGACGAACCGTAGCCGGAATCGCTGCTAAAGGTCGACCCGGTGAGACTCTCTCCTCTTGTTGCCGACCCCAACTTGGCGCACGCGAGTCTCCGCTTGGGTTTCTCTTCACCATTTGAAGTCGACGCCGAGGAGCCCTAGCTCGCAGCGGAAGTAGCCGAATTTTTCTCCTCCTCTCCTCGCGTGTTCTAGCGGAGTCGAGCCCTGCGTTCAGGCTGGGATCCGAGGTTGGGTTTCAGTCCTTCTGTGCGCCATCTCACCGTGGGATTGGGAGCTCTTGCTGTGGAGACCTTCTTGGGCTCAGATTCATCAGGTCCTGGCGAATTGGAGTTTACAGGGGTTGCAAGCACTAATCGGTATTAGAGATTGGTTAATTTCCCTCCCTTGTTGTTAGGTCACCAGATTTAGTGCAGGGAAGATTCACCGGCAGCTAGGTGAGGACTTCAAACCCATTTCCTACTGAAATGTTCTTGGATCAGTGATTGTTTTTGAGCTATTGTGGGTGTAAAATGGATCTTGAATTTGCTAGTGTCTCCCTGTACAGATTCGGGTTGCTGGATCGTTTCTGATTGGAGTTTATTCCCTCTGCTGGAAATTCTGGGGTTAGGTTCTGTTCTTGAATTCTTCATTGCGATACCGTGAATTAGTTTGATTCAGTCTTCTACCGTGAACCCCTGATGGAATGCTTGCTAAGTGTTCCTTTTAGTTGACCATGATATGTTCTTAGAGGTTATGTTGATTTAAATCACATAAGAAACCTAAATTACGGTGTAGTTAATTATGCTACTTAGGATTGAGGGAAACTTGTTGAGTTAATGTTTCCTGCGGAGGATTCTAATATGAAACTGTATGATGAATGCGAAATTAGGATTGAAACTAATTGATGAGTAATTAGAAATCTTTCCAGTTAATAAGGGTAATTAAATAGAAAAGGACGGATGAAGTTAACCCTAGAACGGATTAGGGATTAATTAGCTAGTTGTTATTTTTGTAATAGCTAATTTAAATCTATCCCTGATACAGGGATTTGATTTGCTTTACGGTTGCGGATTATATTGGACGGGTGGTTCTCCCCTTTTGATACGGACTACTACTTTTGGAGGCGGGTACCCTTTGACTTATCTATTTTGATATTGTCATTTCGTTATGCATAGAATGTTATAGATAGCAGTAAGATTTTACGCTATCCCTGGTTATTATGTCTGTTCTGGATATTGTTGTTTATCCCTGTTTATTATGACAGTTCTGGATACTTGCTGTTCATCCCTGAGTCATTCTGTTGTTAGTTCCATACAGTCTCAGGTATTGTCATATCCATTTGTATGCTAGAGATCGTGGTATTGTCTCCTGCATTTGACCTTGAGGGATTGGTAGTTTTCCGGTCAGTATACCTTGTAGGTTACCTGTGTTTCCTGTTATAGGATTTCAGACTGAGACTTAGTATACTGAGGACTTGGGAGGGAGGTATGTGTATCTATCATACACCATCCTTGCACTGTTGCATGTCGGCGATCAGCGACTCCCTTGTGGTTGAGCCTAATCGTCTTCCGGTATATGATATGCGCACACGGCCACTCATGGGTTAGTGGATACCGTAGGATGTGCGCATTTGCCCTGTATTGCTCTGTTCGGCCACTATTTGGAGGGTGAGCGCGGGCGTGGTAGCAGCCAGGGATCCCTTCTCATACTGAGCCACGAGGAGATGAGAGCTTGACTCCCCCATTGCTTGGGGTCGGAGCGGAGTCTCCACCAGCATCCTGTCCACCCGGTCACTCAGGAGCAGTGATGGCAGAGTGTACAGTTGTCAGAGCCCTACCCGTTCAGACGTCCCTATGACAGGTGTACGATGATTCTGTCTGGTGTCAGGGGTGACACATGTCATTGCACCATGTGCATATTTTGCATCGTGCATTGTTTGCTGCACTTGATTCTTGCACTTGTTTGACATTGCATATTCTGGAGACTTGTTATCTGAGCTTATATGTCTATTGGTTTTCCTTTGGTATTTCTTACCCTCTATACAGGTTAGATGGATTCAGGTATGTATCTACTTCGGTATGTTCAGTACTAGCCTTTCCCTACTGTTGCTATGAGACTTTAGTAGCTGAACTCTTATTGTTAGTATAACCTCCTATGCATATCTGTGGGTATTCGCTAAGTTATGGACTCACCCCGTTGCCATATATGTTTATTTCAGGTTGATGTCTGCGAGGAGATCCCGAGCCGCCAGTCCCCAGCTCCAGAGGAGCTCTTTTTGGTTTTGGCTTTCCGTTGTTTCATTTATGGACCCTGTAGTATTTACTATGCTTCCGCTATTATGTTTTAAACATGTATGCACGTTTTATTTGATGGCATTGTACTTTTGAGTCCTATGTTGGACTTCGTTTGATTTTGGTTTTGTTCCTGCCCCCTGGCAGCTCAGGTGAGTTCGGATTTGGTCTTTCGATAGTTAAAATCATATAACTGTTGTTCTGCATATATCTGAGGCCTGAGGCCCTTTAAACTGCGTGGTTGTGTTATATTATCTGTGTGTATGTGTAAATTGTCCGCCGGACAGGGGAGGTGCTGTCCGATTTTCTATTAGATCAGCGGCTCCTGGGTCTCGGGGCGTGACAACAGTTGACTGCCCTGGGCAGTCGACTGGTAGCGAGAAATTAGCCCCGAGTCCTATTTAAAGAGGACTTCGTGGTGGCTGAGTTTTTTGACGAAACTCGCTTGGGTAAAGCGTGTTAGTAGTCTTTTGTGCCCAGATAGTGTCCGAGGTGCTATGGCGAGGTTTTTCCACCGACAAAGAGCGACGCGGGCTAGCCGGAGGTTATCTGGGGAGTGATCCACCGACGGATTCTTGGATTAGTCACCCGTCCGGGGTGGATACCAAGTAAATCGGTTTGTTAGCAGTGCTTTCTTTGTTGTTTGTGTTTATTATTATTGTTTCCGCTTGTGCATACTAACAACGTAGGAAGAACAAGCCGAAGAAATGCTATTCACCCCCTCTAGAGGACACAATCGATCCTACAGTTGGTATCAGAGCGAAGGACCGCTCTTGATCGGACTAACCGCCGAGGGAGCACACGCTAGAGGACAATGGAAGGAGAAGGTCCGCTAGGGGACGACATCTTCACTTCGCCGGCCTACGACCACGAGGATTTCAACTATTGGTGGGCGAGGATCGAGACGTGGTTCGGAATAGATTGGGCATACCGAATCGCGCTTGAAGACCCCTTCGAAGTTCTAAAGGACAAGCACGGGAAGAAGCTTCGTCCTAGATATTGGGACAAAGAGCAACAAGAACAATTTCGGGCGAATAAGAAGGTAATAGATATATTAATCAATATTTTACCTACTAATGTGTTAAATGGTGTAGGGGAGTATCAAAGTGCATGTGAATTATGGAGTAAAGTGAAAGAGTATCATGAAAGTCCTACACATGCTCAAGACCTCAAGGAGAAAAGTCAAAGTGGTCAAGAAGAAGAAGAAGAAAAGGAAGTGTCAACCTCTTCAAGTGAGGAGGAGGAATTAAGTGAAAGATCATTAACCTCCTCAAGAGAAGAAGAGGAAGAGGTCTCCACCTCAAGGATTGAGGGGGAGGAGAGACCCAATTCAATATCGGATCAAGAAGAAGAATCTACATCATCCAAGGTTGAAGAAGTCAACCTAGTCTCCACCTCCACCAAAGCTAAATCGAAGGAGCACATCACATGCTTTGGTTGCAATGAAAAGGGGCACTACAAGGACAAGTGCGTAAAAGGTAAGAAGGAGGTAAAATCTAAAGCTGAGTCCATTCGATTTAAATCTAACGTGGGTTGTAGGATTGGAGGAGTCCAAGAAAAGAAAAAGGAGATTAGATGTTTTACATGTGGAGAATTGGGGCACTACCACACCAAGCGTCCAAAGAAAAGTGAGCTAAAGAAAATGGAGCACTTGAGGAGATGGGAGAAAGAAGAAAGAAAGAAAAGAAGAATCTCACATCAAGGAGGGACTACAAAGGTAAGGAAGGTAACTTCTAACCTTAAGCCAAGATTTAATTCAAATTCAAATTTCTATATGCATGATAAAAATCATGTTAATCATTCATCCATGCATACTAGGATTAATAAAAATTGTCTACTTGTGCACAATTTTGGTTTTAAGTACAATGATAGGAATAAGAATAACAAGGTAGGTCAAAACATTAACAAAAACATGCATCATGAGAGACCTAGGACCCTTGTACCTAAGAATCATGGTACTAATTCCAAAAAGGGGAGAAATGTGCCTAGGAGAATGGGTAGCTCTAGGGATGTCCAAAGTGGACATATGGACTCCAAAGTTAAATGTTTAGAGAGGGAAAATCAAGCCTTGAGGGCAAGACTTGACAAATTGGAAAAGACCCTAGAAAGGTTCACGGTTGGATCAAAGGGTCTAGACATGGTGTTGGGTAGTATAAAACCCAACTATGATAGATCGGGTTTGGGCTACCGATCTAGAGTCTCCAAGGCGAACAAAAAGAAATATGCTGGGAAGACATATGATCATGGCAAGAAGGAGAAGTCCAAGGATGGCAAAAGAGTGTCATTCAAAGGGAAAACGAGTGACTTAACCAAGGACAAGGTGTCCAAGGTTAAGAAGTTCCATTTTGTAGGCCAAGAGTCACTGGGGGCACACCGGTGTGGTCTAGTATGGATTGAGTAACCTAGGGAGGTGGCTAAGGCTCAGAGCTCAAGGGAGAGCTCTAGGAGTATTTGGGGTCCATGGTAAATGAATTTAGGTGAAATGTGCCAAAAAGGGTTGGAAGACTTGGGTAAGTCTCAATCCTAGTTTTTGGCACATTAAAAAGGGGATTTAGGGAGAAAAATGTGAAAATTAGAGTATATTTGAAAGAAATTGGTTTTAAAGTGTAAATACCATATAATTTGGTGCTAGGAATGTTGTGTGGTTGAATATGGGAAGAGGCATCAAAGTGAGGTTGAAATTAGAACCTTTGGACAAGGTTTAAATGATACACTTTAGGAGAAAGATGAGTTTCGTGCCAATCTTGGGATCCGGAGCACATTTGTTTGGAAACATATTTTTCCCAAGTAGATATAGGCTTCACAAATCTCCCTGCAAAATTTCAAATTTTTCGAAGATTTGTAGAATTATTTAGGCATTACTGAAACTAGGCTGAAAAACCTGAAATTCAGGTATCAGTCGACTGCCCTGGGGGCAGTCGACTGGTCTCAGCCTAGAAACTCTCTGTTCGATTTGGGAGTCGACTGCCATATGGGCAGTCGACTGATCAGTGAGAGTTTGCAAAAAAGGCCTATTAGGTGATAAAAAGTTGCAAAATTAGAAACATAGGAAAGTATCATGCTATCTTGAGAGATTTTATGGATTAATATTATATGATTCATAGACTAATATTGGATGATATTGGATAATCAACTCTTGATGAATGGAAGTTTCCCACATGTGTCTAGGATTAGGAGATAAAAAGGGAAATATTTGAGGATATTGAAAAGAAAGAGTTAAGGACAATTCCTTGTGTAAATTTATAGTGGTTAGCTTTGACAAACACATGGAATTAGAGATACATTTGAAAATTGATACAAAATGCCAATTTCTTAAGGAAATTAGAGGATTGTACCAAAGTCAACCACATTTGATAATCTTAATCAAACCATATTTTTCTAGGATAGGGCATATCTTAGCAAATGTGCTTGCAAACCCTCAGAGTTTTCTAAGTGTTGATGAGTTCTTTTTGGCACTAGGGATAAGGTTGCTTGGGAGCAATCCTTTAATGGTGGCCAAGGGAGAAGAACTTGGTTGTTAGGTTGGGTAGAACCTAATTTGAATCTATGGTGTTAAGTTGGGTAGAACTTCACCTAGGAAAATTGAAAATTGGAAGAAGGCATGGGTTAAGGGGGAGGTTGCCTCTAATTGCCTTAATTTTCATAAGAAAAATTTTGGGTTTTGTATCCAACTTGGGAATGATGATAGATACATGGTGAAATATATTTTTCCCAAGTAGGTATAGGTACCACAATGTTCTACATGAAATTTGAGAGTTTTTGGAGATTTGTGGAATTTCTGGCGCAATTCTGAAATTGGCCAGAAAACTAATATTCAGAGTATCAGTCGACTGCCATTTGGGCTACTAGATTGGTCAGGGCTGGTGTGGGTATCCAGCAGCTGACTTGGGTCCAAATGATGGAAAACAAGTGTATAGGGGTTAGTACACGTTGTTTAGGATCATTGGGGATTGATAGAATCAATAATTGGGGTATTATTGGGGTCTTTTTGATGTATGACAAAGGGGGAGAAGTTTGGGGTTTAAGTTGAGAAACCAAACTTACCTTTGCATGAAATCCTAGGTTTAGGGGGAGCTGAGTTTAGGGGGAGCATGATTGCTCTATTCTTGGCGTAAGGGGAACCTTGGAGAGGTTCTTAAAAAGTCTTTGTATGTCCAATGTAGGGGGAGCTTTGGAGAAGCTTTCAAAAGCCCATTTTGGTGAAAAATCCTAACTTGGAGGGTTAAGTGTAGAAAAGTCATAACTTGGAGGGTTAGGTGTAGAAAAGTCCTAACTTGGAGGGTTAGGTGTGGGATGCCTTGGGATAGGATCCATTTTGCATTACATATGCATTACTTTTGCTATTCACTACTGTTTTGTTTTCCCTAACTTAAACGAATTGCCAAACATAAAAAATGGGGAGATTGTTGAGGCAATCTGTGGTCCGGAGTGACCAAGTGTTTTAATGTTTGGGCAAAGGGTTTAAGTTAGGTTTACCCTTGTTATCTCATATGTGTATGTAGAGTGTGCAGGTTGTACAGGTTACACATATGGACTTGACTGGGCGACCTTGGTACGGTGAAGGGTGGCATGGAGACAAGCTGGAGGCTTGTGTGCGCACCTGAGGGACCTTGGTGAGCAAGGACGATGAGCTGATGGGCGCGGACTTCGAGGCATGCGTGAAGGATGGCATGGAGGCAAGCTGGAGGCTTGCGTGCATCTGAGGGACGGGAGCCGAAGATGAAGAGGGCGCGAAGGCAACAGTCGAGGCTGCGGAGGAGGAGTTAGTCGAGTCGTGAGGGTACGAGTGTTGTGTGATTGTACTCGGGAAATCCTAGGGTTCGAGTGCGGAGTGGAATGTACTCCGGGAGTGTAACCCTAGGATCAGCAGGGTACCAGTCGACTGCCCTGGGGGCAGTCGACTGGTAGGTGGCTGGTGAACTGGCAAATTCGAACGTTGGGGGTGTCAACGGTCGAATTTGGCTGGCACCAGTCGACTGCCCCCAGAAATCAGCCCCGAGTCCTATTTAAAGAGGACTTCGTGGTGGTTGAGTTTCTTGACGAAACTCGCTTGGGTAAAGCGTGTTAATAGTCTTTTGTGCCCAGATAGTGTCCGAGGTACTGTGGCGAGGTTTCTCCACCCACAAGGAGCGATGCGGGCTAGCTGGAGGTTATCCGGGGAGTGCTCCACCGACGAATTCTTGGATTAGTCACCCGTCCGAGGTGGATACCAAGTAAATCGGTTTGTTAGCAGTGCTTTCTTTGTTGTTTGTGTTTATTATTATTGTTTCCGCTTGCGCATACTAACAACGTAGGAAGAACAAGCCGAAGAAACGCTATTCACCCCCCTCTAGCGGACACAATCGATCCTACAAGTAGTACTCATGATTTACCTCCTCCGTGTTAACCCTGGGATGGATTGGCGGGGGCGTTGAGAGCGAGTGAATCGCCTTTTGCCTCCATAAAGGGTGGACATCTATTTTACCTCTACCTCACGACATTATTGATCATATTTATAGTATTTATAGGTTATTTTAGACATCTAAGCATCCTTCAATGTCTTAAATGGATATGTGTAGACTTAAAGATGAAGAAGGTTGGAAATTTCATGATTTACAAGTTTAGAACCTTACTCTTCTAACTAAGATACTATGGAGGATACAAACTTACTTGAGGTCATTTAGTGTATGGACTTGGGAGGTAGCACACTCGGATTCCCCTTTGATAAATTGATTGCTACATATACAAGATCTTATACTATTGGTTGTTGAGTGTCGGGGTCGTTGGAGGAAGCTACAGGCTGATTGGTTTGAACTAGAAGGAGGAGTGGTCATGACATATGACTATTTTAAACATCCTAGTTCTAAAAAGTCATGGGCACGGATAGTGTGGAAGCCCTATATATAGCCTAGTCATGCAGTTACCTTTTGGATGCTGGCACAGAGATGTCTTCCCATTAGAGACAAACAAGATTATCTAGATAATCAACATTGCATTTTCTGCAAGCGGGTGCTAGAGACACAAAAGCATCTATTCTTTTGATGCTTCTGATCATACATCTATGGAAGGTAATTAGAGAGTAGCTACATATGAGACAGCAGATGTCTATCTATTGACGAACAATAAGAGTTTTTGGAAGATACTATCGACGGAGTAGGTTGTTGGTCAAGGCTAGACATCTTGTCTTGTCTTCTTTGACACACTTTGCATGAAGGGATAAAAATAATAATTTCATTGGTGAGTAGAAGTTAGACAGTGAGAAATTTTTCAAAAGAGTGTAAATTCATTTGTGATGGATTGATCTGGCATGCTAGAGGGGGTGAATATCATTTTTTCGATTGAATCTCTTCACCTACGTTGTTAGTGTAGGATCGATGCACGTGAGAGGGGGGGTGAATCACGTGACTTTTTAAAAAATTAAATCAGAGTGCTTTAAAAAGCGTGCACAGCGGAAATGAAAGAGACGAAAAACAAACACACAAACACGAACGATTTTTACTTCGTTCGGAGCCTTCGGCGACTCCTACTCGAAGGCCCAGGTCCCTCGGACCTTTCCGTTGGGCAATCTACTAAAACTCTCTATCGGTCAACCCCGATAGAGTAGGCGAGTACAAATGAATTGAAAGTGTGACAACCCCACACTTTCAAGTAATTAAGTGCAATAAAGTATTAAAAGAAATTCTTCTTTTTACCGACGTCCGGAGTAGGTCGACTCTTTCGGGGCAGCGGGACGTCGTCGGCTCGAAGTGTAGCGTTTCCGGAGCAAGGCGCGAGCGTAGAAGAACTTGAAAGCTTTGAAGAAGTGTTGTCTTTGAACCTTGGTCGAGGGGCTCTATTTATAGCCCTGGGGGCGCCCGAAACGTCCGGGGCGCCCCTCTGCGTGGCTGCCGATCCGCAGCCCTCTCGGTCAAGCACTTGATCTCTTTATCTTCGGGATCACCTTTGACTGGGCGCCCGACGCGCGCGGGGCGCCCGATTTGACCGGTCAAAGCCACATCTCCTTGGCTTCGCGAGGGTGAGCTTCGGCAGTTGGCAGTGAGGTGGCACAGGGGGCGCCCGAGACATGCGGGGCGCCCGACGCCGCGGCTGTCGGGGCGTTTACCTCTCTGCTGACTTTGGGTTGACTCTGGGGCGCCCGACACATCCGGGGCGCCCTGCTCAGCTACGGCCTCACTCCTTTGAGGCTCTCTGAGCTGCAGAATCATAGTCCTTTGGTCCTGCATCCAGGGTTAGTCCAAAACAAGGCTAGCACAATTTTATATGGACTAAAATAAGATACAATTCTAAGTTAATTAGATCCTGTCTCCCAGACCAGGATCTAACCAGGACTCAACTTAGATCACCTAAATGGGTCTAAGTTGGACCGCGCCTAAAGTCCAAGATTGGACTCGTCCTCACTGGGTCGCTCCTCCAGTGACTTACCTTACTTACCCATTATGCAGCTCTGCCTGACTTCTTGACCCTACCAGGACTTCCTGCCAAGGCTCAACCACCTTGGTCTTCCTGCCAAGTCTCAACCAACTTGGTCTTCAGCCAGTTGTCAGGTCCCGCGGACCCAACTGGACTTTCCGCCAGGACTCAACCATCCTGGACTTCAGCCTGGTGTCTGGTCCTAAGTCTTTCAACTCTGCACACTTGGTAAAGAGGTTAAACACACACAACCCTAACTTTAACCACTTTGTCATACATCAAAACCCGAGTGTGACCGTCAGTGCAAACTGCACCAACAATCTCCCCCTTTTTGATGTAATGACAACCTAGGTTAAAGTTAGAGAAAAACTAGCAGATACATGCAAGTAAATAAGCATGAAGGTACATGGTTCAAAATTAAGTAGCAAACAGAATTAAGTAGCACACAGAATTTTCTAAGCTTTAACCCTACTCTCCCCCTTTGTCATTATCAAAAAACATACTTATATTAAGTTACGGAGAGTCGGATTCAAAGTTAAGTGATAGGGAATATTAGACTTAGGCAAAATAGATTAAGTAAGATAAAATAGCCTAAGTGAAAGAAAAACTCCCCCTAAATTAATTTTTCAAAACTAACAGATAGTTTTCAACAACATTATTTTTAAATGAACTTGAAATATTTTCAAAGTTTAAAAAGGAGATTTGCAAGACCAAAAATACGGATTGTTCAATGTTAAATAGGAATTGCAAGGAACTATTTATTTTGCAAAAGTATTTTGACCTCAACTCCCCCTGGACCAAGTAATGATTGTGGTCCCTTTTCATATGTCTAACTCTAGTTACTGACTAACTATCTAGATGATAGTAGTGTTCACTGAGTTAGTCAAGTCAAGTAATAATGTCTAGCTCAGCTTTTAAGGCAAGACTACTTGACATGATCACTGTAACGTTGGTATTTTACGCCCAGACTTATTGTGATGCACTGACTTTAAGCATTCGGAAGTCCAGGCAGAGTCCTATGCATCTCACAACCGTTCTATGTTTTTGCAAGCACAAACAAGTTAATCTTAATGTGTTTTGTGAGATGCGGCTACCTAAAACTATAGGTTCATGCAATTCTAGGGGTCAGAGCCTAGGCTAAGTCTGCCAGTTTTGAAAATCAAATTTTTAAATACAATAAAGTTCTTGAAAATCAAGTTTGAAAAGTCCGTGTTTAAGTTTAATTTTGAAAAGCAATAAACTTTTTGAAAAACCAGTTTTAAAAAAATCCATGTTTTTAAAACCAAAATTCAACTTAAGTTTATCAGGTCATTCCTAGTCTATAACACACATTCCTATTAACCTTCTTAAGTTGCTAAATTCAGATTCAGGAAGTGGTTTGGTAAATATATCAGCTAGGTTAGACTTAGATTCAACATGGTTAAGTTCAATTTCTCCTTTATTTACATGATCTCTGACAAAATGGTGTTTGATTTCTATATGTTTGGTCCTAGAGTGGTGGATTGGGTTTTTGGTTAAATTGATTGAACTTAGGTTATCTATATAAATTTTGACTTTCTTAAAATCTAAGTTAAAATCTTTTAAGGTATGCATCATCCAGAGTAGTTGGGCTACACATTCACCCATTGCTATATACTCAGCTTCAGTGGTGGATAGGGCAATACAATGTTGTTTTCTACTGAACCAACTAACTAGTGAGGGTCCTAGAAGTTGGCATCCACCGCTGGTACTTTTTCTGTCTAACTTACAGCCAGCATAATCTGAGTCAGAAAATCCAATAAGTTCAAACTGGGCTGTTCTAGGGTACCAAATTCCTAAATTTTTTGTCCCTTTGAGATACCTAAATATCCTTTTAACTAGGGTTAGATGTGATTCTTTAGCACATGTTTGATACCTAGCACACATACTAACTGCAAAGAGAATATCAGGTCGACTTGCAGTTAGGTAAAGTAAGCTACCTATAGCACTTCTATAATACTTGAGGTCAACAGGTTTGCCATTTGTGTCACTATCTATAGTTTGATTGGTAGCCATAGGTGTCTTAATTTCTTTAGCACTATCCATTCCAAATTTTCTAAGTAATTCTTTAGTGTATTTTTGTTGATAGACAAAAGTACCCTCACTAGTCTGTTTTATTTGTAGCCCTAAGAAGAAAGTTAGTTGACCTACTAAACTCATTTCAAATTCAGTTTCCATTATCTTTGTGAATTCTTGTAAAAAGTCTGAGTTGGTTGAGCCAAATATATATCATCTACATATACTTGGGCTACAAAAATATCATTTTTTAGGGTTTTGACAAATAGTGTTGGGTCAATTTTGCCTTGGTTTAAACCTTTTGAAACTAAGTAGTTAGACAGTCTTTCATACCAGGCCCTAGGTGCTTGCTTAAGTCCATATAGGGCTTTCTTAAGTCTAAAACATAGTCAGGGTGTTCTAAGCTTTCAAAACCAGGAGGTTGACCTACATAAACCTCTTCTTTAATTAGGCCATTTAGGAAGCTGACTTAACATCCATTTGATAGAGCTTAAATCCCTTATGGGCTGCATAACTAAGAGCATTCTAATGGATTCAAGTCTGGCTACAGGGGCATAGGTTTCATCATAATCAAGACCTTCTACTTGGCTAAACCCCTTAGCTACTAGCCTAGCCTTATTCCTAACTGTTTCTCCTTGTTCGTTAAGTTTATTCCTAAAGACCCATTTAGTTTCAATAAATTTCTTACCTTTAGGTAGGGGTACTAAGTCCCAGACTTGACTACGTTCAAATTGGGATAACTCTTCCTGCATGGCTATGATCCAATCAGGGTCAAGTAAGGACTCTTCTATAGACTTGGGTTCAATTTTTGAAATCAATGCAATTTGACTAAGGTTCCTAAAGGCTGATCTAGTCTGAACCCTTAGTTCTGGATTACCTAAGATTTGATTAGTTGGGTGGTCTGAGCTAACTCGTACAGTTCTGGGTTGGTTAGGTTCAGTTAGATCATCGTTTTGGTCCTCAATTGGCCTTTCATCAGGGTCAGTACTGGATCTAACAAAGTCAATTGGTTGGTAGGTGGTTGATCAGAGTTATTTGATCAGATTTTTCATCAAATTTTACATTTGTAGTTTCTTCAATTTTTTAGGGTAGTCTTGTTATAAACTCTATAGGCTCTACTGGTAAGGAATAACCTACAAAGATACCTTCCTCAACCTTAGAAGTAAATTTCCTAAGTGTTCTCTAGTATTTAAGATATAGACTTTACATCCAAATACTTTAAGGTATTTAATGTTAGGTTGTTTGTTATAATAGATTTCAAAAGAGGTCTTTCCTAGGTTTTTAATTAGAGTTATTCTGTTTTGTACATAACAAGCTGTACTAACAGCCTCAGCCCAAAGATATTTAGGTAAGTTGTATTCATTAAGCATTGTTCTAGCTGCTTCTTGTAGTGTTCTATTTTTTCTTCTACAATTCCATTTGTTGAGGTGTTTTAGGCAAGAGAATTCGTGATGGTAGCCCTTTTCTAGACAAAATTGATTAAATTTATGATTTTTGAATTCTCCGCCATTATCGCTCCTAAATCTTTTGATTTTAACCCCCTTTTCATTTTCCGTTAATTTACAAAATTGAGTGAGTGTATCAAAAGTTCATCTTTATTTTTAGAATTTTACCCAGGTAAATCTTGAATAGTCATCGATAATTACAAGGCAGTATAGGTTCCCACTAATTGATTTAACCCCATGTGAGTCAAATAGGTCTAAGTGAATTAATTCCAGAATTGACTTGGTTTGAGTTTGATTAGTTGGTTTGTGGGTTGACCTAGTTTGTTTTCCTTGTTGACAAGCATTACATAAGGTTGACTCAAGGTTAGATAACTTTGGTAGGCCTCTAACTAAACCCATTTAGTTTAGGTAGTTTTCTGAAGTGAGTGTGTGAAAGTCTCCTATGCCAGAGCCAAGTCTCATCCTTATGGGTTAAGAGGCAGTTTCTAAGGGACAGGTTAACTTAATTTCATAAATGTTATTGTGCCTAAGTCCTCTAAGTGTGATGTTTGGGTTGTCATTGTGTTTGATCAAACATTCATTGGATAGGAACCTAACCTTATAACCAGTGTCACACAATTGGCTAATGCTTAGTAAATTGAAGTTGAAATTTTCAACAAGTAATACATTTGTTATTATGAAATCTGACTCAAGTTCAATATTGCCTAGGCCAATTACCTTAAGTTTACCGTTGTTTCCAAAAGCAACAGTCCCTAGTCTTTTGTACTTGAGTTCTGTAAATTTGGTGGATCCCCAGTCATGTGTCTGGAGCATCCACTGTCAATGATCCATTTATTTTCCTACAGTTAAGTAAACGGTTTAGACCTAGGTTGAGTTTTTGAAAAAAAATCTAAAAAGATTTAAACACTTGGAGTTTGAATTTTAAATTTGAGTTTATGTTAAGCTTGACTTTGAATTTGATTTTTTTTTAAATTGAATTTAATTTTATTTGAATTTGAATTTTTAATTTGAATTTGAATTTTAATTTTTAATTTTAATTTAATTTGAATTTTAATTTTAATTTGAATTTGAATTTTAATTTGAATTTGAATTTTAATTTAATTTGAATTTGAAA
>JAGFNQ010000665.1:0-43803 GCA_024364735.1 Boesenbergia rotunda
GCATAATGGTATATCTGAGAGGCGTAACCGAACCTTGATGGACATGGATAGATCCATGATGAATCATGCAACTCTTCCAAAATCCTTTTAGGGCTATGCGCTAAAGACAGCTGTTTACTTGCTAAACAGAGTCCCGACCAAGGTAGTCTCTACTACTCCATATGAGACGTGGAATAGTAAGAAACCTTACTTAACTCACCTTAAGATATGGGGTTGTCCTGCTTATGTGAAGCGGATTGTATCAGACAATTGGATGCTAAGTCTGATAAATGTCTATTTATTGGATACCCTAAGGAAACGAAAGGTTACCAATTCTATCATCCCTTGGAACAAAAGGTGTTTGTTTCAAGGCATGCTGTATTTCTAGAAAAAGAATTTCTTTTACAAGAAAATAGTGGGAGTAGCATTGAACTTGAAGAAGTTCGAGGAACTCCAATAAACATTACAAAGACACCTAGTCTAGACCCACAACCAATAACTTATAATGATGAGCTATCAGTTGAACCTAAAACAACACCACTTCTTCGTAGGTATGGTAGGACACGCAATATTCCAGAGAGATACGGATTTCTCGTAAGTGAATCGAACGACGTGCTACTCATTAGCGATGACGAACCTATCTGTTATGATGATGTTCTGAAAAGTTCAGAAAGGGACAAATGACTTGAAGCCATGAAGTCGGAAATGGATTCCATGTACGAAAATCAAGTATGGGACTTGGTTAACCCACCTGAAGGGATTAAGCCCATAGGGTGCAAGTGGGTTTTCAAGAAGAAAACCGACATGGAAGGTAGTGTTGTTACCTTTAAGGCTAGACTAGTGGCAAAAGGATATCGTCAGAAATAAGTAATTGATTATGACGAAACTTATTCGCCAGTAGCTATGCTTAAATCCATTCGGATGCTCCTGGCCATAGGAGCTCATTATGATTATGAGATATGGCAAATGGATGTGAAAACAGCTTTCCTTAATGGAAACCTACTTGAGGATGTATACATGATACAACCTGAAGGTTTCACATCGATTGATAAAACCAAAGTATGCAAGCTTTGACAATTCATATATGGACTAAAGCAAGCATCTAGGAGCTGGAACATCCGTTTTGATGAGACAATCAAAGAGTTTGATTTCTCACAAAATCCTGACGAACCTTGTGTGTACAAGAAGGTTAGTGGGAGTGCAGTCATATTCCTAGTATTATATGTCGATGACATATTACTTATAGGAAACGATATATCAGTCTTACAGTCGGTTAAAATTTGGTTGTCCAAAACATTCTCCATGAAAGACCTGGGAGAAGCAACCTATATCCTTGGGATTAGAATCTATAGAGATAGATCAAAACGGTTGCTTGGTCTTTCACAGTCTACATATATAGACCGAGTGCTAAAAAGGTTTAGCATGTCGGAATCTAAGAAAGGTTACCTTCCCATCAGGCATGGGATCAACCTTTCAAAGTCTATGCGTCCGCGCACAGAAGACGAGAGGATTTGCATGAATAAGATTCCTTATGCATCCGCGATAGGATATATCATGTATGCTATGTTATGTACTAGGCCCGATGTATCGTATGCTCTGAGCATCACAAGCAGATACCAGTCTGATCCAGGAATGGAGCATTGGGCGACTGTCAAGACAATCCTTAAGTACTTAAGAAGAACTAAGGATGTGTTCCTAATATATGGAGAAGGAGATATGATAATACGTGGGTATACAGATGCCAGTTTCCAGACAGATAAGGATGACTCTAAATCTCAGTCCGGATACATATTTACTTTGAATAGAGGCGCAATAAGTTGGAAGAGTTCCAAACAAGACACCGTAGCGGATTCTACCACGGAAGCTGAATATATTGCAGCTTCGGAAGCAGCAAAGGAAGCAGTCTGGATCAAGAAGTTTGTCTCAGAACTTGGTGTGGTTCCAACCATTGATGAAGCAGTGCCGGTTTACTGTGACAACAATGGAGCTATTGCACAAGCAAAGGAACCAAGGTCTCATCAGCGATCCAAACAAGTGCTTCGTCGCTATCATCTGATCAGAGATTATAAGTAGGAATGATATACAAATTGAGAAAATTCCCACTGAAAGGAATTTAGCGGATCCTTTAACTAAGGCCTTGCCTCAAAGCAAGTTTGAGGGTCATGTTAGAGCCTATGGTATTGGATACCGTAGCAATTGGCATTAGGCCAAGTGGGAGTTTGTTAGTGATATGAGAGAAGTGTCCTAAGGCAATCGACTTATGATTGTAATCATTTACTTTAATAAATAAATATTCACTATTTGAGTATACATGCTCGTGTATTTGATTGAGATCTTAAACTCATTTACTGAATGCCCGCAATACAATTCACAGCATGAGAGAATTTGTGATGAATTCACAACTAGTGATTATCTCTACATGTGCAATTGTGAAGTATTGAAATTGTCCCTAGTCGATGAATTGATAAACATGGACACTATCAATTCTGTTGAGACTAGCATGGGTTATTCTCTAATCAGCTGATTCTCACTGGCTGGTGACATTGGGATGTCTGGAGATAAACATGAATGCTAGTTAAGGGAACTAGTTCATTGGAGTGACTAGCTATAAGACTTCATATGGTAATCTACATATAGATATGTCAATGAAGTTCTTACTGCAGCTTAAGTGCGAGGTTCCTTAGACTTGCGGTGTTCAAGTCATCTTGGTCATGAAGACTTATACTTTGACATCTTAAGCAAGCATCTCCAAGGAGGTGTGGACCCAGGATGGTTGGGTATAAGCCGAAGTGCCCGAAGATGTTTGAACAGCCTACAAAGGATTCACCACTCCTTGCGAGGGGATGTATACCCAAGGCCTATCGTTGGATTGCTACTCGAAGCCTCTGGCCAGAGCATCACATGTTTCGAGTATGAGTCTCTCAGAAACATGAGAGTAACTAGAATCCGTTGGACGAGAAAGACATTACTTGGGCTAGGTGTGACGTAGTCAGCCTAGTGGGGACTGACACACACACTACTAGAAAAAATGCATTTAACAACAGTGAATCATTGTTGTCGTATGCCAAATACCACTGTTGTTAAAGGCTATGTTGTTAAAGGGGGGGGGTCTACGACAACAGTGAATCACTGTTGTCGTTTGGTCTACGACAACAGTTTTCCACTGTTGTCGTATATCACATTCGACAACATTTTGACAACAGTTTTTCATTGTTGTCTTTTATTATATTCGACAACAGTTTTATAACCGTTGTCGTATATCAATAACAACAGTTTATCACTGTTGTCGTTTAGAGTTTTCACTGTTGTCGTTTAGATGAGTTTTAACAACGGTGTTTAACTGTTGTCATATACCGAATTCACCGTTGTCTTTTATTATATTCGACAACAGTTTATGACTGTGTTGTCGTTTATCAATGACAACAGTGATAAACCGTTGTCGTTTATAATATTCACCGTTGACGATTAGAAAAACTTTAACAACGGTGTTTAACTATTGTCGTATGCCATATTCACCGTTGTCTTTTAATATATTCGACAACAATTTTATCACTGTGTTGTCGTATATCAACGACAACAATTTATCACTGTTGTCATATACCATATTCACCGTTGTCTTCTATTATATTCGATAACAGTTTTACCTATATAGCACTGTTGTCGTTTATCTACAACAACAGTTTAGCTTTAAAAAAACCTATTGTGCGTTTGTACTGTTCCACAACAGTTTCATACCAATTTGACAACAAAGATATTTCCATTATATTTTCAATTAACAGGCAATAATTTAACCTCGAAACAAAAACTATATATATCAAACATCATCAACATATTTACAATAAAGATCCACCACAACCTTTCTACAGACGAAACCACAAAAGTATCTTCTGTCCCAAAACCTTTCTACAGACGAAACCACTAAAGTATCTTCTGACCCAAATTACAAGAGTTCAAATTATATATAATTCGGACCCAACTAAACTTACAATGAAGTTCAAATCACAAAAATTATAGCTTGGAAGGTCAGATTAATGGTCTTCGAATATGATCACGAACAAGTCCCTGCAGCTGGAAAAAAGAGAACAAACACTCTAATTAGTTATTCTATTAAATGCATATGTCCAATAAAAAATGATCCATGAAGATATGTATCAACAAATAACAAACTAACAAACAAACAAACAAAAAAGATATGCATGTATCAACACTTGCAATTATAAGGAAACTGCTAGCTTGGCTTATCTAGACATTTACAGCCTTTCAACCACTTTTCAAGGAAAATACTCAGACGACCATATTAAATATCTGACACATGTTCTTGATTGATTGTTTGTGATTCAGAATCATATTCTGAATCAAAAACTGTGTCTGTTTAGGCAAATAAAAAAATATATTGAAGAATTGCATCCAATCAGGGATGTTAGGAAGAACTGTTGAAGCTCCAAAATATATTGGAAAAAATGTATTGAAGGAATTTCTATTGGATGAATGTGTTTATATTTATGTTAATTTCATATGATCATACAATTAGTCATGTCAAATTCAGTCTGTCCACTACTATTTCGAGTAATATGATATTTGAGTTGAATCGTATCTAGTAGTAAATGCAGCTTGTTGAAAAGTTTAATTCCTAGTGATGAGTTCAGTGATCTGTAGTGGTGATTAGTTTATCCTCCTTAAATGAGAACACTTGAAAGGCTAGGCTGCAAATTCAAGTAGAGATGCATGAAAGCAACTAAATATCAAGTTTCTGCAGGTTTTAGACCACAGCATTAAAAGGAATTTGGCCAAACTAGTACGACTCTATTGTTCAACGAATCTACTTGAACATCTAAGTAACTTTCATGTCCACTAAACTAATTGTTCTCCAACGTATAAAAAATAATCTCAGGTTACAACATCTCTAAAAAAAATATTGTTGATGTATATTGTTTGATTCAGAGGAATATCACCCGAAAGCTTAGTAACTAACATTTACCAGGAAAAGTTTAAACCTTAGTAACTAACATTTACATACCTATTATCAAATATAATCCTGTATACAATCATCTATCGCGGAGCGCACTTCATCAATTTCATCTTGGGAGTACTCTGCTTTTGCAAACTATGAACAAAAATACATTATATGATTGTACAGAATAAAATATAACAACTTGAAAATATTTATAACTAGATAACTTTAAATATTTGAGATAATAAAGAAATTATTACTATCATTCGGAATGCATCCCCCTCGATTGATGTAACTTCTTCAGTAATTTGCTCCATAAATCTCATCACATAATATCCACATTGTTTGGCATCCGGTTGCCTAGGAACCTAAGGCAAAGATAATTCATATTTTTAATGCTTAAAATACCAATATTATACACAATAAAAATTTTTGATTTAAATAGAAGTACAAATACCTTAATCACTTCCCACTGTACTTGTTTTCTTCCTTTTCTTCCTTGGAACGAATTAAACAATTTTATTGCCCTTCAATTATACATTAGGTACAGTAGTTGATAAACTATTGTTTTAAGACTAATTTAGATGCATACTAACAAAAAACATATATAAACTCACATTTCCACAACATATTTCCAATCGTTATCACGAATGCGAGGACCTTGGGAATCCAATAAGTAAACAATCTCCTTATGAGGATTAATGAGAGTGAGAGTCCAATGGAAACTACACAGAAGTACACAAAATTAGTGCATTCTCAATTCAAATAAAAATGACAATTGAAAAAATATATTCAGGAAGTCCATTACCTGTTACAACTTGGCACCAAAACCAACTGATTAAGTGATGCACCACCTAGCCTTTCAGCTAAAATACTTGCCCTTTGGTTCAACCGCTCAGTTTTAACTAATTTGTCCACTGTGATTTTTTTAAAGCATGGGATGCTATGCGGATTTACAAACCTGAATTTCTCAATCTTGTTTTCTTTCACCAAGTTTTTATAAAGATGCCTACCATATGAATTACAAGAAAATCAGTAAGTGCTTCTAGAGTAAATTAATAAAAGAACAAAGAAAGTTGAAGGTAAATCAACAACTTACAATATGTAAATAACCACACAATTTCCAGAAATTGCCTCCAAGTGATACAATGCAGTGATGTCCTCAATATGCAAATTCAGTTCATAATCATCTTGAAAAATCTCATGATCTAAAACAATTGACAAGTTCTTTCCATTATCAATAGCATGCTTAGCATAACAATATAACATGTGCAACGATTTTGGCACACGTGATGAAACTTTCTGGTTTTTCTCTGCACGGGTAGGTTTCTTCATTTGACGCTTCTAAAGATTGTAATTATAAGCTTGTTAGATGGCGCAATACTAAATAATTTAACGAATATTTACATTGAAATATTAGCTTAGATGTACCTCGGGTTGTAGCTTTATCAAGTGGATTGGCCAAGCTACATGTGTTCCAATAGCATCACCAACAGTTTCACATTCATCAGGAATCGGAAAGGGCAAACGTGCTGATTTTTGAATTGCCACATCAATGGACACTCGCATACAATCCTTAGGCATTGGAAGGCCATGGATTAATTGATTACCTCCTTCAAGCTCAACAACAGTTCCATGTGTAGCAATTTCATTGCTCGAATCCAATGTCAAAATAACAGGTTTACCCTAAACAAAAAATAGTCACGTCATTGGATAGTACTAACTCTATATTTCAGTAATATTTATAACCACAATGACTTATATACCTGTAGAGCAACTACTTTTTCCACAATCTGCAGTTCAACATCATCGACCTCTTCACAAATTGGTTCGACCTCTTGACAAACAGGTTTGACCTCATCAGAAACAGGTTCGGCATCTTTACACATAGTGGAGACCACTTTAGGGGCGACCTCTTGATAAAGAGGGGAAGTCTTGCCGGTTTTATTTTCATTGTCAATTTTAGGAGCGCACTTGACCGAGCAACTTCCTTTGTCATCAATTTCACTGCCCGATGCACCTTGTTTTAAGACAATTGATTCCAGATGTTTAATGTGTGCATCTTGGTCTTGAATTAATTGTTTCACCTCCATCAACTCTCTATGTTGCATACTCATCAGCTCTCTAGCAACTTTGTTGGTCTTCCATCTTTTATCAACATTAAAGAATAATGTTGGAGTTATATGCCCTCCAACAACCCTCACACGTCCCCCATGTTCTTCTGTATTCAGTGCTTTGGTAAGAATATCTGATGTTGGGCCTACTATTTCTAGTTTACCCTCATGCTTTTGTTGAATGTATTCATCCTGTCATCCAAATGAAAACAATAATATACTTTGAAGAATTTAATTGAAATACAATAATTGAGTTTTATGTATAATATCTCACAATCTTGTCGACTGTTTGATTCAACTCTTCACCATCGAATTTTCCTTCTTTGTTAACCCTTCCTTTCTTCCAGATAATAGCACGATTGATTTCTTCATCTTCACATAAGTCATTTGCCTAAGAATAAGAACAAAAGAAAGATTTATGGCAAAATAGAATGGTTATCAAAACTGTTAAAGAGTAAGAAATAACACAAACCATGAAAGGAATATTTTTTTCTATTGAACATACAGGCAATAGATCATGTACAGAAAGAGTCACACGAAAAGAGCTTTCAGTCACAAAATAGGTTCAGTACATCTACTTTCATTGCTAGAATAGTTTAATGATTGCTTTTTAATTTGGAAGAAACCACCGATTGTCCTAAAAAAAGTCACAATCATAATATCGTCTTATTAATTGCAAAATACTTATTGTTAGGACTACTAAAGCTCTCAATTCTTTACAACCTCAAGACTGGTTTCAGTTACGTAGGACTTCCTCTCATCCATGGTTGAACTAGACTATAAACATGCAAATGCATCAACATTATCGAACAGTGAATAATACTTACTATTTCTTCTGCAAATCGTGCATATCCTTTACGAGATAGGCGATGAGGGTAAATGTTCTTCTTTCGTTTCTCCTTCTGGACAGCACTTAGATTCTAGTCAAGTGAAACATTCGATATAGTCAAATTTACTAAATCATTAATTACCTTATTGTCTACTTATTTCTGAAAGAACAAAAAAATAAACTTACAATGAAGTCGACGGATATGCGCGTAAGGACAAAAGTCATCCAATCTTCTTTTGAAATCCCATAACCACTAGGCGGTTCATTCAATTCATCGAGCTTGTCTAGCTTGTTCGAAATGAATGTTTGAGTGAGATGCGATTTGTACTGACGCCATTTATTACTGGCTGAACTCAAACAACCCTTCTTCTAAGTTGGGGGAACTTTGTATGTCAACTATAAAACACAAAGTTGGAAATGCAGTAAAAAAATTCACCTAAGAAAACAAAATGAATACTAACACTTGACCAAACCAAGTCTGAATAGCAAAGTCTTACACAACAAACCAAAGAGCATAAGATGCTATAAATCTACTTGTAAACTACTAATAGGGTTGGCCGAAAATTATGCTCTACTGGACAATGTTCTTAGTTTCAAACTCATCAACAGTTAGTGAATGAATGAAGTTATCAAGGAATTAGTTGGGTCCTACATAAAAGAAATGATCAAAGCTCAACTAAACCTAGCTAATGCAATTTGGGAATCTAATAGAGCTCACGTACAAGTTTGGGAATCCAAAGGGAAACATCCAAGAATGAAGATCACAACCAAGCCTTAACTGAAAACCCACACACCAAGCTTTCCTCTGCCCCTTTCTGTTTCGATCAGAAGAAACCTAGCCACATGCAAGAGCCCTAATTTCCAGAAATTCCTAGGAAGAGGACTAGGTTAGCTCCAACTCACGGTACCAAAAACAATCAATAGCGATCTCAACTCACTAGGAGGGCCGCTGGCAGTGGCACTCAGCCGGGAAGGAGCAATTAGCCTGTCGTAGCTAGCGATGAAGATGCGGTGTTGACGCAGGGTACTGCTTGCCTGGGCGTCAGTAGCTAGGGCACGCGATCGAGGAAGAAGAAAAGGTAAGTGAGGAGGCGTCGCCTCCTTGCTTGCGCGATGAAGAAGAAGAGAGCGAGAGGAGTCGGGGCTCACCTCGCGAGGGTGAAAGGAAGCGCCGCTCTCGGGGCTTCCTTGGACTCAGGTGATGAAGAAGGGGGAGAGGTGTCGACTCGTGGCTAGGAGGGGTTTGTGTGAGAGAAGCGGAAATGGTCGGGGGTTTGGGTGGTTGGCGGGCGAGGAAGAGAAAAGATTAGGGGTTTGTGCGACGAGAAAAAGATGATTAAGGATCGAAAAATAAGAGAATGAGGATTCAATAGTTCGTTGTTTTTTGCAGTTGGATATCCACCGTTGATTTTGTTTATTGCTTGAACAGCACAACAATACAACAACAACAGTTTAATATAACTGTTGTCTATTGTCATAATAGACAACAGTTTATCACATCAGTTGTTGTAATTCACGCCTATAGACAACAGTTATTTTATAACTGTTGTCGTTGAGTATACATACGACAACATTTTGTTATTACTGTTATCTTATTACGTATACAGACCATCAACAACAACGGTTAATACTAAAACTGTTGTTAAATTGACATAAGACAACACTTTATCAAAAAACCGTTGTCGATTATGTGTTGTTGAATGCAAAAATTCTAGTAGTGACATAGACCGTGTCCTGAACCAAGTGGGTATAAGATGGTGAATGGAATGAGGCACGACTCATTATAGCTGCTGAAGGGTTTCAGAATTATTTCTGAGGTCAACCGTTGATCTTTCGATTAATTGGGGGTCATGATGTACTACTAGGTGTCACTCATGATCGTTCTATAATTGGTTGATTATAGACGGCCAACATAAATCGAAAGCCTATTTAGACACACGCACTATGAGTAATCCGAGGGATTTAAAACGAGTTGAAAATTGGATTTTTCGATCAAGAGAGATAAGTCGAATCTGAATTTATCAGAGATGCATTGGAAGCTTAAAATGGCTAAGTCTTTTGAAGGCTTATTGGACGAATTAAATGAGTTTAATTCGTATGGTGACGACTTGGATTTGGCCGGCCAAAGAGGGTCCCCACCCTCTTTGGTGTGGCCGGCCACAATAAAAAAGGGAAACCAAATTGTTTGGTTTAAATTATAAAATAAATCGAGCGTGATTTGTTTTATAAAATTATGGATAAAGAAATTTATATAAAGAAATTTATAGAAATTTATTCTTTTTATGGAAATTAATATGAACCATGGATTTGTTTATTTTATTTTATAAAATCAATTATGAATTGATTTTTCCATGATAAGAAAAATTTATATAATAAATTTCTTGTAAAATTTTATTCCATAATAAAAGGGGAGATATGGTTGTTTTTATTATAAATTAAGTTATAATAAAAACTTGGCATAACGGAATAATTCATAAAAAAATTTATAAGATAAATTTCTTATGAAAAATTCATTCCGTTAAAAGGAGACTTGGCGATAAAGAGGCTACTATATAAAGGTGCAAAGGCAGGGCTTGGAAATTAATTCAAGAGATCAAGGATTCTTGCCAAGCCTCTCTTCCTCTCCTTCTCTCCCTCTCCCTCCTCTAGTAGGCGCCGACCCTAGAGGGCTCCCCTAGGGTTACCGTGAGCCACCACCACCAAGAAGGTGCCAAAGAAGAAGAAGAAGCGGGTCGCGACTCCTTCCTTCCTCCCGGAATCTTGATTCCGTTTTTCGTTTGGTGGTTAGTTTTCCATCTCTCTCTCTTCATATTCTAGTCGTGCCTTTGGAGAATCTAGTAGTTCTTGTCGGCACGAAACTCGTGGCTTTGCGAAGTCATCCCGAAGAAAACTCGGCGTGGACGCGAATAGAGGCGGAGCTTCCAAGGGACGCTACGGTTGGATCTCGTCCCTTTCTACGAATTACGCGAGGTATTAAGTAAATTAGTTTACTTTCTGCAAAATTTTAAATATATGATCATGTCTCCACAACATAAGGTTGCATGCTAGATACATGGTTAAAATAATTTGAGAAATTATTTATGCTAAACCTTCCGCTGCACGTAATTAAATTTAAAATTACGAACCCGTATCCATGTCAACATGCACCCGGTCCCAACACCATCAGCTATCGACCTTTGAATCCTACTAAGCTTAATATGACCAAGCCTTAGACGCCAAAGGTATGTTTGGTTCATTTCGGAAGGAACCTTTCTCTTATTTTGATTAGATGATGAGCTATTAGCTACTATTTGCATCATGGGAGACTTGGTTCTAGTTGCTTAAATTGTTTATCCATGTTCCTAAACAAATAATCTTTCTATTCCACTTTTCATAACAAAAAGCAATAGAATATTCATTATTTCAGAAATTGAACCAGAATTCTTTCTAAAATTAGGTACATAAAAGGAATCTTCTTAAAACCAAAACTTTATTTTCCTATCTAAAGACAAATAAATAACTCCCACTGCAATAGTCGCCACCTCCGTAGCATATCCCATATAGACAGTAATCTCTTCCTTAGCTAGTCGTTGGGCTTCTTGGAACCCCTGCAAAGAATTGCAGACATGTTTAGTGGCATCCGTATCTACCCACCAGGTACCGGTAGATAATTTCGCTAAACATGTTACAATGACAAAAGAAAAAGATATACCTTTCTCTTGACAACGGGGGCAATTCGCCTTCTAATGTCCAATCTGCTGGCTCATGAAGCACTTGCCTTTTGACTTCTTCACACCAGCCTGAGGTCCCTGCGATTCTGATGCCTTCTTGGACCCACCTTGTTTCTTCTTCTTCCTGCCTTTCGGCACGGAACTAGAAACCTTCTGAATGACCAAGGCATGCAAACTCTGACGAAATAGCCCCTCTGCCGCCTGGAGTTCTCCTAGTAGTTCCCTCAACGTATACTCATGCTTATTCATGTTATAGTTGAGCCGGAACTGCTCAAAATTTCTAGGCAGAGATTGGAGTATTATATCGACCTGGATTTCCCTGTCGATGTATCCTCCAAGATCCTCAATCTCATTGAGGTGGGCCATAATTTTTAGGACACCCTTTGAAGAGCACATATTTGTACTCTTCAGCAGTAAGGATAATGTCTAGGTTTCTTTTCCAGTCTATGTAATTGGGGCCAGTAAGTTTATTTTCCTTAAGTATTGTAGCTAGTGGGTTAAGGCTATTTTGAAAATCCTAAGAATCACAACATACACTACTTTAGAAATCGAAAATAAATTGATTCCTCAAAAAAATAAATTTTCAAAATCAACCAACACCCCTATACACTGAGAAATTGGCATGCCATGATGGTGTGGACGTATACAGATCCCTACATTCATAAGAGGAGGTTTTACCCATCAATCTTACTATCTTGTCAACCTAACATTTTGACAAGTAAGATCAACAGTTGGTTCACCTCAGCTCTACAAAATAATAGTAGTGACTCCGAAGAGGAGGATACTATTATTCGCATCTAAGTGTTCACCATTACAAGACACTAAAAAAATTATTTCTGATTATGTGCCTTCCAATGGGAAAGAACACACACTCTTTAATAATTTTCTATAGTCTTTTCCGACCCAGTGATCCGCAGAACAAGTCCATCTGATGGGGAGGAAGGCACTCAGAGCCGACGCGCAGACTTGTTCGCATCACTTATCGGATTGTAATGGAAGTCATGGACCCTTAGGGTCCCTCGCCCACTTAGTAATTTAGTTCGAGAAATTTTAACATAGCACAACCACACAACAAGCACATAACCAACATATGAAAAACACAAAAAATCCTTGAGTTTCCAACTTTCATGGCCTTGGTCTCTAATGCGCCTTCAGTCATGTCGTCACTTTGTCCCCTCCTCCCTTCCTTATGCGCAAGCCACCTTGAGGGATCTCCGAGCTGAAATGACTAGCTAATTATTTATAGCATCGATCCTATACTCCACAAAGGAGTGTACATGAAAACTAGATCGAAAGTAAAATAAATAGCTCGGCTAAATATGTGCCGTATTTAGTTACAAAAATTAAATACCTAGCCTCGTCAACCCCGAGGATTAATTAATTTACAATAAATTGGACAACCATTCATACAACCATTATTTGGCCATGACAAGTTGGAATCTCATTCCTGCAACACAAAGTTAGCCTACGCACATCCATATATCATCCAGCAAAATAAAATGTATGAAAATGTAAAAAATTAACCAATCATTAATCACACAAAGCAAGAAACCTCAGCGCTGATACCAATTGTTGGGTATGGCTTGGCGGGTTTCCTAAGCAAATACATGGTCATCCTTAAGAGACCTCTCCATGTCTACGGATTAAAAAATAATTCGAATGGAGACCCGTCTGTCAACGACCATCTCATGCCATATCGAATGATCCAAATTACAACTCGGTCAATCACAAAGATCGAGCCTTGTAATTTGCTTGACCGTTCGATCGTGGAAAAGGCTACGAGTGGATTGCCGACTTTTGTTTTTATGGTCGGGGACCAATTATTTAATTATTGACTATAATACAAAATCAAAACAATTAAATAATTAACATGAAATGACGAAGCAATTAAAACATGACACACAATTAACAAATGAGCGTGGGAAAGAATTATACCTTCCCGATCACCTCCCGACCTTCTTTCTAATGCCCCTCCCTTCCCGGACGTCGTGTGGGCGACGATCTACCAAGAAGCGAGATCACCGAGACCTCCAATTGATCTCCTTCCCTCTCTTCTACTTGCGCCTAGTACAAACCCTACCTCTAGGGTTTCGGTCGGCGCCTCTTGCCTATCCCTTAACCGCCGCCGACCACCTCCAGCAGCTGCTGGACTCCGGCAACCAGGGGAAGGCAGTAATGAAGGAGAAGAGGATGAACGTACTGAAGAAGAAGAGGAAGCAAAACTCTTCTTCTTCCTTTGTGAGCTTGCCGCTGCCACTGCCGCCCCTCTATACCTCACCGACGACGCCTCTTGCGCCTTCTCTCCTTGCTGCTGGCCTTCTTCCCAACTCCCTCTCAGTGGCTCCGACCATAAGATGGTAAAGGAGAAGACTCTCCCTCCCTTGCAACCCTCACCGAGAGAAGAGAAGAGGAGAACAAGAAGGTGCCCTAGGAGAGAGAAGGAGAGGAAGAGGAGAGAAAAGCCAAGCCTTGATCAATTAGCCTTGGTTTCTTGATCTCATAGGGTATTTATAGGGCTAAGGTAGGGACCAAGTGGAGGAGTTGGATCTTGGCCCACCAATGGATCTAAACCCGATCCATTAATTAAGATCCATTCCACTAAAGGATCTTAATTGAACTTCCTCACCAACCCCCATATTTTCATATGGGCTCCGCATAATATGAGTCGTCCATCCCCCCCCCCCCTCGTGTTTAAGATATCGAATGCCCGTTAATTAATTTAAATTATTTAAATTCAAATTAATTAACTTGTGGATCCTTGACTAGTACCACTCAACCTTATCATCATGTCAGATCAAATCCACCTGCAGGGTTTAGTATGATGAACCTTTTGAGCTCATCAAGGGTGTAACGCCCCAAAATTTCCACTATAAGTCCTTAAAGTCCTTGAAATTAGTTAGAAATGTTTTAGAAATATTCTAGATATTTTTAGGAATTTTTAGAATATTTTTAGAGAATTTTCCGAGTCCGTTTAGTATTTTTATTAAAAGAAATAGAGTTTTCGGCAAAAAGTTGCCTGGATGAGTTTTGAACCTGAGACCTCCCGTGGGATCAACGACTTAAGTTGGTCGAGTTAACCAGGAGCCCCAGCAGGGGTGTGCTGAAAGAAAATAGAGAGATATTAAGTTAAGTTATAAGTTGGACTTAAATACCCCTAAGTATAAATAGATAATTAAAGAGAGGAATTTTATTTCTCTCAACTCAAACCCTCTTTCTCGCCCAAAACCTCACGCACGCCGCCCCCTCTTCTCCTCTCTTGTGCGCACGCCAACACCACCCCCTCTCCTCTTCTAAGGGGGCGCCGGCCAAGGAGGAACCAAGGAGGGCGGAGCGTTTCGTTCGTCTCGACGAGAGGAACGCGTAGGCGCGAACGGTTCATCGAGATCTCAAGTTTCTCCCGAGCCCTAGACGTCAATTTTGGTTGTAAGTCCAAGATATCAAAGTAAGTGCTGCTCACCTGCAGTAAGAGGCAGTTTTTCCGCAAGTTTTTCCCGTTAGAAAGTTAAAGATGCAAATTTTCCTTTAGTTACGATTTTTGCATGTAACTCTAGTTTAATTCGTGCTTGTATAAGTTTGATTAAGTACCCTATATGAGGTTAGGGACTAAGAAAAGTTATAAGAGAAGAAAAGAGAAGATAAAGATAAGAAAAGAAAAGGCCAAGGCCTTAAGAAATCCCCAAAAGTCAAGACATAGGGATTTGGGCACACAAGGTGCTCGTTAAAATGCCAAGGCATTTAAAGATAAGAAAGAAAAGAAAGAAAAGCTATTTTATTTTCTAAGGCCAGTACCCGGCGTCCAAGGGCGTTGTTAAAGAAATCCAAGTGTCCAATTCCAAGGTCTTGGCCCTGGTAGACCAAGGTCTGCTCTATTAGGATTGGTGGCTCGCTACCCCAACCTTTTAGGGAACGCGCATAAGATGGTACTTACGTCTTAAGTGGATCCAAGTGATTATTATTTTCAAGTATATGCTTTACCAAAGTTTTCTAAAGATTAAAGAAGTTTTCTAAAAGTTTAAGGAAGATTTAAAGTTAAAGAATTGCTAAAGTTCAAGTTAAGCCAAGAACAAGTAAGTTGAGACTTATAAATGCTTGAGTATACATGGTTTAGTTTTCTTTTAAGCATAAAAGTATCTCATGTGATTTCACATTGTTTAAAAAGCATGTTTGCACATTTTCGAGATTTTGTGAGCTAGATAGTACTTACTAAGCTTTTTACTTATTAGTTGCATTTCCTCTTGCTGCAGGTAAAGGTAAAGGCAAGCAATTCTGAAGGAAGGCGACAAGGCGGTGCTGAGTGACGTGTGTGTGGTGGCTGACCTTGGAGAGGTCCTTGGGACAAGAGGAATAAAAGACTCAAAATCCATTTGGTTATAGAGTCTTAGTTTAAGTTAGATTATATAGAATTTATCCAAGTAATTGCGTTTTAGATATTTTGCATGCCTTAAAACCACAAGTAAAGATTCCATGTCATTTTATTTAGCATACATATCCTTATGATTGCATTGGATGAGTAGAAGTGTGAGTAGTTTTGAATATTGATACTTTGTTGGAGCTATTGATGCATGTGCCAAGATAGTGCTAGTTTCCTTTTGAATCAAGTTTTTATTGCTTAAATATGCTTAGAAAAGTTGCATTCACATTTCACAATGCTTTAGTAAGGTTATAGAACGTGTATTTGGTATTATGAATGCATAGGAGTTAAGTTTGGTACAAAACTCTAGTTTAAAGTTCTTATAGATTTTCATAACTTAATTTCTTCCGCAAAAGTTCTAATTTCGAGTTTATGAAGTTGTTTTGATTGGCTAAAATGTTTAGGAAACTAGTATAGAGTATAGAAATGGTGTTGTGTCTTTGTACGGCTTGAAACTATAAGTTTGGTGGAGTTTTGAAACACGACTTCGAATCTGAATTTCAGACTTTCAGGCGTGCCAGTCGACTGGTTCAGTATCAGTCGACTGGCCTATCGAACAGTAGCTTCTGTTCGATGCATCAGTCGACTGCCAAGAGGCCAGTCGACTGGTGCCGCGCTCAGAAACTTTCTGTGGCCGATACCAGTCGACTGGTTAGATCGCAGTCGACTGGTTCCATTGCCGAGAAGTTCTACAAATGAAAAGAAGTGTGTCATTGTATCATGCATGACTAGTAGAGTTAGAATATCATCCCTAGAGGAATTCAAAAGAAAAAAAAAGAAGTTCCGCATTCCTAGTCGTGCATTAGAGTCAAGAAGTAGAGATAAAGTAACGATTCGTCTAAGGTAGAGAAGGCGGGTCGCTACAGGGGCATCATCATCCCGACTCACCAGGACACGGATTCCGTCAATAATCAACAACACATCATATTATTAATATTATCTCCCAACTTATCGGGCTTATCGATATAACAGAATAGATCTCGCCCATTGGTAAATCAAAGAGACAATAATTAATAATATATGCCAGTTATTATATCGGGATTAAGGGATCGTACTCCATAATATAATCTGAGGTCCTATCCAATTATCGAGTCAGTACAAATTGGAAAACCTCTGGTTTCGGTCCTGCTCAATGTACTCAAAGCACACTAGTGTAATTCTATGGTCAAGACCAACCACACCTAATTATACTATAACCATCCCGATGGTCTGTCCAATTTCATCTCGGTTGTGAGCCTCTACTTATACTAGGCAAGGAACTGATAACATGATCTTCCGTGTGATACCACACACCATGTTATCTACAATGCGAAGTAAAGGACTTCATGCATGTACTAATATAAACATGCACCTAGTGTAGTTGTGATTCTCTTTTTCAAAATGAAGATGATCATATAAAGAAATCATGTCTTTCAGTATACACATCTTACATTGTGCATCTCACATTTGTACTAATGTGCAGGGCCTTCGAAGAGCTAGATCAATGAAAAAGGATGAAGTGGACCTACGAGTAGACAATGGTGCAAGAGTTGTTGCTATAGGTGTAGGAACAAATTCCTTATATTTGCCTACTGGGCTTATCATAGAACTAGAGGAGTGATTTTATGTACCTGCATTAACTAAGAACATAATTTCTGTATCATGTTTGGACAAGAAAGGCTTTTCATTTATCATAAAGGGTAAATGTTGTTCTATAATATTAAATGACATGTTCTATTGTAGTACATGTTGCTACCTAAAATAGATGTCACGAATATGGGTGTCAAATTTAGATATTTATAATGCTGAAAACCCTTTGGCTAACAAGATAGAAATGTAGTAGAGGGTCCTCAGGTCGTATTTTTCCAAGGACTAGTTGAATGAATGTTTAACTCGAGCTTGCAAGGTTTATTTGTCGTTTGATGTTTAGGTTTTATAGATAAAATGGGGTTTTTGGCAATAAGATGAAATGACAATATGAAATAAACTGGAATGAACTCAACTAAAGCATAGAATGAATAAGGATATTGCAAGAACTAAACTTAACCTAATTGACAATTGAACAAGTAAAATCAAACTCTTGAGTTGAAATTGAAGAACTAATTGCAGAGAATTAATTGCATGAAGAAATTGCAGATTAAAGAAAACTAGAACAAATCATGGCTTAAGCACATGGCTTGAAATGTAATGGAAACTATTATAACAACTTGAATAAAACAAGTGCTTAGAACAAAATTACACTAAATTAAACTTCAAATCAAGTTTATATCCAAAACTTCCCTTCGTCGTCACACGAAGGTTGAGCTATGAACCCCCTAGCTCAAAAACTGACAGAGGAAGACTCTCTGGTTCAGTTGCTGTGAATCTGCCATTCTGCTCATCCTGATCGGTCAACCCGACCGATCAGACCTTCCTCTGATCAGTCACGGGACCAATCAGAGTCCTCTCTGTCCGATCAACCCGATCGGATAGTAGCTGAAACGTTTTTGCCAAACTCTTCCTTCTCAATCGACTGAATGACGATCGCCTTAGAAACCATCGGAACACTTCGAGAACCCCTCTCAGAGCTTCAACAGATCCGGAAGATGAGATCCAGTGATCGACAATGGATCGATCTGTGGAAACAAGCTTCGGCGAAACCCTCACCGAAGCACCTTCAGCTGCGTGATTTGATTAGTAATCTGAACAGAAAAACTTACTCCGACGATCTGAAACATGACAAAAACATGGTGTTGATGCGGCCGCGCGATCTAAGGAAGAAACGATGAACAAATTGATGAAGAAATGGCGATCTGAACTCTACTCTGCCTCTAGCGAACTCGCGACACGACCCCCCTAAGAACTGGCGAGGGAATTCTGTTTTAAATCCTCCACTTCAATTTTGGACGGCTGAGATTGTTCCGATCTGATCCAACGGTCAGATCAAATCCGATCTGAACCAAAATCCCCAGATCTTGCTCAATGGCCATGATTTACCTGTCCTTAGCTTGGATTAACCAGATCTAGATCGGGTGGCTCAGATTGCTCTAATATTTGAATGGACGGTTTAGGCTCTCTCGAGCTTGATCCAACGGCTGGATTAACTCCGATTAGGCTCCAAACTTCAGATCTTGATCCATTGACTTAATTGACTCTATCTTGAACTCGGATTGATCAGAAGTTGACCGATGGTTCAGATCTAGCCGTTTCTTGATCGGATGGCTCATATTAATCCAAGCTTGATCACTTCGATCCGGATCCAATTCTGACTCAAGTTTGACCCGATCTGATCTAGGTCCATGATCATTTGAAGCCTACAAAATTAGATTCACAATTAATGCCAAAAAATATCTCAAATATAGAAAGATTTGAATTAAAAGCCAAAATAGAGGAAATACATGAAACCTAATATAAATGCAAACTTAAGCATATAAAAGTGGATCAAAACATGGATTTGAAAGCCTAAATTTATCAACAAAATGGTAATTATCAGTGCACCACTTATGAATTGACTCAATGTTCTACACTTAGAGAAACCAATCTATAACATAAATACCAAACGGTTCAAACCAAATGATTTGAACCAAACGTATCTCTAGCATTGTCACTTAGGTCATATAAATGAGAGTCGCATATCCCAGCTCCATAAGGATGGATTACTGGACTCATTTGATTTTGAATCATATGAGAGATGTGAATCTTGTCTTCTAAGCAAGATGACCAAGACTCCATTTAGTGGACATGGCGAAAGAGCAACAGACTTGTTAGGACTCATACATACTGATATATGTGGCCTATTCAATGTTGCAACTAGAGGAGGCTATCAGTACTTCATCACTTTCACTGATGATGTCAGTAGATATGACTATGTGTATCTCATGAAACACAAGTCGGAATCCTTTGAAAAGTTCAAAGAATTAAAGAGTGAAGTAAAAAACCAACTTGGCAAGAGTATTAAAATACTTCTATCAGATCAAGGTGGTGAATACCTTAGCCAAGAGTTTCGTGACCATCTAGCAGAGTGTGGGATCATATCCCAACTTACTCCACCTGGAACACGACAATGGAATGGTGTGTCCGAGTGGAGAAATCTATTAGATATGGTACGATCGATGATGAGTCAAATAGATCTTCCTACTTCCTTCTGGGGATTCGCTCTAGAGACGACTCTTTTCACACTTAACCAAGCTCCATCAAAGGTCATCATAAAGGCACTATATATGATATGGACTGGGAAGAGTCCCACAATATCTTTTATGTGGATTTAGGGTTGTGGGGCTTACGTTCGACGTCAAGTCTCATATAAACTTGGACCCAAATCTGATAAGTGCTATTTTATAGGATATCCCAAAGAAATGAAGGGATATTACTTCTACAATCCCACACTAGGCAAACTGTTTGTCGCCAGAAATGGTATTTCTCTAGAAAGAGTGTATTTCTACAACTTCTATAATCCCACACTAGGCAAAATATTTGTCGCTAGAAATGACATTTTTCTCGAAAGAAAGTTTATTTCTAGAAGAAATAGTAGGAGTAAAATCCATCTTGAAGATATTCAAGATGCAGATAGTACTAAGGCCTTGATAGACATTGAACAGGCACCACAAAGTGTTATGGATCATGAGATTGTTGCACAAGAAGTTGTAGAGCAACAATATGTTCAAGTAGACCAACCGCTTCGCAGATTAGATAGGATACGTCTTCAGCCTGAGAAATACTCATTTCTCTTGTCTGACCATGATGACATTAAGCTTGTTGAGTTAAACGAGCCTACATCCTATCAAGAAGCTATGATGAGCCCCGATTCTGAGAAATAGCTAGAGGCCATGAAGTCTGAAATGGAATCAATGTACACTAACCAAGTATGGACTTTGGTTGATCCACCTGAGGGAATTAAACCCATTGGGTGTAAGTGGGTCTTTAAAAGAAACACTGACATGGATGGTCTTATGCATACCTATAAAGGGTGATTGGTAGCCAACAGTTTCAAGCAGATTCATGCTATCGACTATGATAAAACATTTTCACCAATTGCGATGTTTATGTCTATTCGGTTCATGCTTGCTATTACAGCTTACCATGATTATGAGATCTGGCAGATGGATGTCAAAATCGTATTCCTAAATGGGAATCTACTCGAGGATGTGTACATAACACAACCTGAGGGTTTTGTAGATCCAGAGCATGTTGGAAAGGTATGTAAGTTACGAAGGTCCATTTATGGGCTAAAGCAAGCTTGTCGAAGCTGAAATCTTTGATTTGATGATGTAATCAAAGCGTTTGGTTTCATCAAGAATGAAGATGAACCCTGTGTCTACAAGAGGGTTAGTAGGAGCACAGTTATCTTCCTGATTTTGTATGTGGATGACATACTCCTCATTAGAAATGATATCCCTTCATTACAGTCTCTAAAGACGTGGTTAGGGAATTGTTTCTCAATGAAAGACTTAAGTGAAGCAGCCTATATCCTAGGCATCTAGATCTATAGAGATAGATCTAAAAGATTGCTTGGCCTAAGTCAGAGTACATATATTGACAAGGTGCTTAATCGTTTTGCCATGTAGAATTCCAAGAAGGGATTTCTGCCGATGTCACATGGTGTAAGTCATTCGAAGACTCATTGTCCCTCTTCTAAGGAGGAGAGAGACCACATGGATCAGATCCCTTATGCATCCACTATAGGGTATATCATGTACGTCATGCTTTGTACTCATCTAGATGTATCGTATGCTTTGAGCATGACCAATAGATACCAGTCAGATCCAGGTGAAAGCCACTGAATAGCTGTCAAGAATATTCTTAAGTACTTACGAAGGACTAAAGAATATTTCCTGATATTTGGAGGCAATGAGGAGCTAGTTGTAACGGGTTACAGTGACGCAAGCTTCCAAACCGACGGGGATGATTTTAGATCACAATCAGGGTATGTATTTTGCTTGAATGGTGGCGTTATGAGTTGGAAGATTTCGAAGCAGGACGCAATCGCTGATTCTACAACAGAGGCTGAGTATATTGTTGTGTCTAATGCAGCAAAAGAGATTGTTTGGATCCGGAAGTTCATTATAGAGCTTGGTGTGATTCCTAGTATAGTAGACCCAATAGACCTCTATTGTGACAACAATGGGCTTATTGCACAAGCTAAGGAACCTCGTTCTCATCAGCGGACCAAACACATACTACGGCACTTCCATCTCATTCGAGAGATCATCGATAGAGGAGCTGTGAGGATATGCAGAGTATCCACTGATGCTAACATTACAGATCCTTTGACCAAGGCTTTGGCACAGAAGAAGTATGATGATCACACTAGGTCACTGAGTATTAGATATTATAATGATTGACACTAGTGCTAATGGGAGATTGTTAGTAGGAGCCCTAGAGTCAATTATGTGATGATTGACTAGGGACCTTTTGTATCATATTCTATCATTAATAAAGGCATGTTTGGTTACTATACTTACTTTATATTTGTGCTAAATAACTAAATATAATAATGTCCATGGGTAGTAGGTTCATATCTACATCATATCGATTAGTTGAATCGACAGTGAGATTATGTAGAGAACACTACACTAAACCATTCCTAGTCAAGCATTAATATTCAAGGACAATATTAATGCATGAAGACTAGCATGTAGGTCAATTGATGACTTGAGCTCACAAGTTATGGATATATGATATCAAGTTGACACATGGGTATACATTAGAGAATGTGTACTAAATTGACCCACCATGAGAAAGTTTCATAGATTGTCATATGAGTATCATAAACTTTCTAATATGACTATTAGTATGAATAGTCCTTAGACCCGAAGTCACTACGATTCTCCACATAAGGAGTTATGTACTTTGGTATCGTCAAACGTCACCCGTAACAGGGTGGACTATAAAGGCTATCACCGGGTATGTAATGAATTATGCGAAGGGATGTGAGTGATGCAGATGAGATCTATCTCTCCCATATGATGGGAGTGATATCTATGGGTCCCTTGATCGAGTATGACTACTAAAATGCATGGTCATGCTCAAATAAGTCAATATAAGGTTTGAGTGAGTCTACTCGGGGATCAAGAAACACAAAGTTTGATCGAGCATGACACGGTCTATGCCTCATTGGTCAATCAAGATATCAAGGCTAGAAGGGCAAGGTTATACATTGGACCTCATAGTCATGGAGGTTAAGTCGGATCTTGACTTTCTCATCACTTGGGTAGCATTGATGCATTGCTAGATGTCGCTCATTGCTGATGTGTCTAAAGTGGTTTAGAGACATTACCAATGTTACGAGAACTTATTGGGTCACACACAAAGGACACGATGCTTCGGAGTTTCATTGATCTTAGTTTGACTAAGATTTGATCCGAATTGGATTAATTGAGTTAGACTCAAGTGAATCCAATTGGATTATGAGATTGAGATCTAATTTGAGTTTGACTCATTTAGATTAGACTCAACCATATTTGAATGAGATATTAATTCATTAAAATGTTTAATAAATTAATAATAGAGGAAAATGAAAAGTTTCTCTTCATTGGACGAAGAAAAGTTGAAGAGCCACATGAGAAAATATGCTCTAAGTGAGTTTTTATTAGCATTAATGGAGGGAAGCTAAAGGGATAAAAACTCTACATATTCATGGGATGAGTATAAAAGAGTTTTTCTTGTCATTTGGATGATGAACTTGTCATTTTTCCTTCCCTTCCTTCTCTTGGCCAAAATCCCTCTTCTCCCTCTTCTTTTTGTTTTGTGAATCTCCTCTTGTGGCTAGTACCATAAAGGTGATTCTTCTACGAAGCGTGAGAGATCGTGTTCGTGTAGATAAGCATAGAAGCATGGACACTTGAATGTGCAAGAGATTCAGTATACCTCAGACAAGCAGCATAAGCGAAGGGCACACGCCAAACGTATACCTATATGATAGGAATTTGTAAATTAACATTGTATGAGTTTTCATTCGTATAGATCACTCGTGGGATTTATTATTCTCGCTATAATTTTTGAATATTTTTTCCTATAGATCACTACACATTTATCAAGGTAAGAACAAATTTTCAAAGTATTATTTCAAAGTTTGCAAAAGAAAACTTGCAAAGCTCCCCCTTAATATGATAGGTTTTGAGGTAAAGTTTAATTTCAAGGTAAAAAAAATTTACAAAATTGAAAATGCATGAAGCTCCCCCTTGATGTGAAACTCTCTCCCTGAAACTTTTGAAACATATGCATTTTTCAATTTGAAAGGCTTTTTTTAATACAAGTATACTTTGAAAAATTCTAAGTATAAACTTTGAAAAACTCTAAGTAAAATTGAAAAAAAAAATTTAACTTTTCTTTTCTCTCAACCATTGAAAATAGAGTCTTTGAAAAAGCAAAGCACTAAGCAAAATTTGAAAAGCATGAAAAATAAAGTACTAAGTAGATGTTTGAAAAAGCCCCTTAAAAATATTCTTTTGCTACTTAGGAGGAAAAAAAAAATTTATGAAAAAATTTTCTTTGAATATTTTCTTTTGAACTTTGTCACTTTTCCTTTCTCTCCCCCTTTGCCATATATAAAAAATAACATTTTGGTTAAGGAGAATGAAAAAAAACTGTAAAAAGAAAAATTTGGGTATCAGAGCCCGTGATGTTTTTGAAAATGTAAGTCAATTTTGAAAAATAATTTTAAGTTAACGCAAAAAAATGATAATTAAATAATGCCAAAAAATATTTTCTAAGATGAAAGTAAATAATTCTATGTAAATTAAAAAGAATATTTTAAGTCAAGTAACCAAAAAAAGACTGAACAACTATTTTATGTGAAGCAGATAATTAATGCTAAGTAAATAATGAATTTCAAAACTAATTTGATTCACCCATTTGAGTCCAAGCATGAGTTGAGTCTAAGTATGAAAAAGTAAACAAGCAATAATTTTGAAAAATAATACAAAAAAATATAAATCCTTGGGCCCCTGTCTAACCCAATTTGTTACTTACTAACTGTTATAAAATAGTAATGTAAATGGTAGAGTGTTATAAAATAGTTGATTTCACATTGGTTAGTCAAATTAAGTAATCTCGTCAAGTTATATTTGCTAAGCTTGATTACTTAACTTGATTGATGTTCAATTTTATTTATTGCACCAACTACTTTTGATGGACTAACTTAATGCATCTTTGAGTCAATGCATAGGCTTAAGCATCTCAACCCAGTCTAAATTGTCATGCAAGATATCTTAACATGCTTGTGAGATGCTGGCTTCTAAGTCTATAGGAGCATGCAAATTAGGGGTTAAGCCTAAGCTAAGTCCATAACGATGAAATCTCTAGTTTTGAGGGCGGAAAATTTTTGAAAACTAAGTCAAAAAAATAGACTAAAAAAATAAGTAAAACATTTTTAAAACAAAAAAATAAATTTTTGAAAAATAGTTAAAGAAAATAATTTTTGAGAAATAGCTAAACAAAATAATTTTTGATTAAGCAAAAAATAAATAAATAAAAACTATTCTATTGAGCATAATTAAGTAATAAAGACAAGTCAAATATCAGAGTCAACTAAAGTCAATCACATCAGAAGTCAACAGTCAGTTAGTCCCAAATTCAACCAGAAACAGATACAAATCAAGTCTATGAAAAAGATGAACTTGGGTGCCACGAGCAAAGCAGAGCCATAGGCACTGCGTGCCAGGTCTGATATGCATCTAGTCTCTCTGTATGGTGGGTCTCCACCTCATCCTGTAAGTAGTGAATCTCCCGCTTAAACTGGGTAAGTCACTCATATGTAGTTAGAGAAGGGGGAGGTGGTGGTGTCTACTCCAGTTGCGCCTTGAGCTCGACAACGAAGTCGTCATCGTCGTCGTCGTCCTCTAGATCATCCTACGGCTGAGCTCCCTGTCCTCTCCAAGAGATGACTCTAGTGGTTGAGGCACCTATCATGGCTAACGAAAAGTTCCTAATACCTACCTCATCAAACTCAGTCATACGGATAACCTCACCAGCGTAGATATCGTGTCTATAAGAAAAGAAGAGGGCGGTCAAGATGTGGCAATAGGGTGTCCAAACTCTCGAGCGAGTGGAGATACTAGAAGCATAGATAATAGTATGGAAAATGTGGAATCCAATGTCAATGTCAAGAAGGTGAATGAGGGCATAAAGTATGTAGGAATAAAACAACCTCATAACCGCTCCCTCTCGAGAAGTAAGTAGAAGAATGTAGCGGACTAAAACTCGGTAAAGTGTGTAAAGATACGCAAGTTGAAGGATCGAAAGGTGGACATAGTTGGATCCCTCTCACCCTTGAAAAAGTAAGTGTAGAGTGTATCAAGGGTGATGTGAGAGTAAGGATCAAAAAAAGGAGTGATCGAGTACAAATGAGTAATGGGAAAGTGTAACAACCCTACACTTCCCTTTTGCAATATCGAAAGTACACAAATTAAATTAATTTAACCCAACATGGTAGTAGCTTTTTGATCATGTTCTTGTGTTGGCATTGTCTTTTGGCAACAGTCGGTCATAGTTGACTCATAACAAAGTCACAGCAGGAAGATGTGGAAGTAGAAGGTCGCAGCAAGATCAGAAGTAAAAGATATGTCTTGGTTCATGGCAACACTGCCCTTATAAAGGGCATCTGAGGCGCCTTAGTTCCCAAACGAGGCACCTCAGATCATGGAAAATTATTCCTAATTCGAAGCCCTCATCCTCACTGCTTATCCTTTAGATGGCACCTCAGTTCCCAAGTGAGGTGCCTCAATTCCCATCTAAGGCGTCTCATATCCAAACAAAGGCACCTCAGCTCGTTAAAATCTCATCTCCTCAACAAAAATGTAAGTTAGAACAAAATCTTTTGTTTCGACTTAACAAAAATATAGTTGAGTCTAATCTAAATAAGTCTAACTCAAATTAAATCTCAATCCCATAATCCAATTGGAATCACTTGAATCTAACTCAATTAATCTAATTTGGATCAAATCTTAATCAAACTACTAAGATGATTTTCAAAAAGGAGTATATATTATATCTTTCAAAACCTATAAAAAATGAAAATATAAAATTTTAATAAAGATAAAGTAGATTTCATTCTTAATGCTCCGCTGAATTAATTAATTGCACGTCCTTAATCACATGTCTTCCAAAAAATGTTAGATTTGAAAGTTCAAATTTGGTTTGGAAAAGTTAAGTTAAACAAGTTTTAATTTTGAAATGGAATTTTTTAAAGATGTTTAAGTACATGGTATAAGTCTAGTCTAGCATACACATGCCTGAGCATGGAAGTAACCAAACAGATCATATAAAGGTGCTAAACAAGTCAGAAAGCAAAACAAGTCTCAACTCAAAATACAATCATTAGACAATTCAGTGAATAACTCAAAGTACAGAGTCAGCCAAGTCTAACCAAGATAGAAATCAACTAAGTCTCATCTAGAGGAGGTGGAGATGGAAGAGTGAGGGTCCGCATCAGATCCTCCATCCTATGGAATCCTATAGTGATATGAGTGTGTACTCCTACGACTGAATCTCTAATCTCTTCAAAAAGTCTGGCAACTGCACCCCGGACCTCCTCATGAAGGTCAGAAATAGATTGTCGGATTGAGAGTGAGGACTCCTCAAGTCGAGTAAGTCACTACTCGACGGACCAGGTGAAGTCAGATCGATAAAAATCTAGAAAGACGAAATCTAGGACCTCCTCGTCTACTGCCTTGGCTATGTACCCTGCTGGTTGCCCGTCTATTTGCTTGCCTACTCCAACTAGCTGATCAGCTATCTGCTCGGCTGCTACGGCTGACTCGACAGGTCCGATAGGTGGTGCATCCCTCGTGCTTGTGGAGGAAGGATTCAATATGCTCTTTTTCCTAATCATCCATTTTATAACAGTCATGATAACAATCACAAGAATAATCACAAAAATCCTAGCAATCGTAATTAGGGAAACAATCATGTGAACAAAAGGTTATACCTAGGAGGCATCGTTGATAGAACACGAGTTTGAAGATTCGGCAGGATGGGTTGCAATGCGCCTTCTCTCGATCAGAGGGGAGGAACTAAGGGTTTTGGCAAGAAAACGATGGTTCTATTTGATTTCTGCCTTTTCACGAACTAAGGCGCCTCAGTTTTTAAGTGAGACGCCTTTTGTTTATAAGTGAGACACCTTAGTTTTATTTCTGAGGCGCCTTAGATCGATTTGGGCATGATTTCTGCTGCTATGAATGGGAGGCGCCTTGGCTTAGCCGAGGTGCCTCAGCTTGCCTTAGAACTTGGTTTTGAGATTGAAATTGAACTTGATTAATGTTTTAAAGTTTCAACACTAAACTCTAAAGCTAATTAGAGTTTTATGCTAAAGATGAAATTAATTAAAGTAAGAGTTTAAGTGAGACTGATTAAAGTAAAAGTTAAAGATCAAAAATATTTAAACTAAGGTTAAAAAAATAATTAAGTTAAAGTGAGGATTTAATTGAAGTTTCAAGAAAACATTTAAGGATTAAGAAATCTTAAAGCTTTAAAGTTGAAATTAAACAAATTAGAGTTAAAGTTAAGAAGTTTTTGATTTTTTTAACATTAAAGTTAAATTTTGAAATTAATAAAAAATAAAAAGAAAGTTTTAAAAAAACATAATTAATGTTAAATTTTAAAAAAAATAAAGTTACGTTTAAGGTTAAGGTTAATGATTTTTGAAAAAATAATTAAGTTTTAAAGGTTTCAAAGTTGAAAATAAATTAATTAAAAAAATAATTAAGGTTGAAAAAAAATTATTTTTAAACAAATATTAAGGTTGAACTTAAGGTTAAGAGATTTTAATGGTTTTAAGGTAAAAATTTAAAGTTAAAGTCAAGGGAACATAATTAAAGTTTAATATCAAATAAAGTTTAAATTATAGTTAAGGAATTTTTGAAGGTTTTAAAGTTGAAAAGAATAAAGAATTTTTAAAAAATGATTGAAATTATTTTTGAGAAAAGATAATTAATTTTAAGTAAAGAAATGAAGTTGGGGTTTTGAAAAAGTGGGGTTAAATTTAAGAAAACTGATATTAAAAAATGAATTTAATATTTAAAAAATAAAGTTAATTTTTGACATTAATGTAGATTTGAGTTTTTGATTAATTAATGTTTTTATTAAGGTAAAATTTTAATTAGGTTATGATTGAATTAAAGCAAGATTATAATTAAGTTAAAGTAGAATTAATTAGAATTTTAATTAAGTGAAAGTTACATTAAAGTAGAATTTTAATTAAGTTCAAGTTGAATTAAATAGAATTTTAATTAAGTTCAAGTTGAGTAGAATTTTAATTAAAGTAATGTTGAATTAAGTAGAATTTCAATTAAGTTAAAGTTGAATAGAATTTTAATTAAGTTAAATTTGAATTAAGTAGAATTTTAATTAAGTTGAAGTTGAATTAAGTTGAAGCAGACAAGAATTCAAATTTTGTTATCCTTAATCTCTCCCAGTCTAAAGTTATTATCCAAGGTAAATCTATAAATTTATGAGATGAATTGAGCTAATTATGGAAAGTTAATTTGACCTTTTGTTAGATTTAGGTTTAACAAATAGTAGTTTAAAGGCACATTTCAAAAATTGGCTTCTAGGTCTTGGTGAGGCACAGGGACCTTCTTGGTTATCGAAGCAACACCCTTTACTAGATAAAGCCTTTTAAAAAAATTATACATTTAACTTACTCTTTGAGAAACTTTGGTCTAACTACTCTAGGATGCGGCGAGGTAGATTCGGCTAGTTTTACCTAGCTAAAAAGAACAAATAGTGTACGTCTTACACTATCTGACTTCATAGACCAACTTTCTTAGCGTACTATCATCTCACTCCACCCTGGTACTAAGCAAATCAAGTGTCAAATTAACATTCAAGTCTAGTCCTAATTACCCTAATGAGTAAGGGCTGATTTTGAGATGTCAACTAATTCGTTGCCTCCCCCTGAATTATAAGTAGGGTGTTTGGGTTAATATAGTGAATGTCCTTTATAGGGACATAATATTGATTTTGCCCTACTTGCTTTGTTAAGTAACCTTTCGGCACCCATGCTTTTCTTAGGTTCCTGCATGAGTGGGTAAAGGAAACAAAAGATCTTTGGGTCGATCTTGTTTTGTATCCTATCCCAGATTTGTTATAAACACCTTTCTGAGATCCAAGAATTAGGTCAAGGTTCTTGGATCTTGTTGTGAAAGTTTCTAGTAAATCCTTAAATTTTTGAACTTCACCTTTTATGGTGAAGTATTTGTTTTCAAGGTTAGTAGATTTTTCAAATTTCTTTTGTTTAGTTGAGTTTTTGTTAGTAATTTGCTCCTTAAGATCTTGATTTTCCTTAAGGAGTAGATCAATCCTAGATTCAGATGCTGATAACATTTTATCAAAAAAGTAAATCATTTTTAAAAAATTGCATTTAATAATTCTTGTACCTTAGTCGATCCGTCAAAAAAGAGTGCGGACTCGTGGCTCAACTCGTATTCGGACTCTTCATCTGAATCAAGTCCGGTAGCTAGAATTCTTCGAGGGTTCTCCATCTGAGTCGTCGGAGGAGGTCTCTATAGGGATCTATACGCATAAACATTTAAAAATCACAGCAGAAATAATAAGTACCACGAACGATCCATGCGAAAGAAAAACTCATACAAAGTTGATTTACAAATTCCTATCTTATAGGTATAACATTGGTGCGTGCCCTTCGCTTATCTCGCTTGTTTAGGTATGTTGGTTCTCTTACACGTTCAAGTGTCTATGCCTCTATGTGTGTCCATATGAACACAATCTGTCAAGCTTAAGAGACAAATCGCCTTTGTGGTGCTAGCCACAAGAGGAGATTCACAAAGCAAGAAGGAGAGGAGGAGAAGGGGCCTCAGCCAAAGGGAAGGAGGAGAAGAAAATGACAAGAAGCTAATACAAATGATAAGAAAAACTCTTTTATACTCATCGCATGAATATGAAGAGTTTTTCCCTTTAGCTTCCCTCCATTAAAGCTAATAAAAACCCAATTAGAGCACATGTTTCTCATGTGGCTCTTCATCATCTCTTCATCCAATGAAGAGAAATTTTTCATCTTCCTCTATTATTAATTCATTAAACATTTTAATAATTTAATATCTCATTCAAATGTAATTAAGTCTAATCTAAATAAGTCTAACTCAAATTAGATCTCAATCCCATTATCCAATTAGATTCACTTGAGTCAAACTTAATTAATCCAATTCAGATCAAATCTTAGTCAAACTAAGATCATACCATTATAGAGATATCTAAAGTGATTTAGACACATTATCAATGTTACGAGAACCTATTGGATCACACACTAAGGACACTATGGTTCGGAGATTAATTGATTTTAGTTTGATTAAGATTTGATCCAAATTGGATTAATTGAGTTAGACTCAAGTGAATCCAATTGGATTATGGGATTGAGATCTAATTTGAGTTAGATTTATTTAGATTAGACTCAACTACATTTTTGTTAAGTTGAAACAAAAGATTTTGTTCTAACTTACATCTTTGTTAAGTCAAAACAAAAGATTGAGTTTTCTTTTTCAGGGGCAATTCACCCCCCCCCCTCTTGCCGACCTTCGATCGCCCTCACATTTTAGGATTGTTGGGCTTTAAAACCAATTTTTCAAAAACCCATTTTAAAATATAACCACTAATGATGGCTTATATTATACCTATTGAAAAAATTATTTTTATTAAATTTAGCTTTAAAAATACTCTTGGAAAATCACTTTTATGTCCTTCAGAAATCTTACTTTGAAAATAGTTAAGAATTTTTGCTCTGACTTGAAAATTATCTATTAACCTAATTTTTTTTTATGAAAACTCACTTACAGTTAAGAATTCATGTTGACTTGAAAGTATTTCTCTTTCCAACATTTACTTTTGAAAACATCTCTTTTGGGCCCGAAAACTTAGTTTTTTTTGGAGATATTTTTTTTTAGTAGCTTAGTTTTTCTTAAACTCAAATTCTCTTTATCACTTATAGACAGTGAACCTACCTTTATATATCAAAAACACTCAACTTCTATATCTCCCCTTGATCAAAATATTGCAAATTAGTCTATCCTTAGTTTTTTTTACAATACAATGTTGATTGTGCCACTTGTCTTAGTTGATATATTATTGTCTATTTATTTTGATGAATGTCAAAGGGAGAGCGTTAAGGGTTACAAGCTAGAAAAAGTTAGTAAATTAAAAATACTTGAAATAAATCCTAATTTTTGATCATGTCATTGAATCTTACTATTATTGTTGCTAACTTTTTCTAACTTTAACCCAGATTGTCATTGCATCAAAAAGGGGGAGATTGTTGGTGCAATTTATTGTAATGGTCAAACTCAAGTTTTGATGAATGACAAATAAGTTAAAGTTAGATTTATAGTTATTTAACTTTTTTACCAAGTGTCAAGGATTAAAAAGCTTAGAATCTGACACCAAGCCGAAGTCCAAGTTGGTGGAGTCCAGGCAAAAAGTCCTATGTAGTGGAGACTTGGCAAAAGTCCAATTGGGTATTGGATGACTACTAGCTGAAGCCCCGGATGGTAGAGTCCTGGTAAATGTCTAAGGTGATGGATTCTTGGCTGAAGTTTACGTTGGTGGAGACTTGGCAAAAGGCCTGGTGGGTTAAGGAGCTAAGTAAAGTTGTACAAGGTAAGTAGGTATGTTACTGGAGGAGCGAATTCCAGTGATGATGAGTCCCAGTTGGAGACTTTAGGCATGGTCGAACTAAAAATCATTTCAGATCTCTAAGTTGGGGCCTCTGACTAGATCCTAGTCTTGGGAAGACAGGGTCTATTTAATACTCATATCATTTAGTCCATGTTATATGTTTACTAACCTTGTTTTGCAGGGTACACTTGTTTTCAGACGAACTTGGTTTTGTAAGGTTTTTTTTGCTAAAGCTCCCTCGGATGAATAGTACCTGAGGTGCCTCAGTTTAGACTAGAGACGCCTTAGGTGGATGAGGCAGCTCCGTAATGTCTACACTGAAGATGAGATTTTAGGGAGCTGAGGTGCCTCTATTCGAATATGAGGTGCCTTAGTTGGGAATTAAGGCGTCTCACTTAGGAACTGAGGCGCCATCCAAAGGATAAGTGGTGAGGATGAGGGCTTCAAATTAGGAATAATTTTCCATGATCTGAGGCACCTCAGTTAGAAACTAAGGCGCCTAAGATGCCCTTTATAAGGGCAGTGTTGCCATGAGCCAAGATACATCTTTTACTTCTGATCTTGCTGTGACCTTCTACATCCACATCTTCCTACTGTGACTTTGTTACGAGTCAACTATGACCGAATATTTCCAAAAGACAAAGCCAACACAAGAACACGATCAGAAAGCTACTACCATGTTGGGTTAAATTAATTTAATTTGTGTACTTTCGATATTGCAAAAGGGAAGTGTAGGGTTGTTACACTTTCCCATTACTCATTTGTACTCGATCACTCCTTTTTCTGATCCTTACTCTCACATCACCCTTGATACACTCTACACTTACTTTTTCGTGGGTGTGAGGGATCCAACTATGTCCACCTTTCGATCCTTCAACTTGCGTATCAAGGATTGCACACTTTACCGAGTTTTAGTCTGCTACATTCTTCTACTTACTTCTCGAGATATAGCGGTTATGAGGCCGTTCTATTCCTTCTTACTTTACGCCATTATTCACCTTCTTGACATAGACATTGGACTCCATATTTTCTATACTATTATCTATGCTTCTAGTATCTCCACTCGCTCGAGAGTTTGGACACCCTATTGCCACATCTTGACATCCCTCTTCTTTTCTTATAGACGTGATATCTACGCTGGTCAGGTTATCCGTATAACTGAGTTTAATGAGGTAGGTATTAGGAACTTTTCGTTAGCCATAATAGACGTCCCGACCACTGGAGTCATCTCTTGGAGAGGATAGGGAGCTCAGCCGTAGGATGATCCGGAGGACGACGACGACGACTTCGTTGTCGAGCTTGAGGTGTAGCTGGAGCAAACACCGCCACCTCCCCCTTCTCTAACTACAGATGAGTGACTTACCTAGTTTAAGCGGGAGATTCACAGCTTACGAGAGGAGGTGGAGGCCCACCATGCGAAGAGACTAGATGCAGATCAGGCCTGGCACGCAGTGCTTATGGCTCTGCTTCGGTCATGGCACCCAGGTTCATCTTTTTCATAGACTTGATTTGTATCTGTTTCTGGTTGAATTTGGGACTAACTGACTATTGACTTCTGATGTGATTGACTTTAGTTGACTCTGATATTTGACTTATCTTTATTACTTAATTATGCTCAGTAAAATAGTTTTTATTTATTTATTTATTTTTTTGCTTAATCAAAAATTATTTTCTTTAGCTATTTCTCAAAAATTATTTTCTTCAAAAAATTATTTTTTTTGTTCTAAAAATGTTTTACTTGTTTTTTTAGTCTATTTTTTTTGACTTAGTTTTCAAAAAATTACCACCCTTAAAACTAGAGATTTCATCGTTATGGACTTAGCTTAGGCTTAACCCCTAATTTGCATGCTCCTATAGACATAGAAACCAACATCTCACAATCATGTTAGGATATCTTACATGACAACTTAGACTAGGTTGAGATGCTGAAGCCTATGCATTGACTCAAAAATGGATTAAGTTAGTGCATCAAAAATAGTTGAGGGAATAAATACAATTAAACATCAATCAAGTTAAGTAATCAAGCTTAGCAATTCTAACTTGATGAGACTACTTAACTTGACTAACCAAAGTGAAAGCTACTATTTTATAACAGTTAGTAAGTAACAAATTGGGTTAGACAGGGGCCCAAGAATTTATATTTTTTTGTATTATTTCTCAATTTATTTTTCAAAATTATTGCTTGTTTACTTTTTTTATACTTAGACTCAACTTATGCTTGGACTCAAATGGGTGAACTAAATTAGTTTTGAAATTCATTATTTACTTAGTATTAAGTATCTGCTTCACCTAAAATAGTTGTTCAGTCTTTTTTGGTTACTTGACTTAAAATATTCTTTTTAATTTACTTAAAATTATTTACTTTCATCTTAGAAAATATTTTTTTAGCATTATTTAATTATCATTTTTTTGTGTTAACCTAAAATTATTTTCCAAAATTTATTTACATTTTCTAAAACATCACGGGCTCTAATACCTAAATTTTTCTTTTTCTATTTTTTTTTTCTCCTTAACCAAAATATTTTTTTTATATATGGCAAAGAGGGAGAGAAAGGAAAAGTGGAAATGTTCAAAAGAAAATATTCAAAGAAAATATTTTCAGAAAAAAATTCTCCTAAGTAGCAAAAGAATATTTTTAAGGGGGGTTTTTCAAACATCTACTTAGTACTTTATTTTTCATGGTTTTCAAATTTCGCTTAGTACTTTGCTTTTTCAAAAACACTATTTTCAAAGGAGGAGAGAAAAGAGAAGTTAAATTTTTTTTTTCAATTTTACTTAGAGTTTTTGAAAGTTTATACTTAGAATTTTTCAAAGTATACTTGTTTTTAAAAAAGTCTTTCAAATTGAAAAATGCATATGTTTCAAAAGCTTCAGGGAGAGAGTTTCACATCAAGGGGGAGCTTCATGCATTTTCAATTTTGTAAATTTTTTTAACCTTGAAATTAAACTTTAACTCAAAACCTAACATATTAAGGGGGAGCTTTGCAAGTTTTCTTTTGCAAACTTTGAAATGATACTTTGAAAAAATATCCTTAGCTTGAAAAATGTGTAGGGATCTATAGGCAAAAATATTCAAAAATCGTAGCGGAAATAATAGATCCCACGAGCGATCCATGCGAAAGAAAAACTTATACAAAGTTAATTTATAAATTCCTATCGTATAGGTATAACTTTAGCGCATGCCCTTTGCTTATCCCGCTTGTCCGAGGTATGTTCGATCTCTTGCACGTTTAAGTGTCGTGGTGCTAGCCACAAGAGGAGATTCACAAAGAAAGAATGAGAGGGAGAAGAGGGATTTCGGCCAAGAGAAGGAATGGAAGGAAAAATTACAAGTTCTTCATCCAAATGACAAGAAAATCTCTTTTATACTCATCCCATTAATATAAAGAGTTTTTGTCCCTTTAGCTTACCTCCATTAATACCAATAAAAACCCAATTAGAGCACATTTTCTCATGTGGCTCTTCAACTTCTATTCATCCATTGAAGAGAATCATTTTATCTTCCTCTATTATTAATTTATTAAACATTTTAATTAATTAATATTTCATTCAAATATGGTTGAGTCTAATCTAAATGAGTCAAACTGAAATTAGATCTCAATTCCATAATCCAATTAGATTCAATTGAGTCTAACTCAATTAATCAAATTCAGATAAAATCTTAGTCAAACTAAGATCAATTAATCTCCAAAGCATCGTGTCCTTAGTGTGTGACCCAATAGGTTCTCGTATGTTGGCAATGTGTCTAAACTACTTTAGAAACATAAGCAATAAGCGGCATCTAGCAATACATCATGGCTACCCAAGTGACGAGAAAGTCGAGATCCGACTAAACCTCCGTGACTATGACAATATATGACCTTGTCCTTCTATTCTTGATATCTAGATTGACCAATGAGGCATAGACCGTGTCATCCTCGATCAATCTTTGTGTTTCTTGATCCCCGAGTAGAGTCACTCAAATAAATGAGCTCAATATCTCATATTGACTCATTTGAGCATGGTCATGCATTTTAGTAGTCCTACTCGATCAAGGGGCCCACAGATATCACTCCCGTCATATGGGAGGGATAGATCCCATCTACATCACTCATATCCCTCCACATAATTCAATACATACCTAGTGATCGTCTTTATAGTCCACCCTGTTACGGGTGTCGTTTGATGATACTAAGGTACATAACTCCTTATGTAGGTACCGTAGTGATTTCAAGTCTAAGGATTATTCATACTAATAGTCACATTAGAAAGTTTATGATACTCATATGGCAATCTATGAAACTTTCTCATGGAGACTCAATACAGTATACATTCTCTAATATATACCCATGTGTCAACTTAATATCATATATCCATGACTTCTAAGCTCAAGTCATCAATTGACCTACATGCTAGTCTCCATGCATTAATATTGTCTTTGAATATTAATGCTTAACTAGGAATGATTTAATATAGTGTTCTCTACATCATTTCACTATCGATTCAACCAATCGATATGATGTAGATAAGAACTTACTACCTAAGGACATTATTATACTCAGTTATTTTGTACAAATATAAAGTATAATAACCAAACATGTCTTTCTTAATGATAAAATATGATACAAAAGTCCTTAGTCAGTCATCACATAATTGGCTCTAGGGCTCTTACTAACAAAGGGCTTAGGTCCAAAGTGGGCAATAGCATACCATAGTGGAGATATCTAAATTTCTATTGGTCCTAACAATTGGTATCAGAGCCAGGTCACTCTTCACCGGACTAACCGCCTAAAGAATCATGAGCTAGAGCCATGATCCAGATCTAACCATGCGGGTTAAGCATTGAACAAAGGAAGTGTAGACTCCCATGTCTTGATCAAGAGAACCAGATACCAGTTAGAGAAGTCCTAGATACGGCTAGGCAGTGAAGTCCTAGTATGTCAGGTGGACCAAGGGGCAAAAAGTCCTAGTGGGTTAAGGATCAGACACTAAACGGAAAGACTTTCCGCTTGAAGGGGGCCTGTGGTTCTTTGTTTGAGGGGGGATTGTTTGAGTTGCAAGGTTGCAAACATAGTCCTGCATTGAAAATACATGGGAAAGATCATATGCTTAGAAGGAAAAGACATCTCCATTAGTATGAGGCCTTTTCGGGAGAGCCCAAGAGTAAAACCGTAAGAGCTTAGGCTCAAAGTGGACAATATCATACCATTTGTAGCGATCCGCCTTCTCTGCTTCAGACGGATTGTTACTTCTCTCTACTTCTCGACTTTTGATACATGACTAAAAATGCGGAAATCTTTTTTTTTTTAACTTTTAAATTCACCTAACCATTATATTCTAACTTAAGCAATCATGCATAACAACATATCACACTTTCTATCTCAAAAGCTCGCAAATGGTACACTTTGAAGCTTGCCTCGCCCAACACCACAATCGGGTATCAGTCGACTGATACTGTATCAGTCGACTGGTAGGCCTGAATTCAGAAAACTCAGGTTTCGGCAGTTGCTTCATAGCTCCTCCAAACCTATAATTTCGAGCCATATGGAATCATGACACCATTTCTACACTCTATGACAGTTTTCAAATGAGTTTAGCCAATCAAAACGAATCCATAAACTTGAAATTTGGACTTTTGCGGAAGAAAATAAACTATTCAAGTTATATGAACTTTAACACTAAAGTTTGTACCAATCTTGACTTCTATACATTCATGACACCAAATACATGTTCTATGACCTTGCTAAAGCATTATGAAATGTGAATGCAACTTTTCTAAACATATTTAAGCAATGAAACTTATTTCAAAGAAGAAATTGATACTATCTTGGCACATGCATCTATTTCTCTAACAAAGTATCAATATCTCCAACTACTCACATTTCTACTCATCCAATGCAATCATAAGAATATATAGGTTAAAAGAAATGACATGGAATCTTTACTCTAAGAAATTGAGTATGTAAAACTATCCAAAACTTAAATGTTCGCTAAACTCCATAAAACAAGAACTTGAAATTCAAATGAACTATAACATTGTGAATTAAACAACTAAATTGTCTTGTGCCAAAGATCTCTCCATAATCAGCCACCACACACACTTTACTCAGCACCGCCTCGTCGCCTTCCTTCAGAATTGCTTGCCTTTACCTTTATCTGCAGTAAGAGGAAATGCAACTAGTAAGCAAAAAGCTTAGTAAGTACTATCTAGCTCACAAAATCTTGAAATGTGCAAACATGCTTCTAGAACAATATGAAAATCATATGAGATACTAACATGCTTGGAAGAAAACTAAGAACATGTATAACTCAAAACATGCATACTCAAGCAATAATAAATCTCAATTTACTTTTCTTGGCTCAACTTGAAACTTTAGCTATTCTTTAACTTTTGAAAACTTTCTTAAACTTTCGAAAATTTGCTAAAGCATATACTTGAAAATAATAATCACTTGGATCCACTGAAGACGTAAGTACCATCTCATATGCGCGTTCCCTAAAAGGTTGGGGTAGCGAGCCACCAATCCTAATAGAGCAGACCTTGGTCTACCAGGGCCAAGACCTTGGAATTGAACACTTGGATTTCTTTAACGACGCCCTTGGACGCCGGGTACTGGCCTTATAAAATAAAATAGCTTTTCTTTCTTTTCTTTCTTATCTGTAAATGCCTTGGCATTTTCTGGAGCACCTTGCGTGCTAAAATCCCTAAGTCTTGACTTTTGGGGATTTCTTAAGGCCTTGGCCTTTTCTTTTCTTATCTTTATCTTTTCTTTTCTTTTCTCATAGCTTTTCTTGGACCCTAAACTCACATAGGGTATTAATCAACATATATAAGCATATAATGAACTAAGATCACATGCAAAAACTCAAACAAAAAGGAAATATCTCTTCTAAAAACTTTTAAAGGAAATTCTCGCGGAAAAACCGCCTCTTACTGCAGGTGAGCAGTACTTACATTGATATCTTGGACTTACAACCAAGATTGACGTCTAGGACTCGGGAGAAACTTGAGATCTTGGAGAATTCTTCGCGCCTACGCGTTCCTCTCGTCGCGGGGATCCCGAATATAGGAATATCTCTTGGAGGAGAGCTTTGGCCGGCCCTCTTGGCCTTGGTGTTGTTTCGCCCAAGAGAGGAGAGGGGAAGGGTCGCGCGGCTAGGGTGAGGAAGAGAGAAAACCAAAAAAATCCAATTTCCTCTCTTAACTTATCTATTTATACCTATGGGGCGGATCGACCTAACTACCCCTTAAATATAAGTCTCTCCACCCTTTGCTGTTCTTGATACCCTAGCCTGGCTGGTCACGTGCTTGCCTGGTTTCGTGCAGGTCGCGGCTTCGAACCCCCCTGCTGCCCTTAATTGGTTTTTCCTTTTTTTTTCCTTTCTTTTTTTTTTAAAATACCAAACGGACTCGGAAAATTCCATAAAAATATTCTAAAAATTCCTAAAAATATCTAGAATATTTCTAAACCATTTTTAACTAATTCTAAGGACTTTAAGAACTAAAAATGGGAATTTTGGGGCGTTACAATCCCCCATACCTTATAAAAAGTTCGTCCTCGAACTTAGAATAATTCTGAATATCTTTCTCTCATGCTGTCCTCACGTTCCCAAGTAGCCTCTTCATGCTTTTGATTCTGCCAGATGACCTTCACTAGTGGCACTCCTTTGTTTCTTAATCTTTTAACTGCTTTGTCCACTATCTGTGTCGGTCTGCTCTCATAACTAAGATCTTCTTGGATCTGTACTGACTGAGGCTGAATCACTTGGCTAGGGTCGTGAATACACTTCTTTAGCATGGAGACATGGAATATACTATGGATAGCTGACATATCCTCTGGTAAGTCCAACTCATATGCTACCTTACCAACCCTCTTTATGATCTTGTAGGGTCCTACGTAGCGAGGACTTAGCTTGCCCTTTTTGCCAAATCTCATCACTCCCTTCATAGGAGCGACCTTGAGAAATACTGAATCTCCAACTTGGAATTCAAGTGGCCTACGACGTGTGTCAGCATAACTCTTCTGTCTACTTTGGGCAGTCTCAATCCTCTGGCGGATCGTCTGGATAGCCTGAGTGGTCTCATCTATAAGCTCAGTCTGGCTGTCTAGTCCTGACTCCATCTCTTTCTTCTCACCAGCTTCTTGCCAACATATGGGTGATCTACATTTCCTGCCATATAATGCCTCATAAGGTGCCATCCTGATGGTGGCCTGATAGCTATTGTTGTAGGCAAACTCAGCTAAGCACAGAAATTTGCACCAACTGCCTTTAAAGTCCAATGCACAAGCCCTGAGCATGTCTTCTAAAATCTGATTTACTCTCTCTGTTTGTCCATCTGTCTGGGGATGGAAAGCTGTGCTGAACTGAAGTCTGGTGCCTAGGGCGTCCTGAACACACCTCCAAAAATGGGAGATGAACCGCCCATCTCTGTCAGAAACGATCGATTTCGGAACTCTGTGAAGCCTGATTACTTCTTTCACGTACAGCTGTGCTAACTGCTCTACCGAATGCGATAACTTGATGGCTAGGAAGTGGGCAGACTTGGTCAATCTGTCCATTATCACCCAAATTGCATCGTGTCCATGGGTGGTTATTGGAAGACCTGTGATAAAGTCCATGGATATTTCTTCCCACTTCCACTCTGGAATGGGGAGTGGCTGTAGAACTCCTCCTGGTCTCTGGTGCTCTGCTTTGACTCTCTGGCAGGTCAAGCAGGTACTGATATATCTGGCCACGTCTCGCTTGAGTCCAGACCACCAGAACCTCTTCTTTAAATCTTGGTACATCTTGGTAGAACCAGGATGCATAGAGTACGAGGTACTGTGGGCTTCTTCTAAAATATTCTTTCTTAGTTCCTCATCATTGGGGCGCAAAGGCGGTCTCCAAGATAGAGGATGCCACTTCTGATACTCGAAACTCTGAATTTTCTGCCTCTTGGATCTCCTGCTTGATCTTCTGGATCTCTGGGTCTTGACCTTGCTTTTCTTTGTATCTCCACAAGCAGGGTTGACTCTAGAGTCAATGCAGAAAGTTGCCCAATTATTACTTCGACTCCAAAATCTTTATTCTTTCTGAAGTGGTAGAGACAGTGATGATAGGACATCAGTGCTGCACAGGATTTTCTGCTCAGTGCATCTGCCACTTTATTAGCTTTACCTGGGTGGTAGAGGATTTCACAGTCATAATCTTTGACCAACTCTAGCCACCTGCGCTGCCTCATATTCAGTCCTTCTGAGTGAAGAAGTACTTCAAACTCTGATGGTCTGTGAAGATCTGCACTGCACTCCATACAGGTAGTGTCTCCAGAGCTTCAGTGCAAAACCACAGCTGCTAGCTCAAGGTCGTGGGTAGGGTAATTCTTCTATAGTCCTTGAGCTGTCTAGAGGCATATGCTATTACTTTACCGTCTTGCATGAGGACAGCTCCAAGGCCCATCTTGGATGCATCACTGTAGATGTCAAAGGCCTTGTCACTCTCTGAACAGTCAGGATGGGAGCACTGGTCAGTCTCTTCTTCAGCTCTAGAAAACTGTGCTCGCATTTATCTGACCATTCAAACTTCTTCTTCTTTCTGGTCAAGCTGTGAGTGAAGAGGGCTATCCTGGAAAAGTCCTCCACAAATTTTCTGTATATCCTGCAGGCCTAAGAAGCTTCTTGATTCACTGGCATTCTTGGTCTACACCAGTTGCTAACTGCTTCTATCTTGGATGGATCAACTTGAATGCCTTCTTTGGATACAATGTGACCTAGGAAGGTCACCTGATCTAGCCAAAACTCACACTTTGAGAATTTTACATAGAGCTTCTCCTGCTGAAGGATCTGCAGCACTATCCTCAAGTGTGTAGCATGGTCCTCTGGAGTCTGTGAGTATATGAGAATATCATCAATAAATACAATGACGAATTTATCGAGATACTCCCTGAAGATGTGGTTCATCAGCTCCATGAAGACTGCTGGAGCATTGGTTACTCCAAAAGGCATTACTACAAATTCGTAGTGGCCGTATCTTGTCCTGAAGGCCGTCCTGGGGATGTCACTTTCTTTAACCTTTAGCTGATGATACCCAGAACGCAGATCTATCTTCGAGAACACTGTAGCCCCTTTGAGTTGATCAAATAAATCATCTATTCTAGGAAGGGGGTACTTGTTCTTGATGGTTACCTTGTTCAGAGCTCTGTAGTCTATGCACAGACGCATAGACCCATCCTTCTTCTTGACGAAAAGTACAGGAGCTCCCTAGGGCGGATGAAACCCTTGTCAAGCAGCTCTTGCAATTGTTCTTGTAATTCTTTCAGTTCTGCTGGTGCCATGCGATAAGGTGCCTTCGAAATTGGGTTGGTTCCTGGGGCCAACTCAATTTCAAACTCAATTTCCCGATTGGGAGGGAGTCCTGGTAACTCTTCAGGAAACACCTCAGGATAGTCACAGACTACCCTCACTTCTTCTCTCTTCAATCCTTCTCCTTGACTCGCATCCACTATATGAGCTAGAAAACCAGAGCACCCCTTCTCTAACATTCTCTGAGCTTGTAAGGTAGGTAGGAACCTATTTATCTTTCTCCTTGGGTCTCCAATAAACTCAAATGAAGGTTCTGCTTCTGGTGTGAACTTGACTTTTTCTTGCGGCAGTCTATAGAAGCATTATACTTGCTCAAGAAGTCCATTCCTAAAATGACATCGTAATCCTTCATCTCAAGGACTAACAAGTCACTGTAGAGCTCTCGGTTGGAAATCTAGATTGATACTGCCCTTAGCCTCTCAGTAGAGGCCATTACTTCCCCTGACGGTAAGGTTGTTAAGAACTTCATCGTTCAACCTTTCTGGTGGCCTTTATACTGTTTAAGTAGTGCTCAGTGATCAAAGCACTACTTATTAGTTCTTCGGAGGTTTGCAGCCTCTTAACACCGCTAGCCCCCTTCAACGCTATCTCAGGCCTTAACATCTTGAGCATTAGCCTAACTATCTCTTTTTCTGTGCTAACTAGCTCTGGGCACAGATGAGCTAACCGCTTAAACATCTTCACTGCTTCATCCACGGATAGTTCTCCTTGTCTGAACTCCGTGAATTCATCATAATGCTTGTTGGTTACTTGCATGTGAAAGTATTCTTCGAAGAACTCAGTCTCGAAGTCGGCCCATGTCATCTGGCTGACATTTCTCTTGGCCTTGACTCTCTTCCACTATATTCTAGCATCTCCCGTAAGGCAGAAAGATGCACACTTTATCTTCTCTACCTCATGCCAGTCCAG
>JAGFNQ010000665.1:45246-166965 GCA_024364735.1 Boesenbergia rotunda
AAGTCAATTGTGTAACCCGTGTCACACAATTGACTGACACTTAGGAGATTAAACTTCATCCCCTTGACTAGAAGGACATTTGAGATTCTAAGACATTCGGATATTTGAATGTCTCCTATTCCTATGACCTTAAGGCTACCATTGTTACCAAATGATACATTACCTCTACTCTTCTTGTGAAATGTGGTAAACAATGATCTATCCCCGATCATGTGTTTGGAGCATCCACTATCAACAAACCAAGTTGATAGATGCTCCCCCTCAATCACAACCTACACAATTCGAAAAATAGAAGTCTTAGGTACCCAAACCTTGGGACCTAATGTATCAACTAAACATGACTTAGGCACCCATGCCTTGACAACTTTCTTTTGAGTCTTGGGTGTCCTAGATTGTCTCATGTCAGTCCTAGACATGAGAGATACAAAAGAGGGTTCCTTAGGGCGGTAACCAATACCGGCCCTATTGTAGACCGCTCTTTGGGCATTCAAAATCATATCTAAGGTCTTAGAGCTATTTGAGAATTTCCCAAGAATATTCTTGAGCTTCTCAACTTCACTCTTCAAGGATTGGTTTTCCTCTACTAACCCATTATCATGCATATCACTGATTTCCTCAACCTTAGAGGATTTCAGGCTTACAATCTCATGTTTCAAAGATTTAATTTCATCTTCTAGCAATTCAACATGCAAGTCATCAATGTTATCATCCCTAGAAGCTTTCAATTGATCAATCTCTAATTGCAATGCTTTAACTTTATTTTTGGATTTCTTAAGCATAATAGTTAAACATGCAATTGCTCTATAACATTTTTCAAGCTCGAGAGAAGTTACCTCTTCATCATCCGAAGATGACGAAGCCGCGTTTGAGGAGCTTGAAGTTTCTTCACTGCTCTCCTCTCCAAGAGCCATGAGAGCCACTTGCCTTGTACTCTTCTCCTCCTTCTCGTCATCGGATGAGCTAGAGGATGACTCATCCCAAGAGGCCTTCAATGCCTTCTTCTTCTTCTTGGAATTCTCTTCTTTTCTTTTGGATTTTTCCTCCTTCTTCTTAAGCTTCGGGCACTTATTCTTGAAGTGTCCTTTCCTACCACACTCAAAACAGGATGCATTATTCTTATCAAGTTTGGATTCACTAGTATTACCTCTCCTTTTGAAACGTCGGTCTCTTCGCATCATCCTCCTCACAAAGTTGGCCATTTCGGATGAAGAAGAGCCGCTGCCATCCTCCTCGGAATCAGATTCGGATTCGGAAGAAGATGAGACCTCCTTCTCCTTCTTCTTCTCCTTCTTCTTCTTAGTGACTCGATCCCCTGCAACTAAGGCAATCCCCTTCTCCTTGGGGCATTTGTTAGCCATTTCATGCAATTCCATCTCACAAAATAAATCATCTAACTTTACAATAGATAAATCCTTGGATACTTTGTAGGCATCCACCATGGATGACCACAAAGCATTCCTTGGAAATGCTTTCAAGACATACCTCACAAGGTCGCGATTCTCGACCTTTTCATCAATTGAATGAAGTCCATTAAGAACTTCCTTGAACCGGCTATGGAGCTCACTTACCGACTCATTCTCCTTCATGGAGAGGTTTTGGAGTTGATTGAGGAACAAGTCCCTCTTTGCAATCCTCGAGTCTCGGGTGCCTTCATGGAGCTCTATGAGTTTGTTCCACAAATCTTTTGCACTCGTGAAGGGACCAACCTTGATGAGTTGGTCTTTATTCATGCCACATTGTAGAGTGACAACCGCCTTAGCGTCGGCTTCACTCTTCCTTGTTTGTTCGGCAGTCCACCGAGAAGATTCAAGTTCCTTGCCTTCATCATCTTTAGGAGGGATGAATCCTTCCTTCACCGCGAACCACGTATGGATATCCATCTTCAAATAGTATTCCATTTTTGATCTCCAATATTAGAAGTCGGCGCCATCAAAGAATGGAGGTCGGGTGGTGGAGAAGCCTTCTCTCAAAGCCATCTTGTTGAGAACTCTCGGTTGTTAAGCCGTAAACAGAGCACCTCGCTCTGATACCACTTGTTGGGAACGAGATGGCTATAGGGGGGTGAATATAGACAATCGCTTGCCCCTTTAAAACTTATCGCGATTTCTGCAACTCAAATATCAGTAGCACAGCGGAAAGAATAGAAAACAGAGTATGCAGAAAAACGAAACGAAAGCAAAACAAACACAACTAGCAAGATCGCTAACAAGGAGGGTTTACAAGGTTCGGGGATAACTTGCCCCTACTCCTTGACGTGCCCTTGAGGTGGGCGATCCCTTGATCGTCGGCAGATCAAGCCCCGGTTAACACCGGATATGAAGCAACCTCCTTCTCGGTGGAGAAACCTCCCCACAGTGTGTTTCAAACAATGATATATAATGAGCACAATGAAACAACAACAAGAAGGATCTTACTCAAACACTTAGCAAGGATAAAACACAGCAAGCTTCCCTGAGCTCCACCCAGTGGCGATCTCACGCAGACCCCTGTCTGCTTCGTGTCTTCCCACTGTCGGACTCCAAGCTTCTTGTTTTCTCCTTCAAGCGCTCAAGTATGATGATTGCTCCTCTATAGCTTGCTTAGAATGGTTGAAGAACTCAAGAACAGCAAGCTTTTAGCAGCAGAACGCAAGAACACGAATAAGTTTTTCAAACTGAAATTCCCTTTCTCGAAAACTCTCGCGTTCCTTTTGTTTCTCCGCCAAGCGACAGGTGACACCATCTCTGTAGCTCCCAGCTACTCCTCTGCCAACGCCAGCCTCTACTGAGCTATCTCTGGACTCACTGAGCTCCTCAGTCGAGCTCCAGTCTCAGCTCCAGTCAGCAGCTCGCTGTTGCAACCTGAGATGGGAAAAGGGACAAACCTGCTCCAAGGAAAGTACTCTTTGACTTCTCCTTGAGTGTTTGAATCCTCCCCTGTCACCTGAAACTCAATCAGAGCATTAGAGCAGAAGATCACAAAGCATATCACATACATCAGCAAATCGGATACGATCAGACGCTCTGACGACGTCTGACAGTGAAATTTGAATTAAAGTGATCGGTCACCGGACCGATCCAGGGTGTGTGGATCGATCACCAGACCGATCCACTGCTTTGTTGGGATTCCCAGCTCTCGCAGCTATACACGCCTGATCAGTCACCGGACCGATCAGGGTGAATCCTGATCGGTCACCAAACCGATCAGATTGGATCCTGATCGGTCACCCAGACCGATCAGAGCAGATGAACAGTTATTTTTTAATCAATCTCAAGATTCCTGATCGGTCACCAGACCAATCCAAGACTCTGATTTGCAAGGGAACTCACTCACCGTTTGCTCCCTGATCGGTCGCCAGACCGATCAGGAGCAAGACAGCAAGGAAGCAGCCTGCTCCCTGATCGGTCTCCGGATCGATCAGGAGCCACACAGTAGATTCCCAATCTCACTGTGCGCTCCCTGATCGGTCACCAGTCCGATCAGACATAGTTGGATCGGTCACCAGACCGATCCACTAAGGAGCAGCGTGCCACAAGTCCCTGATCGGTCACCAGACCGATCCAGTGACTCTACCCAGCCCTCCAAGCTAGGGATTCATCCACCTTAGCCCTCCAAGCTAAGGATTTTTCCATCTAACTCTCCAAGTTGGGAATTTGCACCTAACCCTCCAAGTTAGGACTTTTCACCTAGCCCTCCAAGCTAGGACTTTTCACCTAGCCCTCCAAGCTAGGACTTTTCACCCAACTCTTCCGAGTTAGAACATCATCCAACCTAGCCCTCCAAGCTAGGCACCTGACCCTCCAAGCCAGGACTTTTTCACCTAATTCTCCAGGATGGGAATTTGCACCTAACCCTCCAGGTTAGGACTTTTCACCTAGCCCTCCAAGCTAGGACTTTTCACCCAACCCTTCCGAATTAGGACTTTTCCAACACCTAACCTCCCAGGTTAGGATTTTCCACACCTAGCCCTCCAAGCTAGGATTTTCAACACCTAACCCTCCAGGTTAGGATTTTCATATCATGCCTAATCCTCGATCAGGACTTAATCATAATCATCATAATCATCACACCTAACCTCCCAGGTTAGGGTTTTCCATATCATGCCTAATCCTCGATCAGGACTTAATCATAATCCACCTAACCTCCCAGATTAGGATTTTCCATATCATAATCATCCTCCTAAACTAAAATCGTTGTCAACACCAAAACAACAATCAGGGCCAGACTGCATCAACACTTTCGAGCCCCGCTGTACAGTTGTAACATGGTTCAGTCCTCGCCTTGGGCTGAATTGATAGAGGAAAAGGAAGAAGTTCAGCTCCTGCCGGACCGGGAGGAGACTAAGGTCAGAATAGCTCCTGGGCTACCACCCGACCTCAAACGGCAGCTGATAGAGTGCCTGACCGAAAATCAAGACATATTCGCCTGGTCCCAACAAGATTTGAAAGGAGTTAGGCCCGAAGTTATGGAGCATAAGCTGCACGTTTACCCGAATGCTCGGCTAGTGAAACAGAGGAAGAGAGACTTTAGTTCAGAGTAGAACAAAATCACCCAGGCTGAGGTGGAGAGGTTGCTAGGGGCCGGGCATATCCGAGAGATACAATTCCCCGCCTGGCTAGCTAATGTAGTGCTTTTTTCCAAGTCAGGAGGCAAGTGGTGAGTCTGCATCGACTTCAGAGACCTTAACAAAGCTTGCCCTAAGGATTGCTACCCCGCTCCCTCGAATAGACCAGATGGTAGACTCCACCGCGGGGAGCGAGCTCATCTGCATGCTGGATGCTTATCAGGGTTATCATCAAGTGCCATTGTCCCCAGATGATCAAGAGAAGGTCAGCTTTGTCACAGCCGAAGGTACTTACTGTTATACAGTTATGCCTTTCGGACTCAAGAATGCAGGAGCCACATACTAGAGGTTGATGAACAAGGTCTTTAAAGAGCTGCTCGGGAAAAATGTAGAGGTGCATGTCAACGATATCCTCATCAAATCCCTCAAAGCCTCTGATCTGATAGCAGATGTGAGAGAGACTTGCGACACTCTCAGGAGATATGGTCTTAAGCTCAACTCGTCCAAATGCCTGTTCGGAGCCAAGAGCGGGAAATTCCTCGGATACATCCTGACTGAGCGAGGGATAGAAGCTAACCCGGGTAAAGTAAAGGCCCTGCTTGACATGCCTCCACCCAGGAACCTGAAGGAAGTTCAGCGCTTGGCAGGAAGGATCACTGCTCTCTCTCGATTCATCTCCCGATCAGTTGATAGAAGTCTACCCTTCTTCAAAATTCTGCGCAAGGCCACCAGATTCCAGTGGGATGCCGAATGTGACCAAGCTTTTGAAGAATTGAAGACTTATTTGGTCAGTCTACCAGTGTTAGTTAAGCCTGAGGAAGAAGAGTCATTGTATGTTTATCTGTCTGCTACTGAGGAAGCTGTGAGTGCTGTACTTGTGACCCAGAAGGAGACCGAGCAACAGTTGGACTACTTCTTTGGGCATTTACTTAAAGAAGCCGAGTGTAGGTATACAACGCTCGAGAAATTGGCTTATGTCCTTGTGTTGATGGCTCGGCACTTGCGCCCCTATTTTTTGGCTCACCCCATTCAAGTGCTGACTAACAGCACACTCGGGAAGGTGCTGATTAATCCTGAAATCTCTGGCCGGATGGTTAAGTGGATCACAGAATTGAGTGAATATGATATTCAATATCAGCCCAGGACGGCAATCAAAGCTCATGCACTGGCCGACTTTCTCAGTGAACTTCACATTGAAAGGGAGGAAGAGACCTGGAAGATGTATGTGGACAGCTCGGCCACTCGGGCAGGGAGTGGTGTCGGAGTCTTCTTAGTGTCTCCTAGGGGAGACCAACTTCATTTAGCCGTACGCCTAGAGTATCAAGCTACTAACAATCAGGCAGAATATGAGGCTCTTCTGGTGGGTCTGCAGGCAGCCAAGCATGTTGGGGCCACACGGGTCATCTTGCACTCGGATTCTCAGTTGGTGGCTCGGCAATTGGCAGGGTAGTTTGAGGTCAATGATGAAAAGCTGCAAACCTATGTAGATGCCTACCGACAGTTACAGGCAGAATTTCAAGAGGGTCAGGTCTTACAGATCCCCCGAGCGGACAATGTCAAAGCAGATGAGTTGGCTAGGCTAGCTAGTGCTGTCCATCCAGGGCTCTTCCCTCGGCCTTCACTTCAGATCATGCTAGTAGCCTAGGTTGAGAGGGAAACAGAGATAGAAAGGCCGGGAGGCTGGAGAGCTCCATTCATAGCTTATCTGCGAGAAGGAACCCTCCCCGATAGGCCGGAGCTAGCCAGGATATTGAAGATAAGGGCGGCTCGGTTCACTCTGATCGGGGATGCGCTATACAAGCGAGGTTTTTCTCGGCTGCTGCTCAGATGCCTTGGAGAGGAAGATGTTGACTATGTGTTAAGAGAGGTACATTTGGGGTCTTGCGGAAACCACTCAGGAGGTCGGTCTATGGCTCGGAAGATCTTACTGGCCGGCTACTTTTGGCCTACACTCCAGAAGGATGCCGAGAGGTTGGCCCTCTCTTGCCTTTCTTGTCAGAAGTATCAGAATTTATCCCATCGACCAGTCGAGATGATGAGGACTTCCACGGTGTCTTGCCCCTTCGATCAGTGGGGTATGGACATAGTGGGACCGTTCCCCCGGGTAGTTGTCCATAAGAAGTTTCTACTAGTGGCAGTGGATTATTTTTCCAAGTGGATTGAGGCAGAGGCTCTGACTCGGATTACCGAACAGGCAGTAAAGAAATTCCTATGGCAGAACATTCTCTGTCGGTACGACATACCACGCAAGTTGGTGTCGGACAATGGACGACAGTTCCAGGGTTGGATCATCAGAGAATGGTGTGAAGGCTTTGGGATCAAACAGGCTTTCACCTCGGTGGCATACCCCCAAAGTAATGGTCAGGCCGAAGTAGCTAATAGAGAAATCCTGAGGGGGCTCAGAGCTAAATTAGATTAGGTTGGCGGGCCTTGGGTGGATGAGCTACCGGGTGTTCTATGGGCTCTCCGGACTACCCCCAAAGAGGGGTCGGGTTGCACTCCATTTCAATTGGTGTACGGCAGTGAGGCTGTGGTCCCCATGGAGGTCGGCTGCGAGTCTGACAGAAGACATTTGTATGGGGACGACAATGCAGAAAAAAGACGAGTAGAGTTAGACCTGATTGAAGAGGTCCGAGATAAAGCCGCGGTTCGCATGACTGCTTACCAACAAAGGATGCGGCGCCGATACAACCAGGGAGTTATACCTCACAGTTTCCAAGTAGGGGACAAGGTATGGAAGAGGGTCAAGCCAGTCGGGGACGTAGGCAAACTGGAGCCTCAGTGGAGTGGCCCCTTCCTGGTGGTCAAGGCATTGGGCTCGAGAGCTTACTACTTGCAGGATTCTCAAGGGAAGCAGTTGGGAAGACCCTGGAGTGCGGTGCATCTGAGATTGTATCGTGAGGAGAGTGGCGAGACATAACTCTTGTAATTGTATCCAGGAAATATGATAGTAAGAGCTCCGATCGTCCAAAAGACAGAATACACAAGTTATAAGTGGGCATGCTCCCACGCACCCACCGGACTCGGCGCCGATCGGGCGTGGCGTTCCACGTTCGGTCGGGCCTGGTCGGGCGTGGCGTTCCACGTTCGGTCAGGGTAAGTCGGACGGTGTCCAGACTCTTGCTAAGGCAAGTTATAAGTGGGCATGTTCCCACGCACCCACCGGACTCGGCGCCGATCGGGCATGGCGTTCCACGTTCGGTCGGGCCCGGTCGGGCGTGGCGTTCCACGTTCGGTCAGGGTAAGTTGGACGGTGTCCAGACTCTTGCTAAGGCAAGTTATAAGTGGGCATGTTCCCACGCACCCACCGGACTCGGCGCCGATCGGGCGTGGCGTTCCACGTTCGGTCGGGCCCAGTCGGGCGTGGCATTCCACGTTCGGTCAGGGTAAGTCGGACGGTGTCCAGACTCTTGTTAAGGCAAGTTATAAGTGGGCATGCTCCTGCGCACCCACCGGACTCGGCGCCGATCGGGCGTGGCGTTCCACGTTCGGTCGGGCCCGGTCGTGCGTGGCGTTCCATGTTTGGTCAGGGTAAGTCGACGGTGTCTAGACTCTTGCTCGAGAAAAATATGAAGCAATATATTTCCACAATACCTACCGCCTGGGCATGGCTTCCCATGCTCGGGTAAACAAACTGAGTAGTTGGTCAATCTGGTAAGGTTAAAGCAGTCAGATGCAAACATACAAGTTAACTTCGTTTGCAGCGAGGGTCATCCCATTGGAAGCGAGCAACATAGCCGAGTCAGGGTGCCGACCCGACCGAGCAACATAGCCGAGTCAAGGTACCGACCCGACCGAGCAACATAGCCGAGTCAAGGTACCGACCCGACCGAGCAACATAGCCGAGTCAGGGTGACGACCTGACCTAGCAACATAGCCGAGTCAGGGTGCCGACCCGACCGAGCAACATAGCTGAGTCAGGGTACCGACCCGACCGAGCAACATAGCCGAGTCAGGGTGTCAACCCTACCAAGCTACATAGCTGAGTCTGTGTACCGACCTGATCGAATAGCGTCGCCAAATCCGGGTGTCAGCGCAACCGAACGAAATAATCGAGTATGGATGTAGACGAGACCGAGCAGATAATAACCCAAGTGGCCTGAACAATCAACACTTAGCGAAAATTCACTACATTACTTAAAGCGTCGACATTCGACGAACAAGCCAGACACGCTGAGCGAATAACACTTAGTAAAAATTTCGCGCACTATAGACGAATGAACACGATAATGAGACAGGAAGAGTAAAAGCATGAAGAGTCAACATAATTATAATAAGGCCCAGGGCCGTCACAAAATTGGGCCTTGAAAGCCGAGTCAGGCAAAATAACATTAACACCGAAAATCTTAAGGCCTTGAGGCCGAGCAGTGATAGGACAAGGAAAAATCTAAACCTAATTTAAGTAAAGGGGGGGAAGGCATCCTCGGGTATTGATGCCTCAATCCGCGTCGGCTTCACGGCATTGGGAGGAAGGTCTGCAGGAAGATGACCGGCCTCAGTCAGCTGTTGAATGGAGCCCTTCACGCCATACAGGATCATGCCGCCGGTGCGCTCCGCCACTTGGTCGAGGAAGGGATCCGATTGAATGTAGGCCAGTCAGGCTGCTTCAATTCGTGCCGACTCGCCCGACTGGTAGTCCTCTAGCTCCTTTTTCAGCTAAGCAATTTCCGAGTCCTTACCCTGGATGGCGGTATCCCGAGTCACCAGCTGTTTCTCTGTGTTCACCAGTTGAGCCTCCAGCGTGTGGAAGGTCTCTTGCTGGGCCGCCAGCTCGATTTCCTTGTTCTTCAAGGCCAATTGAGTTTGATTGTGAGCTATAGCTGACTCCTTCAGTTGCCTCTGAAACCGTAGCGTCGGCGGCTTCTTGTCTAGGTCCGAGCGAGCCCGGGTGTAACGAGTCTCAAGGACCTTCTTCTCGCCCTCCAGGTGTGCCACTCGGTGGGACAGTCGTTCCACTTCTAATGCGGCTTGAGTCATAGTTTGTTGTTCTTCCTCTGATCGAGCTTCCAAATCTGATAACCGGATTCTCAGCGCAGTTATTTCCGAGCGTAATTGATCCTGACCCTCGTCACCTGGGGGAATGGCGTAGTGGGCTAACTTATCCTCTAGCTCCTTCACTCTCCACTCGGCCGCGCGGCATTCCCTGATGTTGGTAACTAACGCCTGGCTGACCGCACGGCTCGCCGCCCAATGCTGCGTGTTGATGTGAATATCGTAAGGGTGAACATAAATAGCCGGGCAGAAGAAGGGTATACCTGAGTCGAGTCCAAGAAGAAGCTGTCGGCTAGACTCATGGGATTCATTGCGGAGGTCGTAGCCTGACCCTAATCCCAGCTGGAGACCAGCTGGCCGTGCAAGTTAAGTGGTTGAGGTTGAACTATCGGGGTCAGCGCAGTTGCCGAGGGGACTTGGATATCCAACGCAGGCCGGGGGCGAACGCATCGACAAGAGAGCCTCTACAGCGTCGGTGTTTGTGACACTCGTCATAGGCACCCGATAGGATGGCGCGGTACCCGAGGTTGAGGCAACTGACCTAGGTACCGCTGAGGAGGGAGCCAAGGTCCCCGGGCGAGGTGTAGTCGGGGTCAGGCCTCGAGCACTGGGCCGAGGTGGAGCCTGGACAGCAGCCAGTGCCCGAGTGCCGGGCGAGGCTTGGTCGGGGTGAGAAGCCGGTGTGGAGGTTGGAGACGTGCCCGGGGAAATGATTAGCCGGTGGCGTTTCCTGACCAAACCCTCGGAGGCCGGCTGCTCCATCTCCTCCTCTTCCGTTGGCCCTACTGACCCTGCGTCCACGACTTGAGGAGTCACGTCTGAACCCCCAGCCGGGAGGTTTTCCTCCGAATCGTCGCCCCCGACTCCAGGTCGTTCTGAAGCTGGAGCAGCACTTACCGGAGGTATCGCCCGATCAGCCGCCAGCTTGGCGGCCAGAGCCTCCATGGCTTCTTCCTCCCGAGCCATTACATCGCCGACCCGAGCTCTGTACATGGTTTCAGCTGCAATAGGGAGAGAATTTTAGTTAGCATTAACTAGCCGGTAAACCAAATAGAGACTTACCTAGAGTGCCGGGCAACTCTGTCGGGATTTGACTCAGCCGAAAGAGGTACAACATGCCCTCGATCAGTAGTTTGCCCGTGTGGTAGCGAACTCCCCCGAGCTTTGAGAAGGCAAATTGGTGGCCCGGATCCCAGCGGAGATTCTTGGGCAGTTGAGGTTGGTTAGGGAGATCTTCTACCCACTTGGTGGGCCAGTTTGGGGTTGGGGTCGACCTAATGTAGAAGAAGTGGGATTTCCAACCTTTGTTGGACGAAGGGACTTTCTCCAGAAAGGCCGACTTAATACGGGCTTGGAAATAAAAGTTCCCAGGCTCTTGATTCTTAAGGTAATAGAAATAATTAAACGCTCGGGGCGTCAAAGGGACTCCGTGAGCGGTGAAAAGGATCACTGTGCCGCACAGGATCCTAATCGAGTTAGGGGCCAATTGCGATAAAGACACCTGGAAATACCGGCAGACCTCACGGAAGAATGGATGAAGGGGAAAACGTAAGCCGGCCAGCAGTTGGTCGGAGAAGACAGTGAAATAGTTTAGGGGAGGTCTGTGAGGCCAACCCTGGCGGTCAGGAAGAGCCAGCAAATGGTCTTCAGGTATCTGGTAGTCTATGCGCAAGGTCTCTAATTGACCTAAGTTTAGTGATGAGCGAGTGGTTACATACCACGGCTCGGACGGAACGGAGGACTCGGTCATTAAGGTAAGGTCGGGAAACGCGAAACAAAGACTCGGCAGAGAAAAGGAGTACCTAAGGACGAGGTTCACCGGAAACACTGATCACCGGAGGAAAGGAGGTCAGGCGACGGAGATCGGACAAAAGCAGGAAGGAACGCAGAGGTCGAGGTAAAAAAGGGGGGTGAAATGAGAAGTGAAGCTATTTATACTGCTGGCCAGACAATAGGGACCGTCGGATGAAGGAGAAGAGAATGGCGAGCTCAAGGCCCAGCCGTCAGATCCTTGTCATTCCCCAGGACTCGACGCTTCGTTTGTACGCCGCACGAGCCATGCCGATGACGCCTCGGTGTCAGAGGCCTCCAGTCGGGAAGTGACACGTGGTTTCACATTAATGGAGACTTGATGGAGGATCTAGCATTTAAGGAAGAATATTAGGAGTGTGATGGGACGTGTGGGAAAGCAAGAAGGAGTTCGACCGACCGGGCCGGGAGCCTAGTTAGTCGGACTGAGCGCCTCCTTCGACCAGACTTGAAGGGGAGTCTTGTGATCCGGGCGGATGGTTTTTCTAGAAGGATCGGGGGCCCGGTCGGGTTCAATCTAGCGTGGCCCAAACCGGGGTCGGTCACTCGAGGTCAACCACTTCGGGGCGGTCATCCGAGGTCGGTCACCCGAGGTCGGACACTCGAGGTCGGTCACTCGGGGCCGGACACTCGGGGTCGGTCACTCGAGGTCGGCTACTCGGGGTCAGTCGTCTGAGGCCAGACACTCGGGGTCGGCCACCCGAGGCCGGACACTCGGGGTCGGTCACCCGAGGCCGGACACTCGGGGTCGGTCACCCGAGGTCGGGGAACCCCCAGCCGAGCATCCTGAGCTTACTCCATGAGTGTAGGCTCCAGACCCAAGCTTACCCGACCAACCTGGACTGTCAGTTAGGGCAGACTTCCGACATGATCATGACCTGACAGAGCCGCCAACATTAATGAGGGTCAAAAGGGACAACCTAGACAGACTGTCAGATGACGGTGGCAATCTCACAGAGCAGCTAAGGCTGCCATGGCTCAATCTGACAACTGACTCATCCTTAAATGAGACAGGACATCTCTGACATGGCAGAGGGCTTTCCTCCCACTATATAAACCCCCTTTGGGCTCCAAAGAAGGGATTGCTGTCATTTTACAACCACACCACTACTTTGTGAGCCCCGTTTTGGTCCGAGCCGAGTGACTTGAGCCTTGTCCTCATTCAAGCCCGAGTCCGACCTCCCGAGCTACAGCAGACCGGGCCGTCTTGGTCAGACCGAGTCATCCGAGCGAGAATCAATTTTCGCTCATCGACATGATCAAATTTATTTATACAGATTGTCTAAAAATATTATAGTGCAATATAGATCTTCAAAGCATATTCTTCCTGCATAAAAGTCTAACGTTAGAACGTTATCGCTTCAATTGTGCAACTGTAGCGGAGATGAACAACCTGCCATCAGGCACAGAGCATGCTTCCTGTGCAAACTGACCCCTGGTGCTTCTTCCATGCTAACGTCCTCCTCCCTCATTTTCGGAGGCAACTGCCAGTCGAAAGAGTACAAGAGATTGGCCAGCGCCACCTCCACCATCAGCATCCCGAGATTCTTCGCCGGGCAAATCCTCCGCCCCTCGCCGAACGGAATCAACTTGAAGCCATAGTGTGAAAACGAGTCCGTAGGAGATTCCATGTTCACAAACCTCTCCGGGTCGAACGCCTCCGGTCTCTCCCACGCATCCGGATCTCTACCAATCGCCCATGCGTTCACGTAGATCGTCGTGTTGGGAGGGATTTGGTACCCGTTGCTTAAAGTGACCGGGCGCATGGTTTCCCGGTTGACGAGCAGCGGCACCGGCGAGTGCAGCCTCATCGTCTCCTTGACGATGAGTTTGAGGAAGTGAAGCTGGTGCAGGTCGCTTTCTTCCACCTTCCCTTTGCTTCTCCCCACGCAGCTTCTCACTTCCTCTTGTGCTCTCTTCATCAAATCTGGCCGCCGGATGAGCTCCGCCATCGCCCATTCCACCACCGCCGACGTGGTATCCGTCCCGGCGATGAAAATATTCTGCCGATCGTTGAATCAGACCTATTTAACTTTGACAATTTATTTTGACATCGAAATTGAAAATAATTGTCACCATAAGAACTCCTTTGATGTTCTCCTCTGTCAGCTTCCCATCCTTCCGCAACCGGAGCAGAACATCCAATAAATCCTCATTCTCTTCACTTCCTGATCGACTCGTCGCGTCGAGATGGCGATCGATGAATTTCTGGTAGATGCCGTCGAGCTCAAGAAACGATTTCCGAAGCCTGGATTTCATCCCCGTCGCCACATCGACCCACCCGAACAGGGGAAAGTAGTCTGCCATGAAGAAGCTAACCAACACCTCCTGCACATTCCTGAGCACGTCGTAAACGCTGAGGTCGTCGCCGGCGATGTCTCGACCGAAGGCCGTCCTGCACATCGTGTTGCAAGAGAAGCACAGGGCGAGCTCACTCACGTTGACGGCGAGGGAGCTCGAGATGCGAGAAGAGATATGCTTCGCCATCCTCGCGATTTCATCTTCCCTTACTGATGTAAAAGAGTCGATTTTTATGGCGCTGAAAAATTCGACGGCGCAGAGCTTTCGTAGCTGCCTCCAGCGCTCGCCGTAGGGGATGAAGGCGATGTCGGAGCGGCCGTAGGAGATCTCGGAGGTGGAGACGTTGTGGGGACGGGAGCAACAGTCGTGGTCGAAGGTCTTGAGGACGTCCCTGGTGAGGGAGGCTGAGGAGACGACGACGGCTGAGACTTGGCCGAGCTTTAGGTGCACGAGCGGGCCGTACTGCTTGGAGATTTCCCATAGGGACTGGTGCAACAGATTGCCACTTATCTGATGGAGGTTACCGATGATTGGGAGCTTGGCGGGGCCTGGCGGGAGCTTTCGGATAGCCGAATTGGTTCTTGCTTCTCGGCCGCCGGCGAGAAGAAGAGAGCAGAGGAGTGCGACCAGGAAAAGAAGAGACAAAACAAGCGCAACCATTTTTGACTAAAAAAATAGAGACCGCAAGTAGTGATAGACCGGCACACATCCATTTAAATAGGGAAATTTAGGATGGAACTAGCAAAAATATCCCAAACAAATAGCTTACATTCATATTTATAAAAAAAATATGTTTTCTATTTACCAATAATAATAAATAATTATTTACCAATAATAGCTTACATTCATATTTATTCATTAGTATTTAGGGGTGATCTAGAATTTTAAATTTTAATAATAATAATAATAATAATAATAATAATAATAATAATAATAATAATAATACTGATCTTTCTAATCTTTTAAAGATACATCATGCATATTTAATTTAAAAAATTTAAATTTAGTCATTTAAAAAATTTAAATTCTAGATGTGTATTAAAAAAAATAAAACTTATCCTTATAGAAACTATAGATATTTATTCATAAAGGATGAAATAATATATATAATAAAAAAATTATATAGAATTTTTTATTTATTTAGGGAGGCCGCCACGGCTCCTAATCCTGACGTAAATCTACTCTGTGAGTATTCATGACCACACGAAGATCACAATTATCTAATCATAATTTTGTCACTACCTAAAAGTCATTTAGATTTGATAATTATTTGGCGATGACTATCGAGTTTTATCATAAATTAATTGTCATAAATACTCAGTTTTAAAATTCTATAAATGAACAACTGATATTTTAAGATATATCAAATTAGGAAATCTTTCATGCATGCTTTTTGAGAAGTTTATCAAATAAAAAAAAGCTGAAAAGAAAAAAAAAATTTAATCGCATGAGATTTAAAGTTTTTAATTCAGAGTAAAATTTTAAAATTACTTTTTTTTCTCTCGAATCATAGAGATGGGACCATCCGAAATGAAGAAGTCTGAATTAATAATATAGGTTCCTAAAAAACTTATTCAGAATTTTTTAATAATAAAATAATAATTTTTTATGCTTTTAATATGTCATATTAATTAGACCCAAAATGCTCATTTAAGATTATGACCATTGAAAATGGCCTATCATGGGCATCAAAATTTTAAGCTTTAACTCGTTTGATCTTTATATTTCTGTCTTTCTATCACAATCTTAATTAACTATCCAATTGATTTGTAATAGCCCCCCCAGCCTATGGTATAGCAGTAAGGCGACTAGTTACTATTCTAGACATTCATGATTCGATCTCTAGCTACGACGTATTTTGTAGGAATTTTTTTTCCAAATGGGACGCGAACCCTGGGACGCTGGGCTTCTAAACCACCCACTGCGAACGCTTCCCGATTTACCCCTGGTGACCAGTGGAAAACTTCCGTGGGGTCGAGCGGATCATCCCAGGTTCCTCTGCTACCTAGTCCAACATTTACCCAATTGATTTGTAATGGTCTCCTGGGATGGACTGATAGCAAGTGTATGAGGGGTTTTCATCATGAGGTCTGGGGTCAAATCTAGGCAAAGTCATGTGTCTGTCTTCCTTATGCACTAGTCATTATCCGGATTAGTAGTCCTCATGATTTACTTCCTCTGTGTTGATTCTAGGACAAATTGACGGAGGTGCTAAGGATAAACGAATCACCTTTTGTCACTAATTGACTTACAATGCATTGTTGTCCCCCTTGACAAGTATATACACATGGCTATGCTTTTGAGCTATGATAGAAAGAGTGAAATTATAACGCGAAACTCAACGTGAATGACGTGACATTTTTTTGTACACGTCTGATTGTCGCTTAGACACCGACGGCAACCTTCGGCCGCCGTCCCGAACAAAACTATAATCTGGGGGCACCGTGAACTCGTCGAAGATCGCTATAATTGGGATGTCATGTCATTCACGTTGGGTTTCAAATTGAAAAATTTACGTTGTCTATCATTTTTGTATGCTTTTAATGTGACATATTGAGACCTAAAAAGCTCATTTATGACTATGACCATTGAAGTTGGCCTTATTGGTATCAAAATTTTAAGTTTTATCTTCTTTCGATTTTTATATTTCTCTTGTACTCTCTGTCAGTCGCAATCTCAATTAACTATCCAATTGACTTTCAATGTATATTGTTGTCCCGCTTGACAAGTATACAGATGCAACGGCTATCGGTTTATCTTATGATAGTATCATCACTCAACGAATCAACGCACTTCTCATAGGCAATCAACGATCTAGATTGCGTGTAAGAAAGGACTATTATTTGATGGTTACTTTCCTAATGAAATATCTATTTTTATTTCTCCTTATTTGTATCATGTGGATATCATGAGCTCCAAGTGTGATTTTTGTTGTTGGAGATTTTCAATGTTGATATAGTATTAGTCCAGGTCTGGTTAGTCAGATTGATTGTCGATAAGTCGATATATGGCTTGAACCGTGGAGTTCGATATGGCAACATGTATCTTCTCCCGTTTATATCGACACACTCTTTCAGTCATATTGAGAGACGCTACGAGTAATAGATATTGATTTAATCTCATTGGTCATTGAATTATCTCTTTCATATTGATGTATACTTTTGGGAAAGGTTATCTCTGCAAATAAGCGTTTTAAGATGAAGGTGAAGAGGAGACTTTTGTTTTTTTACTTAAGACGATATTGTCTCGTCCAATTGTTTGTTGTTGGATATTATCTTGTTATTCAATGAAAATGTTGGACTTGTTATTCAATGAGCTTACATGTTATGTGTAACATATGAATTTATGTCATTAAAAACAAGTCCAAAGATCTAATTAATGATAATTCTGGATTTATCTTTTTGGGCTGATAAGAGTTCATTACTATATCGGCAATTTACCAAAAGGCGCATCCAAAAATAGGTATTTATCAAAAGGCATCCCATGGTTTCATTTTCACCAAAGGGCGCACTAATTTTAGTGATCTTCCTCTTATACCCCTCCTGTCATACACTGTCTTTCTCTTTCTCTCTCAATAACAAATTCCGAGACGCCAGCACGTGATGTTTCATACTTTTATTTTAAAATAATATATTTGGAATCGGCGCTAAAAAAAACATATAAATAAATAATTTTTATCCTAATGTGCACGCATGCAAATAGAAATTCCTAATGTAAGGTCTAGAGTAATTGAAAAAAAACGTAAGGTCTATAGTAATTAATTCATCTAACTTATTTAAAAATTAAATAAATAATTTTTATAATTAATTAAATGAAATTAATATATTAAATAATATTTAATAAATTCATGTAAAAAAAATGAAAAAAAAATTGAAAAAAAAAGAAAAGAAAGAGCGTGGGCCTGAAATGTTGATTTCAGGCCCACGCTGGGCCTGAAATCAACATATTTCAGGCCCACGCTGGGCCTGAAATATTTTTATTTCAGGTCCAGCGTGGGCCTGAAATTTTTTTATTTCAGGCCCACGATGGGCCTGAAATCTTATGATTCAGGCCCGACGTGGACTCAATTTTTTTTCTATTTTAAAAATATAATAATATATACAAACACGTATCAAAACACTTAATTTCAGATTCAAACACAGGGCCTGAAGTCATCCCAAGAGGGTCTGAAGTCAAATAACTTCAGATCCTATAAATAATTAATTTAATAAATAACAATTAAATATAAAAAAATATTGTTAAAATTAAAAAATTTCAGTGCCCTGGGGCCTGAAGTCATCCGACTTCAGGCCCAAGGAGGGACTGAAGTCATCAGACTTCAGGCCCTCCATCATTGATATAAATTTTTTTTTTAAAATGTTTAATATATAATTACATATTATATAAGAGTAGTTTAGGTATATCAGTGAGTTTAGGTGCCGAAACATCTAATAGGAGTGGTCTAGGAGATGAGATTTTGGGTGCCGAAACATCTAATCTTGTTGTATCACCAATGATATAGAGTTTTCAGAATTCCAAATATGGTAGGTCTATCAGTGAGTTTTGCTCAAAACTCACTGATATACCTAAACCACTCCTATAGCATTGGTGATACAGCAAGATTAGAGGTTTCGGCACCCAAAATCTCATCTCCTAACTCAACCCTGTATACTGATATAGAGTTTTCAGAATTCCAAATATGGTAGGTCCATCAGTGAGTTTTGCTCAAAACTCACTGATATACTTAAACCACTCCTATAGCTTTGGTGATACAGCAAGATTAGAGGTTTCGGCACCCAAAATCTCATCTCCTAGCTCAACCCTGTCTACTGATATAGAGTTTTCAGAATTCCAAATATGGTAGGTCTATCAGTGAGTTTTGCTCAAAACTCACTGATATACCTAAACCACTCCTATAGCATTAGTGATACAGCAAGATTAGAGGTTTCGGCACCCAAAATCTCATCTCCTAACTCAACCCTATCTACTGATATAGAGTTTTCAGAATTCCAAATATGGTAGGTCCATCAGTGAGTTTTGCTCAAAACTCACTGATATACTTAAACCACTCCTATAGCTTTGGTGATACAGCAAGATTAGAGGTTTGGACACCCAAAATCTCATCTCCTAGCTCAACCCTGTCTACTGATATAGAGTTTTCAGAATTCCAAATATGGTAGGTCCATCAGTGAGTTTTGCTCAAAACTCACTGATATACCTAAACCACTCCTATAGCATTGGTGATACAGCAAGATTAGAGGTTTCGGCACCCAAAATCTCATCTCCTAGCTCAACCCTGTCTACTAATATAGAGTTTTCAGAATTCCAAATATGGTAGGTCCATCAGTGAGTTTTGCTCAAAACTCACTGATATACCTAAACCACTCCTATAGCATTAGTGATACAGCAAGATTAGAGGTTTCGGCACCCAAAATCTCATCTCCTAACTCAACCCTGTCTACTGATATAGAGTATTCAGAATTCCAAATATGGTAGGTCCATCAGTGAGTTTTGCTCAAAACTCACTGATATACTTAAACCACTCCTATAGCTTTGGTGATACAGCAAGATTAGAGGTTTGGGCACCCAAAATCTCATCTCCTAGCTCAACCCTGTCTACTGATATAGAGTTTTCAGAATTCCAAATATGGTAGGTCCATCAGTGAGTTTTGCTCAAAACTCACTGATATACCTAAACCACTCCTATAGCATTGGTGATACAGCAAGATTAGAGGTTTCGGCACCCAAAATCTCATCTCCTAGCTCAACCCTGTCTACTGATATAGAGTTTTCAGAATTCCAAATATGGTAGGTCCATCAGTGAGTTTTGCTCAAAACTCACTGATATACCTAAACCACTCCTATAGCATTGGTGATACAGCAAGATTAGAGGTTTCGGCACCCAAAATCTCATCTCCTAGCTCAACCCTGTCTACTGATATAGAGTTTTCAGAATTCCAAATATGGTAGGTCCATCAGTGAGTTTTGCTCAAAACTCACTGATATACCTAAACCACTCCTATAGCATTGGTGATACAGCAAGATTAGAGGTTTCGGCACCCAAAATCTCATCTCCTAGCTCAACCCTGTCTACTGATATAGAGTTTTCAGAATTCCAAATATGGTAGGTCCATCAGTGAGTTTTGCTCAAAACTCACTGATATACCTAAACCACTCCTATAGCATTGGTGATACAGCAAGATTAGAGGTTTCGGCACCCAAAATCTCATCTCCTAGCTCAACCCTGTCTACTGATATAGAGTTTTCAGAATTCCAAATATGGTAGGTCCATCAGTGAGTTTTGCTCAAAACTCACTGATATACCTAAACCACTCCTATAGCATTGGTGATACAGCAAGATTAGAGGTTTCGGCACCCAAAATCTCATCTCCTATCTCAACCCTGTCTACTGATATAGGGTTTTCAGAATTCCTAATATGGTAGGTCCATCAGTGAGTTTTTCTCAAAACTCACTGATATACCTAAACCACTCCTATAGCATTGGTGATACAACAAGATTAGATGTTTCGGTACCCAAAATCTCATCTCCTAGACCACTCCTATTAGATGTTTCGGCACCTAAACTCACTGATATACCTAAACTACTCCTATATAATATGTAATTATATATTAAACATTTTTATAAAAAAGTTTTTTATATCAATGATGGAGGGCCTGAAGTCTGATGACTTCAGGCCCTTCTTAGGCCTGAAGTCGGATGACTTCAGGCCCCAGGGCACTGAAAATTTTTTAATTTTAACAATATTTTTTTATATTTAATTGTTATTTATTAAATTAATTATTTATAGGATCTGAAATTATTTGACTTCATACCCTCTTGGGATGACTTCAGGTCCTGTGTTTGAATCTGAAATTAAGTATTTTGATACGTTTTTGTATATATTATTATATTTTTAAAATAGAAAAAAAATTGAGTCCACGTCAGGCCTGAATCATAAGATTTCAGGCCCAACGTGGGCCTGAAATAAAAATTTCAGGCCCACGCTGGGCCTGAAATATTTTATTTCAGGTCCCCTGATAATTTTCAGGCCCAGTGTGGGCCTGAAATATGTTGATTTCAGGCCCAGCGTGGGCCTGAAATCAACATTTCAGGCCCACGCTTTTTCTTTTCTTTTTTTTTTTTTCAATTTTTTTTACATTAATGAATTTATTAAATATTATTTAATATATTAATTTCATTTAATTAATTATAAAAATTATTTATTTAATTTTTAAATAAGTTAGATGATTTAATTACTATAGACCTTACGTTTTTTTTTTCAATTACTGTAGACCTTACATTAGGAATTTCTATTTGCATGTGTACACATTAGGATAAAAATTATTTATTTATATGTTTTTTTAGCGCCGATTCCAAATATATTATTTTAAAATAAAAGTATGAAACATCACGTGCTGGCGTCTCGGAATTTATTATTGAGAGAGAAAGAGAAAGGCAGTGTATAGCAGGAGGGGTATAAGAGGAAGTTCACTAAAATTAGTGCGCCCTTTGGTGAAAATGAAACCATGGGACGCCTTTTGATAAATATCCATTTTTGGATGCGTCTTTTGGTAAATTGCCGTTACTATATATAAGGCAAGGTCTCCATAGGATTGCTAAGGAGAATATGACATCATCACCATAATTCCAAAGGAAGACCTGCCCTCTTGTTCTTCTTCACCCATGGGATCTGGATTTTGTGGACAACACTCGATGACGATGACGATGACGATGACGATGACGATTCTACTACATTTAAGTCATATTTATTTGGGCATCGTGTATTAGTTTATTTTAATTGCTGTCGTAATTTCGATGTAACTAGATCTTGCATATTTTTTTATTTTCATTGAGTTCATAAGATTTTTAGAATCATGTTTAGAAAACAATTCTATCAATTGGTATCAAACTGAAAGTTGTTTCATGGATTTCATGACAATAACATTAGGATTTTTTTCGTGATGTTTTTTATTGTATAATCAATTAACGTAAAAGGATGTTTATTCATCGGAAAAATAGAGAAGAAAAACCTAGGAGTATACCTGGTTTTCAGGTTTTTCATAAAAGAATAATGCTAATTAAAGTGGTTTTAGATGAAAATCTACTTGTTTGATATGGGAATATTAAACTGCGTCAATCATAGTCGATTGTTGTATTTTAGCAATCGATTGATACATGCTTAAAATAGCTAACAAAATCGATATAAGTCGATTGTTGTGTTTCAGTAATCGATTGATGGACCTAAAATGGAAAACAGAATATTTCTCAGTCGACTGGGCACTCGACTATTTTCGACAGTCAATTACTATTTAGGATTAGTCGACTATTCGCATGCGGATTGTATACAGAAGAGTTCTTAGTTGACTGAGCACTCGACTGCCTTTGACACATGACTACCATTAGGGACTAGACTGTCATTAAGGATTGTCAATTGTTCGCATGAGGATAGCGTATAGAAGAGGTTTTTTTAATTGGGCACTGACTATTTTCGATGGTCGACTGTCATTCAGCAACAATCGATTGTTATGCCTAAATATGGGCAATTAATGTTAATCAATCATTTAATTTTGTTCGATTAAGGTTGTAAGATTTTTTTGAGTCTATAAACATGTGCTACTAAATTTAATTTATGTGTCGGTTAAAGGAATACATCTTAGATCAATTTAGTCCATTTTGTGTCAATAGAGGTATATTGAAGCTAAAAGTAATTGATTCAAACGAAAATTACTTTTAAACCAATGACGCAGCTAGGGCTAGGCTTCGTTGGGCTCCAACCCAGTGCAGCGTAGCAGCATATAGCAATTTTTAGACATATATTGAGTTAAAATCCGATAATTCACTAATTTTTAGGCTTCTAGCCCAGTGCAACCTAATAACAAAGTAATTTTTAGGTTTATATATTGAGCCCAAATTCAAAAAGGGCTTTCTTGTTTTTTGTCATTCAATGCATCGAAGAGCAACAAACCATAGAAATCAGTCATAAAACAAGAACAATCCAGGATAGTTGAAAATGTTGACTATGCTATTATTTTAGACTAAACATGTGTTATAACGTTAGCTTCACATCTATGAAATAAATTTTGTTCAAATCATATGCATAACATGTCCGTCTCAAAAAAAAAAATGATGAATCAGACAATAGATAAATTAAATCTGAGATGATCAATTCGATCCCATAAAAGTTTCTCATCGGTCACCAGGATAAATCGGAAAGTACTCGCGGTGAGCAGTCTAAAAGTCCAACGTCCCAAGATTCGTATCCCATTTGAAAAAAAAAATTTCTAAAAAATACATCATCAACATATAACTCATATAAAAAATTGAAAATGTGCATAATCTAAAATACATTATGTGACCCATGGCAATAAAAGTTAACTATATTTTAAAATTTTAAATGCTTCTATTTTAAAATGAGAGTTAACTATGTTTTAAATTGAAAAATACATTCTATTTTAAAATAAAAAAATGAAACATATAATCAACGAACTTAGTATGATCGGTCCGATCCATAAAAAATTTTTATTGATCGTTAGAATAAATTAGAAAGTAGTCATGATGAGCGATCTAGAAGCCAAGTATCTCATGTTCTGTTTTAAAATAAAAATTCATTGTGTAGTAGTCAATTTTAATCAAATTAATTTTAATAAAATTACTTTAATTTATCAAAATAGCTAAACTTTATATCAAAATAGTCGGTTGATTAAAATAAGTTAACTTTTATATCCAAATACTCAGTTGATAAAATTGCTCAAATTTATTAAAATTATTCTAACTTAATCAAAATTAATTAAATAATATTATAAAAATTATAATACAATTGCTGTACTTATGATTCATATATAACTGATATAATAGTACTTAAATAATTTTGATTAACATAAAATATTTTTCATTAAATTTAAACAATTTTAATTAAAATAATAAAAAAAAATAATTTATATAAAAACACTTTATGAAGAACTATTTTAACTAAGAATAATTTCATCAAATTTAATTTGACAAAAGTTAATTTGACTACTATAAATTATAACAACGAGTCATATATTTTTTTTTTTTGTAATCCAAAGATTTAATTATTTTCCTTGAAGTCATTAATTTTGGAGATGACCAATTTAATTGTATAAAAAAATTTTATCGACCATCAAAATAAATTAGAAAATACTAATAAAAACTTAACGAATGTTAAATCTCTTGATTGAACTAATAATTACATCCTCATCTAAGAAAAAAAATTATGAGTCATAATTGTTAGAATTATAATAGTTATACTCCATAATTGCTATAATAAATATATTTTTGAAATAAAATATTGAATAGAGCAATGATAGGGAGAGTGAAAATAGAAGAGTGAAAATCATAGTGAATGACGTGACACTTTATATGCACACGTCCGATTATCGCTTGGACACCATCGTCGGCCTTTGGCCGCCGCTCCGAATCAAACTATACTCTGGGGGCACGGTGAATCCGTCGGAGATCGTGCATGTAAGATGTCACGTTATTTACTATAGTTTTCACTCTTTCATTTTCACTTTCCCAATCATTATTCTATTGAATAAGATGCCTTTTTAATAATTAATAAAATAAATAACTATTTGAATAAAAAGATACTCTTTTATACTTTTTTAATATTAAAAATGCTTAGTTAAATTATGGGAATTTCATTAATTTATATTATATTGATGCTAACCGTAAATAATAAAATAGAAAAAAATATTAAATAAAAATAAACAATGAAAAAAATTATATACATAAAGGGGTTATGTGATAACTCTAAGACAAATACCTATATGTAAGGAACGCAAATTCAGTGCTAGCACTTTGCACCCTTCCATGTTGCATGCAATCAAACATCGAATTCTTTCTGACGGAGAGAATTGAATCTCCGATGAAAATCTGACATCGAAAAATGATTATCTGGTAGGTAGACTGACGAGAGAAAGTGGATTGAGGAAAAAGAGAAAAAAAAAGAAATCATCGAAAATAAAAAAAAATCATCATTCTTTAAATATTATAAAAAAATATTCAATATATATATAAAATAATCTCTCAAATAGTTAAACATGACACTTATATAAATCAATTTTAATCCATAAATATCATTTAAGGTTTAGGATTATAATAATTATAATGATTAGAATTATAATAGTTATATTCAATAATTGCTATAATAAAACTATTCTTGAAATAAAATATTGAATAAGATGCCTTTTTAATAATTGATTAAAAAAATATCTCTTTGACTATTTGAATAAAAAGATGTTTTGTTAATTTTGCCATAATAATTTGATACATTTTTAATGGGCACGTAGGCTTTGAGTCTCAAATTTATATTAAATGAGTAATTTTAATATCATTTTAAAAAAAAATTATGGTCCTAAAATTGAGCGTTTATTTTTTTAATCTCAAATTTTAAAAGTAATAATTTTAATGCTATACAATAAGAGGCGTCTCAAGTCCTTTTAAAAAAATTATAATAAATACTATAACCCAATTAGAAATATAAACTCTAAGGATTTTTAATTTTTAATTTTTTTAGCTTGAACACTATAATTCAATTGGGAAAGTAAGCCCTAAGAGTGCGTTTGGTTCAAGTTATCATACATGACCTTGGTTATGTGATTACCTGGTAATCACATAACCAAGGTTATGAGGAATGAAACATAACCTAATGTTGTTTGGTTAAATTTAGATGATCAAAGAAAATCTTGTTTGTTTAGAGGTTAATAGTATATAATCTAATGTAATATTTTACCATATTGCCCATTAGTTTAAAATTAAGGATTATGATAATATATGTTTATTTATACTAAAAATTAAAAAGTAAGGTAATATTTTGTATTAAATTTATTTAGTTTATCCTAATTATAATTTATTTAATTTAATAAAATCTTAATTAAAAATACTAAATTTTTAAAAAAAAATTATTTATCGCCCAACCGCCACCGATCGTTCGCCGGCAGGCGATCGCCGGCCGGCGGCGGTCGCCGGTCGCCGGCCGGCTGCGGTCGCCGGTCGCCGGTCGCCGGCCGGCGGCGGTCGCCGGTCGCCGGCCGGCGGCGGTCGCCGGTCGCCGGCCGGCGGCGGTCGCCGGTCGCCGGTCGCCGGCCGGCGGCGGTCGCCGGTCGCCGGCCGGCGGCGGTCGCCGGTCGCCGGCCGGCGGCGGTCGCCGGTCGGCGGCGGTCGCCGGTCGGCGGCGGTCGCCGGTTGGCGAGTCGGCAACGAGTTGTAATTTAGTTAATTATTAGGGATCTTTTTATCTTAAAATGTAAATATTAAGGGATAATTTGGGAAAGAAAAGTTCCTTAACCCCGGAATCAACAAAAACCTCCGTTTTCCTTGATTATCCAATTCCGGGTTGCATGTCCCATTTGATGACATTTTGCTGATGTGGCGGTAATACTGTATTACTTGGGAATTGATGATAACCTAAACCAAACAAGGTTATCAACGATAACCTTGGACAGATAACCAAGGTTATCACTGATCACCCTGAACCAAACGCACCCTAAGAGTTTTTGATTTTTATTTTTTTTAACTTGAACACTATAACCCAATTAGGAAGATGAACCTTAGGGATTTTTAATTTTTATTTTCATTTTTAACTCGAATATTATAATCCAATTGTGAAGACAGACTAAAATAAAAATAAAATATTAATTTTAGATTATATTTTTTTTCAATTAACTTTAGATTAATTTTTTTTTCTCAAAAATTTAATATCAAAATGTTCTATTTAATATCAAGTTTGGTACTAATTTCGTTTTCATCTTTTGATACCAATGAGAAGGCATCTTGCATCTTTGTAGGTAAACATCGTTAGATTCCTTCATCTCTATAATGCGCTTGTTAATGTACCTTTCCTCCCCTTTAAAAAGATTTCCTTTCAACTCTTCGATTCACTAAAAAATCATAAGCTTCCCTTTGATATTTTCTCTTCTATAAGTATGCCAAAGCGTTAAAAGATCATGACTGCCTTAAAATTTAAAGTGCTTCTATATTAAAATTAAGGGTTCACTATATAATGATCGATTTTGGTCAAATTGCTTCAACTCGATAAAAATTGCTACTCATAAAGAACTTATATATCAAAATACTCTTTACAAGTCTTGCTAAAATTGTTCAAACTTAATTAAAATTACTCCAACTTAATCAAAATCGTTTAAACAATATAGTGACTATTATGATCTATAACTGATGTACTTGCAATAATTATTGATCAATAGCTACTACAATAGTACTTAAGCAATTTTAATTCAACATTGAATTCCTTCTAATGGAGAGAATTGAATCTCCAATGGCAACCACTCACCAATGAGCTGAAGATGCTCGTTTTCAGTCTAGAGAAGAAGCTTAATGCCAAGTCAACCTAAAAATAAAAATGGCTGACCTTTCTTGAGAATTTGCAAATCGCAAGCCACCTTTACGAATAATCACTAGCACAATAGCGCAAAGTAGTCATCGATACGCAAAAAGAATGCTACTGAATCAGGTCAACGCTAGCCAGAAGATATACCCAATCAATCTTCATGTTCCTCTTCACCTTCTGAATCTAAAAGCCAAAAAGGACCAACAAAAATCATACCATGAAGTTTGAAGAGTAATTACTGCAGAAGAGGGCTTACCTGATCTGACATCGTCACCAACTTGACCTCTAGCCTGAATTTGTTTCACAAGCATTCGATACATCAAAACCCACCAGTATATGTGAAGAACAAGCAACGAGAAGAGAAGGGTGTTGAATACATAATAATATATGGGTCCTTCAAATTTGTGCTTCGCCTTGTCCAAGGTCAGGATGACTTCGTAACTGTTGAGACATGAAGTCAGTAGTTCACTCGGCTAAATCTTAAAATACATGGCTGCAAAATAAAGAGATGTATGAGAATTGACCACTGATGTGGTTTTCAACTAAAGCTTTGAATATTAAGTGCAAATGGACTTTAGGTTAGGTAGAGTGGGAAGATAGTGAGAGGAAGGAAGGGAAGATACATAGATCATGGATGGATCACTCTCATATATAAAGTTTATGTTGCTTTCTATTCCCTAATCTCCCCCCTTATTACTGCCCAAGTAAACCAAGCTTCAATAAGTACATTGTTGGAGGAATATGATTCCCATATTATAAATGCTCAGATGCTCAAAACAGGTAAAAGGTTAGTAAATGCAATGCCATTGCAAAACAGTGTCGATGACTAATTATGCATCTTAGCACTGAAACAGTCACGAGGTACAAAAGCTACTTGTAAGAGAAATTGAATAGTTTACCTTGTGCTTCGGAGGATCCAGAATGGAAAGTATGTAAGACGAAGTATGACCCACGATGCAACAAACATAAGAAATGAAATGTTAGCAAGCCATTCTGTTCCACTATACTTGGACATCTTCCCCACCTCCAAAAACACATCACTTGCATCATGTATGGCCAAAACAATTGAACCAACCCGAGCAAATCTGCACAAATACAAAGAGAGAAATTACTAAAGAATCATAATCATAAAGAAGAAGGTGAAAGACCAACTTATTATTACTTCTAGAAACATTATCAATTTAAGCCAAAAATTTATTGGAGTTTGGTTACAGAACATAAACAAAACTACATAATGTTTCTTTCAAATATTTAACTTTGCGATGCATTAGACTGTATAATCTAACCATGTGCGATTTTTGCTCATGCTATGCTCCCAGACATTCTTGTAATATCCATTTGATTTTGACAAGGAAATCCTTTATTAGTAGAACAAAGACAGATCAAACCTCTAGAGTTGGTAATGCATACCAGCTAAAGCCACACTTGTCTGCCAATCAGGTGACATTTATGTGGAAGGAAGGTTGGTTCGAACCCCAACAGCTACCATAAAACTCTCTCAATAACTTCATGGACATGGATCTTAATTATATGCTGAATTGGATGGTATGATTCATGTAACCAACTCTAGATAATAATAGTGTTAATGATTTTTAATTGTTTTGTGCCTTCTTAATTAATACATTGTAAGAGATGAATCACACAAAGGTTTTCAGCTAGAGAGAATAACAAGTTATTTCCATCAACAATTTCATTTTGGTCTGATTTGTTCAAACTCAAAAGTTTGAATTCAATTTTAACTATGAAGTCAGTAAATGGAACTGTGCCCACCCCTAATAATTATGTATGGTAATTTCAAACTAGTTTGAAGGATTTTTATTTTGCTTAAGTTCTTAAAAACAATTAAATTATATGATTATTGTAGAATTTAGGGAATAGGAAAAGATTGTATTGTGTTCATTATCCTTCATGAGAAAACCATTACATGCATACGTATAATCATTATAAATCACAAATCTAGAATTCCCGGTGAGTCTAAATCTTAGTAGATAAGAAACCCTACTTATAAATACTCCAAACAATATTCATAAAGATGGAGCAATGGCACTATCTTTACCAACTTGTTACATAAACTAGAAAAACTCTTACAAACATAACCATATACTAGACAAAAATTATGAAATAAAATATAATGCTCACAATGTGCAACCAAACTTCAAAATTAACAAAGCTTGCAACCAAGATCCAACAGACCTATGATCAACCAAATTTTGAAAATAGTTGAAAAAGCATGAGAGCAAAGGTTGATAGTGGTGGTGTTTGTGTCCACATGAAGCGCAATCATCAGTAGGTTATAAGGTCATGATCAAAGGTTGGTAGCAGCAATGCTCATGTTTGCATGGAATTTCAAATTGTGGGTAAAGGCCAGTAGTGATGGCCCTAGTACCCAGGTGAGATATAGTTGTTGATAGGTTGTCGCTTTATAAGTAGAGGGTGGTAGTATTGTTCCTAGAAAGACCTTGGAGTGCATAGAGGTAGGTGGTCAAGCTATGAGCAAAAGGCTAGTAGTTTGGTGCTCCCGCCTCCCAGCTAGTTCCGACATTGCTTTCACATCTTAAAAGGGAGAGTTTATGTTCACTAATCTATAGGGTCGCTTGGACTTGCTTAACGAACAAGAATACCTGATCCTCTTGAAAGGAGAGGAAGAACCTCCATTGATAACTTTGGCAGTGGATTACAAGCTCTAATGCTAGAAGGTGAATGGGGATTACATTGGTTCTATGAGCAAGAGATAACGTCGATTTTGTGAGCAAGATAGCAAAAGAGGACATTGGAATCCGTGTGTTGTAGCTTGCACGTGATGTTCATAATGCTCCCAGAAGCATAGTTCTGGTAGTTGCTCGAGGAAGATCACTGGGAGTAGATATGGACATGTCTTAGAGGACAATGACATTGACCTCACAACGAAAGCAGGGATTTACCCAGCATAATTAGCCGATCAGGGGCAAGGGATGTTGCCACCATGATGCACCCGATCGCTAGACAGTCGTGTACATGCACCTCATCAATGCATTTGGTCAACTGTGACGAGCTTTGAGGCGCCCACCATGTCCTTCAAGGTCGGTGGGTGGAGACACAGACTAGGATCATTATATCTAGTTTGAGATCAATGAGGAGGCAGAGAAGAGATTGGCAATGGAATAGAGAAAGCCTAAGAATTCCTAAGCCCAATATCACGTAGAACTTTAAATACAATTCATGAATTTATAAACAATAATGATTCAACGATCTTAAGTCCTATACAAATCCTTGATGCAACTTTCTTCAAGTATAATAGGAGTTTTGAGAGTATAAGAGACGCAACGCCAATGATATCTTTATCATTTGGAAATCAAGCTATTTATATGTCGTAGACGCTTTTGTCTTGTGAGACAACTTTTAGAACTAGATAAGTGCTTATTGTAGACTTAGGATTATCCCATCCCACATGAAACAAAGATTTCAACAGGCTCTAGCTGCTACCAGCCTAGTTAGCTGAATAAGTCAGGATAAATCAGTTGTGCAACTTAAACATCCTATGCATGAATCAAATTACTATCAGACAAACAAACAAAAAGTTCAACTGAATGTGTTTCCACGATTGTGTTATGATACAAAAAAATCTCCAACATTAAATTGTTAAGTGAAGAGTTAAAACATAACAAGATTTTAACTGTGATGTGAGTTTTGTATTAGGAACGAAAAGAAATTTATCACCATAATTTACTCAATCTAAATTTGTACATATCTTTTTGAAAAAGGAAATCAACTATCGCTTAAAGATTTTACTTCAGAGTATCTAGAAGCCGTGATGTTCAAATAATGGCAGTAAGATAGAAACTGCTATCAGAGTAGCCAATCAATAAATCAGTTAATATTGTGAATAAGAATTTTCTTCATATTGCAAATAGTTTATATGAAGAGCATAGACAATAATTCTGAACACATTATTGTCTCCTATATGTGAACCATTCTCAATAAAATAAAATAAAAACAGATTTTTTACCTGCTTTAGTTCAGCTAAATGACAAAATATCTGCATGCATCCGTTGTGCCAGAATGATGGCTACATAAAACAATAGAAATTTGAGGGTGACGACCAACCTGAATATATAAGAGAGCACAATCAGAACTACAGTTGCTACATGATGAGACATTGAAACACCAAAGTCAGATCTCCTTGTTTCCCAAAATATGAGAGCAAAAATAGAATATGTGTAGAAACCAGCAGCATACATGTACACGACCTTAAGTTTTAACCTGGATGAAAAACAAACGAGACTTAGGATTAATCCAATTAGCACACAAGCGATAGATTATTGCCTGGAAAATAGCATGTCTTACTTTATTTTTTGATCGGGCCAGACCTGATCTCCTGGTCCTACCCAAAAATATTTGGTATTTGTGAACCATGGTTCATTGTATGTGACGTAGACGGACAAAAGCTCCCCTGAACAGAAGTAAAGAAACTTCCATGCTGACTCCTTACACTTCCTGACTTTTATTCTTCTTTCTTTTTCATCATTCATTGTTTTAGGTATAAGCCGCACAGCTAATGTCTATATAACAAGAAAAATCAATAAATTGCTTGAGATACTCAATCCTTCATTGTGGATTAAACTGAAAAGGGAAGCATGGAGATCCTACTAATCCATGTCACATACATAGAAGACAGATTAAACTGCCATATATATGATTGCCTTACCCACACAATTACCTGGACAAATATACAGAACCCCTTAAAAGATGTTTTCCTACAGGTTCTCTTCAAATTTAATTTTGTGCAAACAGACATCAGCGTAGTAGATTAACATTTGATCTCATTTATAAACCATTTTTGGGGCTTGATAAATTGAAAAGTGTTGCTGTTATTGCCAACAAACAAATAGTCTTAGTGATCAACCATTAAGGTCTTCTATCCATGACTGCAAATTAAGATCCTTTTCCAAGCACAGAAGTTTGAACAATAATCTTTCTTTTAAAATATTGAAGGATCCAAGTATAAAACTAGTTATCTGTTGGAATTTTTTCAGCATAAAAGATTTTCCAAAAAAGTTTTTCAAAACACGGAGAAGGAGGAGAAGAAGAAAACTATGTTATCTGTTGGAAGTTTTTTAACACACAAGATTTTCCAAAAGTGTTCCAAAACACTAAAAAGGAGCCTCATAGGAGACTTTAATTTCACATTTCAAATTTGAAAGAAACCTGAGACATTTAACATGCATTCATGCATAAAGTATGTTTTAGGAAAAGGTGTAATTAGCAGAGGCTTGAACATAATGGAATCATTTGTTAATTCATGTGCAATGCACATGAGCAATGTGACGCACTGTGCTGCATCCCACAAACGCACTGTCCTATACCACGTGATGCCCCTATGTCTAACTAGGCTTACTGGATGTACATGATGTACAATGTGGCCTTCATTGGGGCATTGTACACTTTCTTAGTTGCAATGACTTGTGTAATTAATTTATTGTCACATAGAAAATCACCATCCTCAGACGCCATACGTAGATGACCAGATCATTGACTAGACCATGAGTCTTGTAGACAAAGCTTTGACTAACAGATTTGTGCACGTGGACAAGATCCAACAACTTTGTTTTCAAGTTAGGTGATCACAACTTGAACAAGATCAAATGATCTCATCATATCTTACAAGAAATTTGCGAGACCTCAGTTGCATACTTAGGAAAGCGACTACAAACTTCAGGATCTTCACTTGTTACAACTTGACAAATTATCATTCCAACCCATTAGTGACTATATATTTCCTACAATCTTAAGACTTAAATTTCGCTGAAGATAGCGACAATCAAGGAGACAGCAGTTCTAATCTAATTGAAGAGGCTCGCTGATTCCAATTTCAAGCAGTGATTGAAAAAGATGCACTTCCTTACCATTGGTGATGATCTATGTCCTTAACACTCCCAAGCACAATGAGGAAAAAATGTAGAGTCGATTCGAGCATGGAGCTAGTGGGAGAATAATGACTTCATCTACTACAAACCCAACGTTAATCCAATGTCAGATGATGTGCTCAAGACCTACCAACATTGTGTGATGGAAAAAGAAGTTTCTTCTAAGTAAACTTAATAATTTTCCCATAGTCAATAATTCTAGTGTACTGAAACAACTACATGAGTTGCAAAGAAATTTCTAATGACTAAAGGAGATTAAATTGAGTTTGGACAAATTATTTGCAATGACACTCACCATCGACAAACTCCCAGTTTCTTGTAAGGATTTTAAACCACAGAATTCATGCACTCCGGTGGTCAGATTCCAACAACCTTGTTCCTGAGTCGGATGGATGGTGGATTCTTGCAGGGGAGTGCAAGTGTAGAGGAGAGAACAATCTTATCAACATTGTAGAGAAAATTTCCGAATCTCAATTATACACTAACGAATTGTTGAATTAAGCCCTACTACGGACTGAACGAGTGACAAGCCATCATTTCAACCCACTAGTGACCAAATTTTTCCAACGGTTCTCACATAAGTCTTAATCAAGTCAGTCAAAGCAAGAGCGTATCTTCTCGAACACCCTACATCCAAATTGACAAAAATCCAAAACTTTCACCAATGCATGAGACTTCGACAAAGGAAAATTCGAACAGTGATGAAGACATCAACTAAAGGTGCCCTAATCACGCACCTCGAAGACGAATCTATCGAGGAAGAATCTGATGGTGAAAAAGAACAGCGCGAATAAGGGCAGCGCCAAGAAGTCCTCGTATGCGGGGTACGACTCCTGCTCCCAGCTCAATGATCTGAAACCTCCCATCAAATCCATCTCTCCGGCCAAACAGAGAGCTGCGAGATCCAGAGAGACGGGATGGGCTCACAGGCCGCCGAGGACGATCGTAGCTGGATGGCGTCCAGGGCGAGAAGGGATTCGCAATTTTAAGTGGGATCTGCGAACGCAAGTTGTCGCAGACGATGGAGGAATGAAATCCAACAGAGACGATAAGACAGGTGGACGCTTTCAATTCGGTTTCGGTTTTTTACCCAGCTACGTAGAAATCCATATTTATCAAAAAAAAAAAAAATCCGTACTAAAATTTATTATTATTTTTTTTTTCAAAAAGCACATCTAAAATAAATTCATTTCTCTTATATTTCTCAAGTCAATAATTCCTTTTTACAATTCATTTTTCAAGACATCCAAATAATCTTTTCATAATTTAATTTTAAAATAATAAATTATGATGCAGATACAGATATTGTCATCTTCTCTTATTCTATATATCTTTTTCTATCTTTTACAACTCACTCATCACGAACCATTTACTATATTTTCTTGTGATTGTGAAAAGATTAAGAAATAATTAAAAGATTATCCTATAAATAAATAATAAACGATGATTATATAATTTGAAATTATATTTTTAAAATAAGATAAATATCAGATCACAATGCCCCTGAAATCCCAAAATATCAGACCCAACATGGGTTTGATATTAGGTTTGAAATCCGAGAATATCAGGTCCTCTTATATTCAAAATTGAAATTATTATATTTTAAATAATTATAAATAATTAAAATAAGGATATAAATAGAAATATCAAATATTAAAAAATATTTAAAAATAAAATAATAAAAGGTATATAAAATATAAAAAAAGAAATATACTTCGTAGAATTGTAAATATTAGAAATATATAAAATTAAAATAAAAATAAAATTTATATGTGAAAATTAAGATAAATTAGATATCATAAAAAAATTATTAAAAAATGATTAAATATTTTAAAATTTTATTAAAAAAAGAATAAATATTAGGCTTAGTCCTGATATCCCAAGATACCAGACCCTCTATTAGTTTTTTCAAGATCTGAAGTTGGGTTAGACACTAGCTTTAAATATAAAATTATAATATTTATAAAAGATAAAGTAAAATAAATAAAGTAAAATATAAAAAATAGAGATTTAAATAAATATATAATAAAAATAAAAAATAAAGTGAAATAAATAATATAAGTAAAAAAATATAATACGAATAAATAATAAAGTAATAAATATAAAAGAGAGAAAGATAAAATAAATATATAGTAATAAATATAAAAGGGAGAAAGATAAAATAAATATATAAAATATAAAAATAAAGATATAAATATAAAATATAGAAATATATAAAAAAAATAAAAAATAAAGAAAGTATAAATATAAATAAGTAAATAGGGGTTTTAGATTAAAAATATAAAAAATAAATATAATAAAAATTAAAATAAAATATTAATGTGAAAAAAAATTAAGATAGATAATAAGATATAAAGATAAAAAAAATAAAGTGATAAAAAAAGGCAGTCTAAATTGTTGGGTTCTCCCGGCACAAAATCATAAAAACGCAGCGGAAACAAGAACCCACGAGCGATCCATGCGAAAGAAAAACTCGTACAAAGTTGATCTACATCTACTCCTAAAGAAAATATACCTTCGGAGCGTGCCCTTTGCTTATCCCGCTCGTCCAAAGTGCGCCGGATCTCTTGCACATTCAAGTGTCCGTGCCTCTATTCGTATCCACACGGACACAATCTCTCAACTTCGGGAGAACTACCTTAGTTGTGCTAGCAACTTGAGGTAGCTCGCAGAACACCAAGAACCCTACGGTAGGGTTTCGGCCAAAGGAGGAAGATGAGGGAGGGAAGAAGAAAGAGAAGAAGGAGAGGAGCATAAGACCCATCCAAAGTCACAAGACCCTCTTTTATAATCATCCCATGAATATGAAGAAGTTTGCGTCTCTTTGGCTTCCTTCATCAATACCAATAAAGAGTACATCTTTTCATGTGACTCTTCATCTTTTCCCATGCAAGAAAAGAATCTTTTCATCTAATGAAAAGAGACTTTTCTCTTTCCTCTATGCAACTCCGACCGGGCCTCTCGGGCTTCCGACTCGGTCTCCCGACCAAGTCTCCCGAGTGGCGAGCTCCCGACCCAGTCCGCCGAGCTCCGACCCAGTCCGCCGAGCTCCGACTCGGTCCGCCGAGCTCCGACTCGGTCCGCCGAGCTCCGACTCGGTCCGCCGAGCTCCGACTCGGTCCGCCGAGCTCCGACTCGGTCTGCCGAGTGCCGACCTCCCGACCCGCGCTCCCGAGTTCTCAACTCGGGCTCGGACTTTCCGAGTTCCCAACTCGGGCTCAGGCCTGCCGATCAGATTTCTCGAAGCATTGTGTCCTTTGTGTGTGACCCAATAGGTTCTCGCGACGTTGGCAATGCGCCTAAACACTTTAGACACATAAGCAATGAGCGGCATCTAGCAATGCATCATTGCTACCCAAGTAACAAGAAATGTCGAGATCCGACTAAACCTTCGTGACTATGATAATGTATGACCTTGTCCTTCTATCCTTGATATCTAGATTGACCAATGAGGCATAGACCGTGTCATCCTCAATCAATCTTGTGTTTCTTGATCCCCGAGTAGACTCACTCAAACAAATGAGCTCAATATCTCATACTGACTCATTTGAGCATGACCATGCGTTTCAGTAGTCCTACTCGATCAAGGGGCCCACAGATATCACTCCCGTCATATGGGAGGGATAGATCCCATCTACATCACTCACATCCCTCCGCATAATTCATTACATACCCAGTGATCGCCTTTATAGTCCATCCTGTTACGGGTGGCGTTTGACGATACCAAAGTACATAACTCCTTATGTAGGGAACAGTCGTTAGTATGCAACGTGCAGATATGGTGCATGCTACAAGATGCACGAACAACCAGAGAAACAACGATGCAACAAAATTCAACAAGTATACGATGCATCAATACAACCAACCAGAAATCGAAAACCAACGATTATGCACCTACACTACTAGGTAGGATATTTCTAATGCTAAATAAACTTATCTGTGTTTAATGGACTTCTAAGTACTCGCGTACAAACAGCACTTTACAGAACAGAAAACCAACAGGGGACTGTACGGATATGAATTTTGAATATTCGAAGATCAACGAAGAATAAATATCAACGGTGATGTTAAAATAACAAACAACAAGGAATAAGGTTAAGCAATCTAACAGACATAAAATAGTCATGCTTTAAGGTAAAAAAAACTACTCGAGTACAAAGGAGAAGTGTCCGCCTTAATTTCAAAAGTCCGTAAGCGGAAAGAACCTTCAACGATCGACGACATGAGTCCAAGGTCAAGATCCTGTACCAAAGGAATAGTTTAGCTGATTATAAAATTAACAACTTAGCTAAACGAAATACGAAATATGATTAGGATGAATCCTAATTATAATATCTATTCAACTAAATTCCAAACAACTATGAGTTCCTTTTTAAATCCAATTTACAAGATTAGATGTTTAGGTCTCATCCCCAAATTGAACTCAAAGAATTACTTTAATACCAATTAACTCCTCAACCATAACAAGCATAATATAATTTCTACTGCCCCACGATAAATTACTCAAAACTTAACCTATAATCACCCTTCAAATCAATTAGTTAATTACCTTCCTAATTAATCCTACCATTAATTAATCTATTACTCCCTAGCTCCCAAAGGCAGATCAAGTTGACTCATATATGTATCCTATGGTAAACAGTGTCAAGACCAAAACAACTTTACCCAAGACTAATCCAAATGAAATTCGATTAACCAACAACAACCAAACAGAGCCCAAACCTTGAGGTGCTCACGACATGAATCACAGAACAATGGCAGAATAGGAAACAAGACGATTCATCACTAATCTCTAATGCAAAACTCTAAAATCCGATCAGCAATACCAAACATCTTCATCACATCTACTGATCCTACAAGCTTATCAGCAATTCCATCAAAATCAATGCAAGGTCGAATCAAAACTTACCCAATCATTCGAGAGATGGGGGTGTGGAACTTAATGCGCAACGTTGTCGCAGTGGTCGTTGCATGCAGAAACTGCCTAGCGCTGGCAGTAGACTAAGGAGGAGGATGAGAAGAGGGTCGACTCCGGCGACTAGGAGGAGGATGAGAAGAGGGTCGACTCCGGCGACTAGGCGGCGGCCGGCGGTTTGTCGGCGTTCAGGAGAGGGGCGCTCGGCGCCTCTGTCGTGGGCACTGGAGAGAACGGCTGTTGCGCGCGGGATGAGAAAGATCACTAGGTCGCCGGTTTTGGGCGGCGAGTGGCGGTGGCGGCGGCGGTCTGCTAGGGCTGCGGCATTGGGCAGAACCGAAAGGAAAGGGGGCGGCGTCAGGAGGAAAAGAAACTGCCATAGGGAGAGGGGTTATAGGGGTTTTATATTAGTTTTGGCCTTTTGTAAAAAGACCCTCCATGATTCGCTATTCACAACTAGGTCCTTAAATTTCGAAATTTACCTTTTCAACCCCTTAAAATTCAGTATTTAACAACCGGGGTACTTAGGTTCATGCCAGGTTGTTTCAGACCCCCCCCCCCCGAGGATGCAAACTCGGGTGCCTCATAATATCCCTAGCGCCCAGGACAGGTGGGCGCTACAAAAGCTATGCCTCGCGGTGCAGCCGATGCCCGGGGTACTTAGGCTTGGTCTGGAACCTACTGTTGGATCGAGAGAACCGATAACGTTCGGATTTAACAAATAGAGAAATTATGCAGCGGAAATTAAAACACACAACGCAAACACAGGTAGTTTTACTTGGTTCGGAGCCTAGGTCGACTCCTACTCCAAGGCCCACGGTTGTTGATCGTTTTCTGCGGGCAATTCTATAAGTTCACAAAAGATTTACAAATCAATATTACAATTGCAGTATTGTAAACACAAAAAGGAAATTGCTCTTCGTTACCGACGTCCGAGGTAGATTGACTTTTCGGAGCATAGGGACATCGTCGGCTCGAGTTGGGAGGTTTCCGGAGCAGAGTGCGGGAGCAGAAGAGCGTAGAAGCGTTGAATCAAGTGTTGTTCTGAGCCTTGGGGTCGAGGGCCCTTTATATAGCCCTGGGGGCGCCCCCCCCCACGTGTCGGTCGATCCGGCATTTGCTCGGTCGGCTTCTGATCCCTTCAAATTCGGGATCAGCTTTGACCGGGGCGCCCGGAACGCTCGGGGCGCCCGTATTGACCCGGTCAAGCTCTCATCTGTTGGCTTCGAGGGGAGCTGCTTCGGTAGTTGGCGCTGGGGGCGCCTGCAGCATGCGGGGCGCCCGCGCGATGGGGGCGCCCGGAGCATCCGGGGCGCCCCGACAGTCAACTGTCGAAGCGGATTTTGCTCCTGCTGGTTGGTCTTCACCTTGGGGGCGCCCGGAACATCCGGGGCGCCCTGCTCAGCTTCTGCCTCACTCCTTTGAGGCTCTCTGAGCTACAGACACTCAGTCCTTCGGTCCTGCATCCAGGGTTAGTCCAAAAAGCAGTAATATATTAATTTTTATACAGCCTTAGCTGTCTTGGTTCTGACTTCGGGCTTCCAAAATGGAACCCTAGGTCGAACCGACGCCTACTGTTCCCTCGATGGGGAACGCGTCCTCACCTACTCCTCTCGGGAGAATGTACCTGATGCCAACCGCTCCTCTGGTTGGACTTTTGCCTAGCGGTCCTTCGCCAGGTCTTGGATACCAAGCTGTCCTTCGCCCGGTGCCTAGCTGTCCTTTGCTAGGTCTTCAGTCCCAAGCTGTCCTTCGCTAGGGCTTCAGTACCCTGGCATTCCTTTGCCAGTGCCTAGCAGTCCTTCGCTAGGACTTTGTACCCTGGCATTCCTTCGCCAGTGCCTAGCAGTCCTTCGCTAGGACTTTGTACCCTGACATTCCTTCGCCAGGTGCCTAGCAGCCCTTCGCTAGGACTTTGTTTCCTGGCAGTCCTTCTCCAGGTGCCTAGCAGCCCTTTGCTAGGACTTTTCCTGCACACTCAGTGAATATTGTTAGATCACAAACAAACTTAACTTTGAATCCTTTGCCAATATCAAAACAAGGTTCGATATGGTGCTTCCTGCACCAACACCTACGCGCCCAAAACCCTAATACCTCACGATACAGTCGATACCCGGGGGGTACTTAGGTTCATGCCAGGTTATTTCAGACCCCCCACCGAGGATGCAAACTTGGGTGCCTCATAGTATCCCTAGCGCCCGGAACAGGTGGGCGCTACAAAAGCGATGGCAAGGGGCATGCCCGACCCGGGGAACATGAGCAAGACGTTTTAAAAATATAATCCAGGCGTACCATACACTGGGTAACAAAAATATTATTTTATTTACGTGAAAAGTACAGGGAGAATAACATCTCAGAGAATTCTCAAGATACAATTTGGTGAGAGAAAGCACTTTTCTCCTGGGGCCTCTCTCCCCTACGACTCCATCCCTGTAGGGTCGCTAGGCTCGGAATCACCTTCTGAGTATACAGGGCGTTGAAGCCTGTTGACAGGGCTCTTGAATCTTTTTCACCTTCTGGGTACTCCATCCGAGTAGTCAGCGACGGGTGAGGATATCTGGGTAACACATGGGTGGCTCGACCCTCTCCGAAGACCCCCTCCTCGCAAAGATGCGACCGAGTACAATATTCAAAAGGCAGAAAAAAGAGGAGGGGGAACAGCGACTACAATTTCTCTCCGGAGCATGTAAAGACGCAACGAAGAATTGACTTACAGGAGAGTGGGAACAGCAACCGCAATTTCTCAACGAAAAGAAGAAAGAGAAAGAGAAAAGCCAGCGGCTGTGGCCCCTCCCCTCTTGGTGACAACGTATCCCACAAAACGACATCCTCCGCCCAAAACATGGGGGAAACAAGGATCCAGGAGAGGATGACATCTGCTGGCGTAGGAGAAGGCAACCATCCAGATACGTCATCTCCTTCATGCCCCCTGGCGGGCCATGTAAGGTCTTTTATGAACTCCTCAGATAATCCGAGAGTCCCACATCCTCTAGGATCTTCAGAGAGACCCTAAACCTCATCTCCACCATGCTTCGCGGTAAGGGTAACACACTAACACCACAAAAGTTTCTACCTCTGGGAGGTCCCTCAGCCAGAAACAATCTCGCATCCTCGGCATTGGGCAGCTTGGGCGCCGATGAGGATGAAGAAAAGAGAGGTGACATCCAACTAAAAAGAAGCAAGCAGACAAAAGGGATGAGGGAGACGACACACCCCTCTCCCCCTATGTATAGTGAGGGCTGCCTCTCCGTGCAGTTAATGCGAAGAGAGCGCCAATGCAGTAATAGACGCTGAAGCGTCGTTTCGACCCACACGTCCACGCCGCACCTTGGAACCCGCGACTCTTTATGAGTCCATTCAAGAGGATTGCATATAAGGGGGAGGTGACGGTTCGGGAGCCGCTCGCATACCCCAGAAGGAAACATCGGCGGGGGCCCGTCAGGGACTTAAATGTTGTCATGAAGTTTTGACTTGTAGAATTTTTCGAGAGGGATCTGCCCTCAGGATCAACCTCGGAGCAAACAGGTACCTTTTCCATTCATTATACCCGTAAAGCAAAGACGTAAGACACGTTGGGCAAAAGTACATACACTAAGAATAGTGAAGGTGATTGCATTAATTCAAAACTGCTACAATGAGGCCCGATCCCCCGAGGAGCGGGGGACTCCGCCAACGTGGGCCCTCAGGCAAAGACCCCTCTCTAGCTCAGAAGGCACTTACAATCGCGAGTCGGCATCGGGAGGGAGGAGCTGGTCCTTCTTCAACTTATCGATAGCCCCGTGGAAGTCCGCTGTAGGTGCTGCATCACCTGGTCGGCTACAATGGCACGGAACTCACCCGACTCCAGAAACTTCACCTTGAAGCCTACTTCGGTTTCCTTAGAACTAGAAGCTTGGGCAACTTGAAGGGTAAGGAGCTCGGCCTCAACAGCCTCGTAGGAACTTCTCAACCATTCCAGCTCGGCAAACATCTCCACCTGCTCGGCCAAGGCGTCCCGGAGTCTCTCCGACGTGGCACGCTCATCCGACCAAGCCTGGACCAGGTCATCCTCCAGGACAGACGCGCGGTCAGTGGCCATCAGGAGATCAGACTCCTTTTGACTGAGTTATTGCGCCTGATCTTGACTACGCGAGTTCAGTCTCTCAGCCGAGGCTACCCTGAGCCAGATGTCGCCCAGCAACTCCCTCTCCCTTGCCTGGAGCTGGTCTCTCTCCTGCGTCACCTGGAGCAGGTCCTTGGTGACACTCATAGCCCTCTCGGACGGCAGACGTTCTCTGTGCCGGGAATTTTGAAGAGCCTGCTCCTTGTCTTGCAAAAGGTCTATAAGGTTATCGACCTTCGCCTGGAGAGCCCTGCTGACCCCCGCTTGCATCTGTTAGGATCGATGGCTTGGCTAGGGGGGTGAATAGCTCTTTTCGGTTTTTCTCTAAATATGGTTAGCACAATACAAAATATAATAGAAAACAAAAGATTCAATGCTAAGACAAAGGTTTTACTTGGTATCCACACCGAGAGGTGACTAATTCAAGGATCCACATGGTGGCACACTCTCTACTATGAAAACCTCCTTCAAGGAGGAGAAAACCTTCACAAGATCGTCTTCTTCCTCTTTACAAGATGCAAGGAAAGCTAGAGGAAGAACTAAACAATATGAGCACTAACAGCACTTTGGTACAGTGAAAAACCGTACCCAACTCGTGCCAAAAAGTCCCCTTTAAATAAGAGTAAAGAACAGCTTCGCAAGCTGTCCAACCCGCACTAGTCGACTGCCCATTTGGGCAGTCGACTGGTCTTTCTTTAATTACTAGCCAACGGCTAGTTTTTCGGGGTGACCAGTCGACTGCTCCTCAGGCAGTTGACTGGTCGATGGCTGAAAACCTTTTGTGAGTTTTGGCAGTCGACTGGCTTCCTACCAGTCGACTGCCCAGCCTCTCCACTCACTTACAATCACTCCAAACACTCTCCTTCACGTGTGCCTTCAGGTGCACTCCCTTGACTCGCCCCTTGAAGTCATCTTCCTTTGGCTATCGTCCCTCGGATGTGCACACAAGCCTTCCATTGGCTTGCCTCCATGTCACCCTTCACATGTGCCCTTGAAGTCCACTTCCCGGCTTGCCCTTGGAGTCTTCCTCCCTCGGCTCTCGTCCCTTGGATATGTTCTCCATGTGTGATTCTCCAAGTCCTGCAAACTCAATCACACATATCAAATACAACATAACACCCTAACCTTAAACTTATTGGCACACACATCGAAACCATGATCTTCCCGATCATTCTTGGGCCGATTGCCTCAACAATCTCCCCCTTTTTGATGTGTGACAATATGTTTAAGTTTAGGGATAAAATACCAGTCAACAAGGTAAATAATAGTAGCAATTGAAAAACATAAAACATATCAAAAACCTAAGAGGTAACCTCCCCCTTAATCCATGTCTTCTCCCATTTTCGATTTTACTCATAATCCAAGTTAAGTTTCAAACCTAACTTAACACCAAGCAACAACAATTAAAAATATAAGACATAGCAAATCCTAAGAGGTAACCTCCACCTTAACCTATGCCTTCATCCATTTTTAATTTTTCATCATACTCCAAGATTTAAGCTTAAACCACCCATTTTAAGCTAAAAATCAAACTTAAACCACCTATTCTCCCCCTTTGACACCATCAAAACGATTGCCTCAAGCAACCCAAACCCATGACATCAAATGAGAGAAATTTAGATTTCTGAAAAACAGCTCAGCCGGCTGAATTCAGGCATGCCAGTTGACTGCCCCGAGGGGTAGTCAACTGATACTCTTTCAGTCAGACTATTCAGCTTTTCAGCTGAATTTCAGAAACCTCCAATAAAATCCAGAAAATTCCAAAAATTGCAAAAATTTGCAAACATGTTTCATGTAAGATACTCTATCAGGGAAAAATATTATTTCGTGAAAAATTTCAAACATGCTTGGCTTTTGACCAAAGTTCAAATTTCTTGAAAACCACTAAGTTTGTATCAATTTTGCAAACTAATTTTGCATTCACATATCTTCTAAGCTTATGGGAAAACATATAAGACATAAAATTGTTTTCAAATATTTAAAATGTCCAACCATGATCTTTGAGCAAGGTGTCCATTAATTAAACACATGTCTTCCCCATAGTTGGTCTATTTTCAATGATTTTGATACATTTAATGATTCAACACAATGCCACAAGCACAAGTGAACCAATTGTATCATCCTAACGTCCCATATATAAGAATACAATCATAAACTAAGTAACGTGAGATATTTTCAAAGTAAGCCTTATTTTTGCCCAATTCATCATGAATTTCTACTATGGGCTACAAACTCCCCCTCAATGTTTTAAGTCAACCAAATTTCAAAATTTTGAAATTCTAATACCATGGTTGACTTATCCCAAATCCTCTAACCCTTGAGGATTGACTTTGATACCCAATAATAATGTTTCCTAATTGAGTTAACCAAGTACTCCTTAGGGATCCATTTCTTACTTATGATCTTGGTCTTTGATTGTCCTCTAGCAATTAGGCAATGATAGATTTTTCCATTGTTAGACTTCCCAAAACCCAATCCCTCTTTCCTAAAGCTTGTTCTTTGGCTCCCAATGATCATACCTATTGTTTTTGAGCCAACTTTAAACTTCCTCGGTGCTTGGGTAAGACTATCTACCTTTTCCCTTAAATCCGTATTTTCTTCTTCTAAACATGGGTCATTTGAGATAGAAGAAGGAGCATGCTCATTATCCTTAAATTCCATGGATGCTAATTTATCCTTTAACATGCAATTTTCCCTTTTTAAGCATTTAATTTTCTTTTTAGCATCAACCAAATCATCACTAGTACTCAAAATTATCTTTACAAGAATAGAAGTGGGTAAGTTGTGTACCTCACTTACCGAGAAGTCTGATTCCGAGGTGGAGCCTCCCCCTTCACTTGAGCTCCCTTCATTTTCACTCGAGCTCTTCTCTTCTTCAAATTCGGATGCCGTGGAGGCAAGGTCATCAATTCCCATTAGTGCAAAATGGGATACAAAATGCTCCTCCTCCTCCGATGAAGATGGATCATCCCATGTAGCCTTCAAGTTTTGCACCTTCTTCTCCTTGTCTTTTGATTTCTTCTTTCCTTCATTCTTCTTTTCTTCCTTCTTTTTCAAGAGAGGACACTCATCTCTCATGTGTCCTTCTCCTTGGCAGTTGTAGCAAATAATCTTTCTTGATCTATTTTTGCTCCTTGATTCCTTCCTACCATGAGACTTGTAGTGGAAAATTGTTTAAATGTTTTTCTTACCTTTTTTACCATGTAGGCTTCCGCATCACTACCCATGGAAGCACTCGATTCCTCTGAATCGGATGATGAGACCTCCTTCTTCTTGCCTTTACCCTTATTTGCCACAAGGGCTATACTCTTTGGCTTGTAGTATACTTCTTCGATTGTTCCTCCAACTCAAGTCTCATGAAGCTCCATGGTTGAGAAAAATTCCTCTAGAGACGTTTTCTCTAGATCCTTGGAGATGTAGTACGAGTCCACCATTGAGCTCCAAGTTGATGTTCTTGGGAAGGCATTGAGGGCTTTCATCACAATGTCTCGGTTGGATAATTGTTCCCCTACACTTGTTAGCCCATTAAGTATTTCCTTAAATCTAGCATGTAAACTTGTTACCTTCTCCCCTTTGTCAAACTTGATATTATTGAGTTGGGACCGAAGAAGATCTCTTTTCGTCATTTTCGCCTCTGAGGTGCCTTCATGAAGTTCCACTAACTTGTCCCATAAGTCTTTAGCACTTGAGTAGTTTCCAATCCTTGTCACTTCTTGTTGAGGAAGCACACTAAGTAGATGACGCAAGGCTTTTGAATTTGCCAAGTGATCATCTTTTTGCTTCTTGCTCCACCTTACTTTCTCAAGAAGCTTGTTATCTTGGTCCCTAGGCACCTCAAAACCATTTCCTATGATTAACATAATGTCAAAGTCGGTATTGAAAAATACCTCCATTCTCTTCTTTCAGCATGAAAATTCTCCCTCGAATTTTGGCGGTTGAATATGCGAGCCGGCCATTTCAATGATTTGCTCTTCTTGGCGGTTAGTCCGTTGAAGGCGTCCTTGCGCTTTGATACCACTTGTTAGGATCGATGGCTCGGCTAGAGAGGGGGGTGAATAGCTCTTTTCGATTTTTCTCTACAATATGGTTAGCACAATACAAAATATAATAGAAAACAAAAGATTCAATGTTAACACAAAGATTTTACTTGGTATCCACCCTAAGAGGTGACTAATCCAAGGATCCACACGGTGGCACACTCTCCACTATGAAAACCTCCTTCAAGGTGGAGAAAACCTTCACAAGATCGTTTTCTTCCTCTTTACAAGATGCAAGGAAAGCTAGAGGAAGAACTAAACAATATGGGCACTAACAACACTTTAGTATAGTGCAAAACCGTACGCAACTCGTGCCAAAAAGTCCCCTTTAAATAAGAGTAAAGAGCAGCTTCGCAAGCTGTCCAACCCGCACCAGTCGACTACCCATTTGGGCAGTCGACTGGTCTAGCTTTAAATGCTAGCCAACGACTAGTTTTTCGGGGTGACCAGTCGACTGCTCCTGGGGCAGTCGACTGGTCGAAGGCTGAAAACCTTCTGTGAGTTTTGGCAGTCGACTGTCTTCCTACCAGTCGACTGCCCAGCCTCTCCACTCACTTACAATCACTCCAAACACTCTCCTTCACGTGTGCCTTCAGGTGCACTCCCTTGGCTCGCCCCTTGAAGTCATCTTCCTCTGGCTATCGTCCCTCGGATGCGCACACAAGCCTTCCCTTGGCTTGCCTCCATGTCACTCTTCACGTGTGCCCTTGAAGTCCACTTCCCGGCTTGCCCTTGGAGTCTTCCTCCCTCGGCTCTCGTCTCTCGGATATGTTCTCCATGTGTGATTCTCCAAGTCCTGCAAACTCAATCACACATATCAAATACAACATAACACCCTAACCTTAAACTTATTGGCACACATATCAAAACCATGATCTTCCTGATCATTCTTGGGTTGATTGCCTCAACAGCATCAATCCTGCCCGACACTCATGGTCATCTATAGCCTCTGCCCTCAATGCCCAGCGGAGCAAAGCTTCAACCCGTGGCTAGGAACACAGACCCCGACCGGCTGTCACGCAATCCTCAGCGGCCTGCCATTGCGCCAAGAGGTTAGGTAACGACCAAGAGAATATCCAATGTAATAGTAATTTTTACCTTCAGGAGGGTCTCCCGAAGAGTAGTTAGTGGGCCCGCCGAAACTCGTACAGCCGCTCCTCTAGAGGTACTGCCTCGCCCCTCGGGTCGTGGCGAACCCGGACGGGGAGGAAGTCGCTCGATGGTGGGGGCTTCAGGTGGCAGACTGGAGGGACCTGAATTGTCTTCGTCGGAGCTAGAAGTCCCCTCAGACACGACCCCCTCAGCCGGAACCTCTTTGAATTACACCGGGGGGAAGGATTGCATAGAGGCCTCCAATGTTGCGTCCAACTTCTTCTTTAGGCGGTCCAGTCGCATCCAGTATTGGGTGTGTAACACCTCCTTACCCTTGGAAGACGTGGACGGGTCAATAGAGCAGGCCGGAGGCACTAGGACGACCACCTTCGGGGCAGGAGCTGGTGGAGCAGGTACAGAGGCTGTTACCTCAGCCAGTAGAGTCGTTTCCTCGGGCACTAAGGGAAGAGGAGAGGAACGTACAGAAGGCCGCTTTTTCCATGAAGGGCCTAAACCCTTGGGGAGCTGCCTCTTCTGCCGCCAAGCAGACCGGACTACTGAAGAAACAATAGGAGGGGAGGCCCCCTCGCTAATTCCCGCTGGACGGGCAGTCCTCGGCGAAGATCCACCCCTAGAGGAAAGATCCGCCTCAGGGCCAAACTGTTGATCAGAGGGCCCTCGGCTCACAACCGTCGGGGATGCAACAGTAGCTAGGGATGGCAATGGGTCGGGTTCGGGTCGGATTCTATATCCTCCGTACCCATACCCATCGGGTATCGGATATCCATCGGGTATACCCATACCCATTAAAAGATCGGATATCTTGTATACTAATAATTTTTTTTTCTTTCTATCCAACTATATCATTGAACAAAAGTACATTATAATTAACATTAAAGTTAAAAAAATATATATCTATAATTTTAAAAATTGATTAAACATATATATAATCTATTTCTAACATTAATACAATTTACTAGTAGGTTTTGGGGAAAAAATCTTTAATGTATATATGTATTTTTTATTTAATCGGGTATTCGGGTCGGATATCGGGTATTGGTAGTCCCTCCATATCCTCCTCCATTCGGGTCGGATGTCAGATTCTCCGTCGGATTCGGGTGCAATTGCCATCCCTAACAGTAGCTTCGACCCTCTTGGGGGAAGCGACCCCATGAGACGGGACAGTAGGCCCCTCAGGGGATTCGGCGGAAGCAGGTGTGGTGTTGGAAGCAACCGGAGGAGGGTTCAATGCCTCCTTATTGGCCTCCTCCCATCTGATGAGTCTGCCTATCACCTTGGCGAACATGATGTCCTCTGCAATAGCCAGATAGAGAGGATATCAGTCAGAACCAACAGGCATTGAAGAAAAAAGATGAAATTTCCTAGGGAGGGGCTGATTCGCGTCACTTTAGGGTTGAGGCCCGCTCGGTACATAAGCTCTTCACTCTGTACTAGCCCCGGGCCACTGAATTCCATACCTGTTGGGACCGGGTGCATGCCGACTCGGACACGTATTGTAATTGTTACATAATTACATGTAGCGGAAACAAAAACATGAATAATTTCCTAAATTATTCTAACACATATCCTAAGCATGCAATGTGTTCACATAATCGTAATATAAATTTTTTGCAGAAAAGGAAATTACTCTACGAATTACCTTGCGTAACTTGGAAGAAGGGACGAGATCCAACCGTTAGCATCCCTTGAAAGCTCCGCCTCTATTCGTATCCACGCCGAGTATCGTCGGGATGACTTCGCTAAGCCACGAGTTTCGTGTTCACGAGAACTACTAGATTCTCCGTGAACACGACGAAAATCGAGAGAGTAATCAAATCGAAAGACTCACCACCAAGGTTGGCCGAAGAGGAAGATCGTCGCAAGGAAGAACTTCGTCGCCTTGATGCTTCTCCTTGTGCTCACAGCAAGAAAAAGAAGGAAGGCCTATGGCCGGCCAAGAGAGAGGGAGAGAAGAAGAGGAGAGAGCCCAAGCAATTCTTGGATCAATACCTTCCATGGCACCCCTTGGGTCCTTTATATAGGGAGAAGTTTCTTAATTCCCAAGCAAACCTCTGCTTGATTATGGAATAATTTTTCAATCAATCCATAATCAAGGCACTCATGATCAAGCTTCTTCTTCTTGATTATGGAATAATTTCTCAATCAATCCATAATCAAGACTCTCTTTCTTTTGGCATGATTATATAAAATTTATAAAATAAACCAACCATTGGTTCATTATATAAAAATTTATAAAACAAACCAACCATTGGTTCATTATAAAAATTTATATAACCTTTTATAAAATAAACCAACCTTTGATCTATTTTATAAAACAAACCAAAATAGCCTTATCCTCTTATGGTGGTGGTCGGCCATGACAAGAAGAGAGGAGGCCCCCTCCTTGGCCGGCCCATCTAACCCCAATTGGATCAAATTCCTTAATGAATTAAACTTATTTAATTCACCCATTAAGTCTTTAAAAAACTTAGCCATTCTATGCTTCTGATGCGTCTGAAATAAATTCAGTTTTGACTATTGTTTGGACTTACCAAAAATAGTCCATCTCGATTGGAGAATCCAATTCTCAACTCATTTTAAATCCTTCGAATTACTCGTTATGCATGTGACCAAATAGGCTTTCAATTTATGTTAGCCGTCCATAATTAACTAATTAATTATAGAACGATCATGAGTGGCACCTAGTAGTACATCATGATCCCCAATTAATTGAAAGATCAACGGTTGACCTCAGAAATGATTCTGAAACCCTTCAGCAGCTATAATGAATCGTGCCCCATTCCCTTCACCATCTTATACCCACTTGGTTCAGGACATGGTCTATGTGTGTCAGTCCCCACTAGGCTGACTACGTCACACCTAGCCCAAGTAACGTTTCCTCGTCCTATGGATTCTAATTACTCTCATGTATTTAAGAGATTCATACTCTGAACATGTCATGCTCTGGCCAGAGGCTTCGAGTAACAATCCGACGATAGACCTCGGGTATACATCTCCTCGCAAGGAGTGGTGAATCCTTTGTAGGTTGTTCAATCATCTTCGGGCACTTCGGCTTATACCCAATCATCCTGGGTCCACACCTCCTTGGAGATGCTTGCTTAAGATGTCAAAGTATAAGTCTCCATGACCAAGATGACTTGAACACCGCAAGTCAAAGGAACATCGCACTTAAGCTGCAGTAAGAACTTCACTGACATATCTATATGTAGACTACCATATGAAGTTTTACAGCCAGTCACTCCAATGAACTAGTTCCCTTAACTAGCATTCATGTTTATCTCCGGACATCTCCATGTCACCAGCCAGTGAGAATCAGCTGATTAGAGAATAACTCATGCTAGTCTCAACAGAATTGATAGTGTCTGTATTTATCAATTCATCGACTAGGGACAATTTCAATACTTCACAATTGCACATGTAGAGATAATCACTAGTTGTGAATTCATCACAAATTCTCTCATGCTGTGAATTGTATTGCAGGCATTCAGTAAATGAGCTTATGATCTTAATCAAATAATCATGTATACTCAAATAGTGAATATTCATTTATTAAAAATAAATGATTACAATCATAAGGCGATTGCCTTAGGACACTTCTCTCATGTCACTAACAAACTCCCACTTGGCCTAATGCCAATCGTTACGGTACCCAATACCACAGGCTCTAACATGACCCTCAAACTTACTTTGAGGCAAGGCCTTAGTTAAAGGATCCGCTAAATTCCTTTCAGTGGGAATTTTCTCAATTTGTATATCATTCCTACTTATAATCTCTCTGATCAGATGATAGCGGCGAAACACATGTTTGGATCGCTGATGAGACCTTGGTTCCTTTGCTTGTGCAATAGCTCCATTGTTGTCGCAGTAAACTGGTATTGCTTCATCAATGGTTGGAACCACACCAAGTTCTGAGACAAACTTCTTGATCCAGACTACTTCCTTTGCTGCTTCCGAAGCTGCAATATATTCCGCTTCCGTGGTAGAATCCGCTACAGTGTCTTGCTTGGAACTTTTCCAGCTTACTGCACCTCCATTCAAAATAAATACGTATCCGGACTGAGATTTGGAGTCATCCTTATCTGTCTGGAAACTAGCATCTGTATATCTACGTATTATCATATCACCTTCTTCATATATTAGGAACACATCCTTAGTTCTTCTTAAGTACTTGAGGATTGTCTTGACAGCCACCTAATGATCCATTCCTGGATCAGACTGGTATCTGCTTGTGACGCTCAGAGCATATGATACATCGGGCCTAGTACATAACATAGCTTACATGATAGATCCTATCGCGGATGCATAAGGAATCTTATTCATGCAAATCCTCTCGTCTTCTGTGCGTGGACACATAGACTTTGAAAGGTTGATCCCATGCCTGATGGAAAGGTAACCTTTCTTGGATTCTGACATGCTAAACCTTTCTAGCACTCGGTCTATATATGTAGACTGCGAAAGACCAAGCAACCATTTTGATCTATCTCTATAGATTCTAATCCCAAGGATATAGGTTGCTTCTCCCAGGTCTTTCATGGAGAAAGTTTTGGACAACCAAATTTTAATCGACTGCAAGACTGATATATCGTTTCCTATAAGCAATATGTCATCGACATATAGTACTAGGAATACGACTGCACTCCCACTAACCTTCTTGTATACACAAGGTTCGTCATGATTTTGTGAGAAATCAAACTCTTTGATTGTCTCATCAAAACGGATGTTCCAGCTCCTGGATGCTTGCTTTAGTCCATATATGGATCGTCGAAGCTTGCATACTTTGGTTTTATTAACCGATGTGAAACCTTCAGGTTGTATCATGTATACATCCTCAAGCAGGATTCCATTAAGGAAAGCTGTTTTCACATCTATTTGTCATATCTCATAATCATAATGAGCTGCTATGGCCAGGAACATCCGAATGGATTTGAGCATAGCTACTGGCGAATAGGTTTCGTCATAATCAATTCCTTGTTTCTGACGATATCCTTTTGCCACTAATCTAGCCTTAAAGGTAACAACATTACCTTCCATGTCGGTTTTCTTCTTGAAAACCCACTTGCACCCTATGGGCTTAATCCCTTCAGGCGGGTTAACCAAGTCCCATACTTGATTTTCATACATGGAATCCATTTCCGACTTCATGGCTTCAATCCATTTATCCCTTTCTGAATTTATCAGAACATCTTCATAACTGATAGGTTCGTCATTGTTAACGAGTAACATGTCGTTTGATTCACTTATGAGAAATTCGTATCTCTCTGGAATATTGCGTGTCCTATCAGACCTACGAAGTAGTGGTGTTGTTTTAGGTTCAACTGATAGCTCATCATTATGAGTTATTGGTTGTGGGTCTAGACTAGGTGTCTCTGTAATGTCTATTGGAGTTTCTTGAACTTCTTCAAGTTCAATGCTACTCCCACTGTTTTCTTGTAAAAGAAATTCTTTTTCCAGAAATACAGCATGCCTTGAAACAAACACCTTTTGTTCCAAGGGATGATAGAATTGGTAACCCTTCGTTTCCTTAGGGTATCCAATAAATAGACATTTATCAGACTTAACATCCAATTTGTCTGATACAGTCCGCTTTACATAAGCAGGACAACCTCATATTTTAAGGTGAGTTAAATGAGGTTTCTTACTATTCCACGTCTCATATGGAGTAGTAGAGACTACCTTGGTCGGGACTCTGTTTAGTAAGTAAACAGTTGTCTTAAGCGCATAGCCCCAAAAGGATTTTGGAAGAGTTGCATGATTCATCATAGATCTAACCATGTCCATCAAGGTTTGGTTACGCCTCTCAGATACACCATTATGCTGTGGTGTATATGGCAGAGTCCATTGAGACAATATCCCATTATCCCTAAGATAATCTTGAAACTCTTGACTCAAGTATTCACCACCCCGATCGGATCGAAGTATCTTAATACTTTTGCCAAGTTGTTTCTCTACTTCACTTCTGAACTCTTTGAATTTCTCAAAAGCTTCAGATTTGTGTTTTATTAAGAACACATACCCGAATCGTGAGTGATCATCGATAAAGGTAATGAAGTAGCTATAACCTCCTTGTGCAAGAGTTGACATTAGTCCACATACATCAGTATGTATTAGACCAAGCAATTCTCCCACTGGTTTACCTTTTTGCAAAAGGGTAATTTGGTCATCTTGCCTTTTAAGCATGATTCGCATGTATCAAATGAACCGGGTTCAAATGATTTCAGAATTCCACATCGGTGTAATTTGGTCATGCGTTTCTTACTTACATGGCCAAGACGACAATGCCACGTATAGGAGTCTATTTGATTATCTATTCGAGCACGTTTGTTGCTAACTTCGATATTGAAAACGTCACCGGATAAATCTAACGTGTAGATACCATTGTATAAAGTTCCGATCCCATAAAGAACACCATTTAAAGTTATGTAACAGCAATTGTTACTAAAAGTTAAATGATAACCCTTTTCATTCAAGCATGAAATAGATACAATGTTCTTTATTAACGAAGGAATAATATAACAATTATCCAATTCTAAGACAAGTCCAGTAGGGAGCTTTAGCAAATATGTTCCGATGGCAACAGCAACAATCTTTGCTCCATTTCCAACTCGCAAATTCGCTTCTCCCTTGACGAGTCTTCTTCTATTCCTTAGTCCCTATATGTCATTACATATATGTGAGCTACACCCAGTATCAAGTACCCAGGTGGACGAGGAAATAGAGTGACATTCAATAACGAAGATACCTGAAGAGGATGGGGCATCGGATGCCTTCTTCTTGAAGGACTCAAGATAAACCTTGCAGTTTCTTCGCCAGTGACCCTCCTTGCCGCAGTGATGGCAAGTGTCTTTTGGTGCCTTTTCAGTCTTTTTGGCTTTTTTCTTCTTTCCCTTATTCTGTTCTTTGGGCTTCCTCTTAGAGCCTTTCTTTGAGGAACCAACTAACAGTACCGTCTTCTGATCCTGCTTTACAGAAGGCTCTATAGTCTTCAGCAGGTTGAGCAACTCAGGAATGGTAGTCTCCAGCTTGTTCATCCGATAGTTCATCACAAATTGTGAGTAACTCTTGGGCAAACAATGCAGAATTAAGTCAACACTTAGTTCATGATCCATTGCAAATCCGAGTGTGCCTAGTCGCTCAATGTACCTCAACATCTTCAACACAAACTGTGAGACAGAAGTGCCTTCCTGCATCTTAGAGGTGAAGAGGAGTCTGGAGACCTCGAACCTTTCGGATCTCGCCTGCTCGTCAAACAGCTTATGAAGATGGAAGATGATGGTATGAGCATCCATATGCTCATGCTGCTTTTGTAGCTCAGGTACCATAGCGGCCAGCATTATGCAACTCGCAAGTCAAGAATCGACCACATGTTTCTGATAGGCCACTAACTGGTCTGGAGTTGCATCTTCTGGTGGATGGTTGGGAAGTTGTTCTTCAAGGACATAAGCAAGCTTTTCTGCCTTGAGGACTATCCTTAGGTTTCGAAGCCAGTCCATGATGTTTGGCCCAGTCAGCTTATTGGTGTCCAAAATGGAACGCAAATTTAGAGAAGACATGATCAAGTGATTATCCTAGAAATACAAATTGAGCTTATGTGAGAAGAATGATAAAGAATGCATCAATATATATTAATTAAATCCTATTTATTTTTCGAATTGAATAACCCTTTTTATCAATTCGGGAGATCGTAGGAACATCTCCAAATAGGTTGATATCCAACCATAGATAAGAACAACCATGACTAGAGTCCATCAAGTTATTCTTAGCTATGAAGGTGGGTAATTATACCGTTTACATATTATACATATGTAACTATCACATTATGCTATCAACTAATTGAATGTTTGCATAAATCATTGGGTTGTTAACTCATTAACAAGTATGCAACAATATACATAGCACCCAACTGCACCTCTCTTTACATCGACCTTGGCTGTGGCACAACAAATCGATGCTCCAAGCTTAAGGCTGACCCATTAATCAAGAAATATTTTTTATATGGTTGGAGCTCATTCAACCATTTAGTTAGGCTTGGATGTGTCCAACAACCAAAACTAAGGATTGACCTCTGACTCCAACTATATTAATCATAAACTAATTCCATGGTTTGAACATGTTGAGGTTCAAGCTGGGCATGGATGTGTCCATCAACCCAAACGAGAAATAAAACTCCGGTTCTAACCATATTAATGGAAGGTGTTGGCCTTAATATTTTGTAAGGAGTTTTGGGTCTCATCCTTTTCCTTTTAAGCACATTCATGACATATAATTATGTCATGTTCTAACGATTTCCTTAATAAAGTATGTATGTGACTTAATTTATCAAGTCTCATTAATTGAATTAGGAACCGGATTTCCTAATTCTAATTTCACACTTTATTCAAGGAATTGTTTTGGGAAACAATTTCCTAAATTGTCATAATCAATTTCGGAAATAATATGTTTAAGACTTTGATTTCTCTAAATCAAATTTTATTAAATTAAGAGACAGATTCCCTTAATTCAACCACATATTATTTTCATGAAAATCTTATTTAAGGAAATAAACTCTATAGGAAACAATTTTTCCTAATTAATTTTGGAGACAACAATATGTAAGAGCATCACCTCATAAATCAAATAAGGAAATTATCGTTTGAGAATCACCTCAAAAATTTTCAAGATTTGATCACATATTTTATTTATGGATAATTAATTACAACAAATTATTTACTTTGGGTGGCTCCCCGAGGCACTCCCCAAAGAAAAGAAATTTGTTGTAAATCTAATTTGGCCTGCTCCCCGAGGCATAACCAAATTAAACTTGACAATTAAAGAACTTGTTAATAATATAATTTGTATGGCTCCCCGAGGCCCACCCAAATCAATTTTAACAATTCATATTCAAAATAGGAAATTAAATTATAAAAACTAACTTTAATTTGGGTGGCTCCCCGAGGTACTGATAAGTGCTATTTTATTGATTATTTTAGTTGCTAAAATCCATGTTTGACCCATATTTTACTTGCTTAATTGTGAATTTACCCTAGGTTTTAGGACTTGCTTTTATTTTGGACTTAATTGCAAATCTGTACACATTTGGATTATTTGGCTACTAAATTTTTGATCTATTTTTTTTGTAGGCATGAAAGGATCATGAACCTAGGGTATACTGGGTCAGACTTGAGTCGGAAGTGGACCCGGATCGAGTTATCAAGCTTCGAATTAATCTGGGCCGTCCGATTCAAAAGCGGCTAGATCTGAGCCATCTGGGACCATCTGAGGCAATCCGAGCTAGGGTTAGGGTTAATCAAGCACTCTGATCCAGATCTGAAGGTTTCATCCAATTCAGAGATCATTCGACCATTGGATCGAGCTCAGAGGGATCTAGAGCGTCCATTCAAAGATCAGGTTGATCTGAGCCATCCGATGCAAATCTGGAGGATCCGAGCTACCACGAGGCAGATCCTGACCCCTGATCAACATCATCAAAGTTTGGATTAAATCAGAGCAAGATCAGCCGTTGGATTGAGTTAAGAAATCTGGGTCGTCCATTGTTAACTATTTAATCAAAATTTTCCACAGCTCCTCCTCGTCGCGTCTTCGCCACAACAGTGCCTTCTTCATCGTGTTCTTCGTTTCTCTTGCAAAATTTCTTTAGTTTGAAGGCGTGACCACCTCATTTCAACCTTGGAACAAGACTTGGATCGTTGGGAGATAGCTTCGATGGAGAATTCATCTCAGATTTGCGTCGGACAGAGCTGTTTGAGGGTTTCGACAGCTCTGTGGTCCGATCACTCGGATCTCATCCATGAGCCAATTCCGATCATCTGAGCCATCTGTAGGGGTTCTCAGGTGAGCTCAGAGGATCTTCAAATCATCATCGCCATTCTATCCATTGAGATCGAAGGGATTCGGATTGGATTTCCCCAGCTAATGCAGTTTGAGCAGAGTTGATCAAGCGAAGCTGTTTTCCAGTGATTTGCGGAGCCGAAGGGGTTCTTGGCTTGCCCTTGCGTGACGAACAAGGATGTTTTGAGCTCAGGGAGGATTGAGGATTAGTTCCGTAGTTAATTTTCATTGAATTAGTCTGTAATTTCAATTCTGAAAACTGTCCATTACTGAATTTTTCGTATCAGCTGTTTGAGTTTGCTTCCTGACTTGTTTTAGCTTAATTAGGGTTAAATCCAGCAAGTTAAGTAGTTAATGAGTTTGTTTAGTGCACAATAGTTTTAATTTCAGTTCAATTCTTGTTTTCCAGCTTGCGTATCAGATTTTCTTTGCTGCGTATCAACTTGTTCAGCTTGCGTATCAGTTACCTGCCAAGACTTGTATCAGTTTTATTGGATCGTTTCTTGTAGTTGGTAGTTTTCCAATTCTGCATTCTAGTTAGTTAAGTTGTTTGCGTAATGGATGATCAAAATTAGACCAGTTTAATCCACATTGATTCATTTCTGAACTTAGTATCAAATCTGAATTTCTATTTTTGTCTTGCGTGTCAGTCTGTTCTTGTGTTGTAGTTTCAATTCAAGTTCTGTAAGTTTTAGTTGTAATTCCTCTAGTTCGTATCAAGTAAACTTTAGATCTTCTATATCTTGATTGACACTAGGTTGTGCAATTTCATTTCAGTGGTAAATTAGTTCATTTCTGGACCTCTGCGTTTCTGCTCATCATTTCTGCCATTCAGTTTCAATTCTGCAACTTAATTCATTTCTGCAATTTTTCATTGTAGCTGCTGAAGTTATATCAAGGAACTTTGCATTCGAACTCCATTGCACTTAATTTCAGTTGTTTAGTCTGACGTTGCATCCAATTGTAGCTTAAGTCCTGAACACAGTTTCTACCTTCTTGCACTTTATTTCTGAAGTAGGTTTGCAGTTTATTGAGCAGTAGTTGCTGCTGAATTCCTTCATTCACTCTTGCAACTTTATTCACAGATCGCATCCCTCTCAAAGCTTAATCATTAGTTCTCATTGCCGAATTGCTAGAATTAGCTTTAGCACTCTGCATTAGCCTTGGCACATAAGCTTTTACATCTTGGTAGTAAGTCTGTTTTGAATTCTGCACATTTGTATCAAGTGCTATTTCGGCACTACTCGTTGTCAATTGGAATGCAACTGTTAAGTATGCAATTGTGCTTGATATAGATTGTTTTTCATCTTGTTTGAGTCTGAACTCCAAGTTTCAATTCAGCACATCAAATTTTTAGTTTGAATCTTTAATTGCCAATATCGAGTTAGTTTGTTTAGTTAAGTTTCCTTGCTTTTCATTGCACTTTCATTTCTGAATTGCAAACAATCCCAGATTTTCTTTAAAACCCAAAATTAATCAACGACACATAAACTCGAGCTCGAATCACACAACATCAACTAGTCCCTAGAAAAAATACGACTGTGGCCCCTTTACTACGTTTTCATACTTTGATTGCAAAAAGGGTTTCCAGCTTTTCACACATCTAAATTTTGTGACCCACACTTTCGTGACAGCTCTTTTGGGACCATCAGGTACTCTCCAAAGTAAAGAATTTTGTTAATAATTTAAAAACCAATTTGAATTTAATTGTCAATTAATGTTTCCATAAAATGTCTAGACATTCATGAAAAGAAAGTGCTCAAAATTACGAGCTTTCCATAAATGGAAAGTTTCCAAAATTAAAAGGTTTTCAGAATTATTGTAAGTTTTTGGTACAAAGAAAACTTACGTATTTCCAAAATTGGAAAATTTCCAAAATTAGGAAATTTTCAAAATTGAAAAGTTTTCAAAAATGGAAAGTTTTCACAATTATCATAAAATTTCAGAAACAGAGATATTTCAAAAGTTTGCGAAATTTCATGAGGATTTCCAAACTTTGAAATTCCTAAATCTAAAATTTAGCATAATTGGAAAGTTTCCATAATTGGAAAAATTTCCAAAATTGAGATCATGACAAAGACTTCCGCAAAACAATTATATGATTATGTCGAACACTAACCGGCTCTGATACCACTGTTGGGACCGGGTGCATGCCGACTCGGACACGTATTGTAATTGTTACATAATTACATGCAGCGGAAACAAAAATATGAATAATTTTCTAAATTATTCTAACACATATCCTAAGCAATGAATGTGTTCACATAATCGTAATATAAAATTTTTGCAGAAAAGAAAATTACTCTACGAATTACCTTGCGTAACTTGGAAGAAGGGACGAGATCCAACCGTTAGCGTCCCTTGAAAGCTCCGCCTCTATTCGTATCCACGCCGAGTATCGTCGGGATGACTTCGCTAAGCCACGAGTTTCGTGTTCACGAGAACTACTAGATTCTCCGTGCACACGACGAAAATCGAGAGAGTAATCAAATCGAAAGACTCACCACCAAGGTTGGCCGAAGAGGAAGATCATCGCAAGGAAGAACTTCGTCGCCTTGATGCTTCTCCTTGTACTCACGGCAAGAAAAAGAAGGAAGGCTATGGCCGGCCAAGAGAGAGGGAGAGAAGAAGAGGAGAGAGCCCAAGCAATTCTTGGATCAATACCTTCCATGGCACCCCTTGGGTCCTTTATATAGGGAGAGGTTTCTTAATTCCCAAGCAAACCTCTGCTTGATTATGAAATAATTTCTCAATCAATCCATAATCAAGGCTCTCATGATCAAGCTTCTTCTTCTTGATTATGGAATAATTTCTCAATCAATCCATAATCAAGGCTCTCTTTCTTTTGGCATGATTATATAAAATTTATAAAACAAACCAACCATTGGTTCATTATATAAAAATTTATAAAACAAACCAACCATTGGTTCATTATAAAAATTTATATATATAAAATTTATATAACCTTTTATAAAATAAACCAACCTTTGGTCTATTTTATAAAACAAACCAAAATAGCCTTATCCTCTTATGGTAATGGTCAGCCATGACAAGAAGAGAGGAGGCCCCCTCCTTGGCCGGCCCATCTAACCCCAATTGGATCAAATCCCTTAATGAATTAAACTTATTTAATTCACCCATTAAGTCTTTAAAAGACTTAGTCATTCTATGCTTCCGATGCGTCTGAAATAAATTCAGTTTTGACTATTGTTTGGACTTACCAAAAATAGTCCATCTCGATTGGAGAATCCAATTCTCTACTCGTTTTAAATCCTTCGAATTACTCGTTATGCGTGTGACCAAATAGGCTTTCAATTTATGTTGGTCGTCCATAATTAACTAATTAATTATAGAACGATCATGAGTGGCACCTAGTAGTACATCATAATCCCCAATTAATTAAAAGATCAACGGTTGACCTCAGAAATGATTCTGAAACCCTTCAGCAGCTATAATGAATCGTGCCCCATTCCCTTCACCATCTTATACCCACTTGGTTCAAGACATGGTCTATGTGTGTCAGTCTCCACTAGGCTGACTACGTCACACCTAGCCTAAGTAACGTTTCCTCGTCCTATGGATTCTAATTACTCTCATGTATTTAAGAGATTCATACTCTGAACATGTTATGCTCTGGCCAGAGGCTTCGAGTAACAATCCGACGATAGGCCTTGGGTATACATCTCTTCGCATGGAATGGTGAATCCTTTGTAGGCTGTTCAAACATCTTCGGGCACTTCGGCTTATACCCAATCATCCTGGGTCCACACCTCCTTGGAGATGCTTGCTTAAGATGTCAAAGTATAAGTTTCCATGACCAAGATGACTTGATCACCGCAAGTCAAAGGAACATCGCACTTAAGCTGCAGTAAGAACTTCACTGACATATCTATATGTAGACTACCATATGAAGTTTTACAGCCAGTCACTCCAATGAACTAGTTCCCTTAACTAGCATTCATGTTTATCTCCGGACATCTCCATGTCACCAGCCAGTGAGAATCCGTAGATTAGAGAATAACCCATGCTAGTCTCAACAGAATTGATAGTGTCCGTATTTATCAATTCATCGACTAGGGACAATTTCAATACTTCACAATTGCACATGTAGAGATAATCACTAGTTGTGAATTCATCACAAATTCTCTCATGCTGTGAATTGTATTGTGGGCATTTAGTAAATGAGCTTATGATCTTAATCAAATAATCATGTATACTTAAATAGTGAATATTCATTTATTAAAAATAAATTATTACAATCATAAGGCGATTGCCTTAGGACACTTCTGTCATGTCACTAACACAGAGAACCTCCTTTGCACGCTGGTACACCGGGCTGTGGAGAAAGTGCCCTAGAATAGGAGGAGTCAGCAAATCCTCTATCCAACACAGGGGATTGAAGGGTAAGGACGATAGCTTAATGAAGAAGAATTTCTCCTTCCACCCTTTATGCGAGGAAGGAAACCCCCCTAAAAACCTATGGCCTGGTCGGGCTGCAAAACTGAAGACCCCTCTAGATCCTATCGGGACGAAGAAAGAATGAAGGAGATGAGGGGTTAGAGGAAGATCAAAAAGCTTTAAGACAATATACGCCCCTCCCATCTGAGTGAAGGCATTAGGAGCCATCTATCTGGTGAAGGGGGATATCAAAATAGGAGGCTATGTTCGTGAAAAAAGGGGGATAGGGAAGCGGAGCCTTGACTCCATCTTCCCTAGAAAGAAGGTCAACATGCCTGCAGGGGGTTCCACGGGCATCTGACCCACTTTGGGGATGACCATTGTCATCTCCGCCGGAATGTCATAGGCCTCGGTGGCCGCTTGCAAGGCTTCTGGTCTCACTCTCGAGGAGGTGGACTCATACCATTCTGCGCGATAGCTTTCCGTGATCTCTAAGAAAGAAGACAAGAAGGAGACAAACTACTCACACGCAAAAAGAGGCTTCACGATAGAGGAAGACAAAGTGCACTCGACCGCCAAGTCGGAAGTAGGTGTAACATCTGCACCTTCCCCTCTTATACTCAAGCAGCTGCCTACTTGGACGCAAGGGGGAGGAGACACGTGGAAAGCAAGAAACCACCACACACAGGTAGTCGCTTATCGCGAGCCGCCCAAGACGGCGCACGTTCGTAAAAGCTCGTGGAGATGGCCGTTGGGTCACGTGACAATAAGGTATTCGCTAGGGCACCCCGTCGCCCTCATAAAAGAACCATGCACCTTTATAACGAAGAGACAGACGTCATCATAGTCCCTCTAGAGTCGAAGTAGCCTTTTTGAAAAAGGATAAGACCGGTGAGGGGGATTTCTCGGAACTTGAGATAAAAGTTACAATCCAAAGGCCCCCTATAACTACAAGGTTAGTAAGGAGGGCGAAGCCCATGGCTTCTTCATCTCTACACTAGTCCGATCAGTCAGTCATACTTCCTTCGATCAGACTTGAAGGGAGGGACTTGTGATATGGTTGAATAGTCCGTGCCCGGCACAAGGATGAAGAAAGCCGCAGGGCGCGACATGACCAAAGTGACCTCGCTTCCTGGGCCCTAGGGTCCCCCTCAGGAAACGCGCTCGGGAAAGATAGTCCGAAGACCCCTCCCGAGAGCACTCCGAGAGGTTAGGCCCCGAGAGCACCTCGGGAGTTATAGCGCCTAAGGCTCTGAGCTCACCCCGGGAGGTTAGGCCCCGAGAGCACATCAGGAGTTATAGCGCCTAAGGCCCCGAGCTCACCTCGGGAGATGGAGTCCCCGCATTAACCGACCTCAGGTACTGACCCCCCCTCTCGGTACAGATAAGCATCCCCATCAGAAAAGGTCAGCACGACCCTTAAATGTCTCAACGGACGGAAATGTGATAACGGCGCAGACCGTTTCAAAGGATATCCAGTTACCACCGAAAGAGGGGGCGTGGTTTAAGTATCGAAGACGTGGCACCGATCGAAGGGGCACGTCTAGTCTGTCGTCGTCAGTATAAAAGGTAGTCCAACCCCTCCGGTAAAGGGGTTACGCTCTCTCAACTCTAGACATATTCTTTACTTCTGACTACCTCTACTTTTCGGATAGATACTGACTTGAGCGTCGGAGTGGACTCCGCCGGACCCCTACCGGCGTGTCCCCTAACGCTCGTGATAACTTTGCAGGACCCTAAGTTCTCCTCGCCACCGTAACTTCTACAGGGGCAAAACTCCGATGACTGACCATCGTCGTCGACTCTTTCCGGAACACTTGTCAAGGGGGACAACAATATACATTGTAAGTCAATTGGATAGTTAATTGAGATTGCGACTGAAAGAGAATACAAGAGAAATATAAAGATCGAAAGAAGATAAAATTTTGATACCAATAAAGCCAACTTCAATGGCCATAGTCATAAATGAGTTTTATAGGTCCCAATATGTCACATTAAAAGCATAGCCATGTGTATATACTTGTCAAGGGGGACAACAATGCATTGCAAGCCAATTAGTGATAAAAGGTGATTCGTTTATCCTTAGCGTCTCCGTTAATTTGTCTTAGAATTAACACAAGAAAGTAAATCATGAGGTCTACTAATCTGGACAATGACTAGTGTATAAGGAAAACAGACACTTGACTTCGCCTGGATTTAACCCAGACATTATGGTGAAAACATCTCATATAGTTGCTATCAGTCCATCCCATGAGACCATTACACATCAATTGGGTAAATGTTGGACCAGGTAGCAAAGGAACCTGGGATGATCCGCCCGGCCCCACGGATATTTTCCACCGGTCACCAGGGTAAATCGGGAAGCATTCGCGATGGGCGGTCTAGAAGCCCAGCGTCCCAGGGTTCACGCCTCATTTGGAGAAAAATTTCCTACAAAATACGCCGTAGTTAGGGATCGAATCATAGATATCTAGGATAGTGACTAGTCGCCCTATCGTTGTACCATAGCTTCGAGGGCCATTACAAGTCAATTGGAAAAAAAATGATTAACGAGGTTTTTCCAACCTCGGACGATCGACCCGGCCTCACGGAAGTTTCCCACTGACCGCCAAGTAAATCTGGAAGCGCTCGCGGTGGACGGTCTAGAAGCCTAGTGTCTCAGGATTCTCACCCCATTTGGAAGAAAAATTCCTGCAAATACGCCGTAGCTGGGGATCGAACCGTGGATGTCTAGGATAGACACCAATCACCCTATCGCTGCACTATAACCCCGGAGGCACCATTACAAGTCAATTGGTTGCATTAGGTGGAACCGCCCCCTTACATTACAAGTCAATTAGACAAAAAAAAAAGAGCGAAATCGCTTACCCTCAGCGCCCCCGCCGCACCCATCCTAAGACCATCACGAAGGAGGTAAATCACGGTTTCCGAAATAATTAGTGCACAGTTAGATGGAAAATTGATACACCACATTACAAGTCAATTGGGTAGTTAATTGAGATTGTGATAGAAAGAGAATACAACAGAAATATAAAGATCAAAAAAGATAAAGCTTAAAATTTTGAAGCCCTTGTATGGCCATTTTCAATGGTCATAGTCTTAAATGAGCATTTTAGGTCTGATGAATATGACACATTAAAAATATAAAAGATTATTATTTTATTATTAAAAAATTCTCAATAAGTTTTTTAGGAACCTATATTATTAATTCAGACTTCTTCATTTCGAATGGTCCCATCTCTCTGATTTCGAGAGAAAAAAAAGTAATTTTAAAATTTTACTCTTAATTAAAAACTTTAAATCTCATGCGATTAGAATTTTTTTTTTCTATTCAGCTTTTTTTTTTGATAAACTTCTCAAAAAGCATGCATGAAAGATATCCTAATTTGATATACCTTAAAATATCAGTTGTTCATTTATAAAGTCATGGTATTTCTTTATTTGATTCTACAATTTTAATATAAGTATTTCATATATTAATTTTAGATAAAATTGTTACGTTGGAAGTGCTCCACAATTTAAGCGCATCTGATGCTTTTAAGAAAAAATCTCAATAAAATTTTTAAAAAATAACATGACATTATATATATATATATATATATATATATATATATATATATATATATATATATATGATTATCATCCGAACATATATCTGGAGGCATGATGAATTTATCAAAAATCGTTTTAATTGTGATGTCAGATTGTTTTTGAAGTTTAGATTTTTTTTATTGAGCATAGTATTTTTTATATTTAAATTATTGAAGTAGGTAGGATATCATTATTTTAAAGGTTAACGTGCAAGGAAATTGAGGAGACGAAAAAAATATTGAAAAAAATGATAATTGTATTGAAAAAAGAAAAAAAGATAATTGTTATTTAATTTTTATAAAAAAATAATCTATCAAACATTTGAACTATGAACTATGAAATTTTCTTATAAGCCATAAAATAAATCGAGAAAATAAATTAAGAAATACTCATGAGATCATCTAGATGACTAATATTCTTAAACCTATTTTTTCATGAGAGATAAAATCTCTTACAATAATATACTACAATTAACATTCAAATCTTAAATTTATTTAGTCATTTACAAGACCTAACTATTGTATTATTGTTGGGACATATTAATTGGATCGAATTAAAGGCTGTAATAAATCAACATAATTTATCATATTAGGTAGCGCTTAATTTTTATATTTACCAAAAGGGACGTTTATTTATTAAATACTTTTTCTCAGTAAAAAATAATTTTAAAAACTCAAAAAAAAACATCGGTTCAATTTTAAAACTGAGTATTTATGACAATTAATTTACGATAAAACTCGATAGTCATCGCCAAAGAATTGTCAAATCCAAATGACTTTCATAATTAGATAATTGTGGTCTTCGTGTGGTCATGAATACTCACGAGCAGATTTACATTAGGATTAGGAGCCATGGTGGCCTCCCTAAATATATAAAAATTTCTATATAAATTTTTATTTTTTTATTATATATATTATTTCATCCTTTATGAATACATATCTATAGTTTTTATAAGGATAAGTTTTATTTTTTTTAATACACATCTAGAATTTAAATTTTTTAAATGACTAAATTTAAATTTTTTCAATTAAATATACTTGATGTATCTTTGAAAGATTAATAATAATAATAATAATATTATTATTATTATTAAAATCTAAACTTCTAGATCACCCCTAAATACTAATGAATTTTTCTTGAGCTATATTTTTTTAATTCAGTATCTAAATCTTTTTATAACCCATTAATAGGGTAATAAGGGTGAAGACACACACAAATGATTCCCTCCTTTTACCCCGTGGCCATTTGGAGGTTATTGTAATTTTTTATATGTAATTATTTACTATGTAAATTCTGCTAGAATAATCAGGTTTTTTTTTGTTATTTGATATTAAATTTTTTTTAACTCAAACACACTCAAATTCTTAACTCCGCTATTATTAGATAAATCCAAAAGTGTTCGTGTCAAGCCACCTAATCAATGATCTTTATTATAAAGTCTTATCTTACTTATGATATTCCATTATATTATGCCAAGAGTGAGTTTTTTAAAAATGATTTTAATAAATAAATATATTTTTGATAAATATAAGGGAAAATTTGAGAAAACTCTCCGACTTCAAATTGGGCTTTGCATGCACTCTCTAACCAAAAATTTCTTTGCATGCACTCCCTGATGGAATTGACAAGACAGTTTTATGTGTTATTTTTTTAATCAGTATAAAAGAGTAAAAATTCAGTATAAATCATAAAGATTTGAGTATAAATTGTTTGAGATTGAGTACTAATTTAATAAATTTGAGTATTATTTGAAAAAATTTGAGTATACATTATTTCAATATATAGTTAAAATTTCAGTATACATTATCAAAATTTAAGTATGAATTGATTTAGATTGAGTATTATTTGAAAAAATTTGAGTATAAAATTTAGAAATTTGAATATATGAGGTTGCATCCACCATATCAAGAGTTTCACATGAGGGGTCACCGAAATTTTATACTCAAATTTCTTAAATTAGTACTTAATCTCAAACAATTTATACTCAAATCTTTATAATGTATACTGAGTTTTCACTCTTTTATACTCACCACATCAAGATTTTCACATGAGGGGTCATCGAAACTTTGTACTCAAATTTCTTGAATTAGTACTCAATCTCAAACAATTTATACTCAAATCTTTACAATATATATTGAGTTTTCATTCTTTTATACTCAATCCATCAGGGAGTGAATGCAAAGAATTTATCAAGTGGAGAGTGTATGCAAAGGCCAATTTGGAATTGGGGAGTTTTGTCCAATTAACCGTAAATATAAATGTAAGATATTTGTAAAAAGACATTTTGGTAAATAAAAAACATATTTTTTTTATAAATATTTTTGAAAGGTCCGTCCTAAATTTCCCTATTTAAATGGATGTGTGCCGGTTTATCACTTCGTGGGGTCTCTATTTTTTTAGTCAAAAATGGTTGCGCTTGTTTTGTCTCTTCTCTTCCTCGTCGCACTCCTCTGCTCTCTTCTTCTCGCCGGCGGCCGAGAAGCAAGAACCAATTCGGCTATCCAGAAGCTCCCGCCAGGCCCCGCGAAGCTCCCGATCATCGGTAACCTCCATCAGATAAGTGGCAATCTGTTGCACCAGTCCCTATGGGAAATCTCCAAGCAGTACGGCCCGCTCGTGCACCTAAAGCTCGGCCAAGTCTCAGCCGTCGTCGTCTCCTCAGCCTCCCTCGCCAGGGACGTTCTCAAGACCTTCGACCACGACTGTTGCTCCCGTCCCCACAACGTCGCCACCTCCGAGATCTCCTACGGCCGCTCCGACATCGTCTTCATCCCCTACGGCGAGCGCTGGAGGCAGCTACGAAAGCTCTGCGCCGTCGAATTCTTCAGCGCCATAAAAATCGACTCTTTTACATCAGTAAGGGAAGATGAAATCTCGAGGATGGCGAAGCATATCTCTTCTCGCATCTCGAGCTCCCTCGCCGTCAACGTGAGTGAGCTCGCTATGTGCTTCTCTTGCAACACGATGTGCAGGACGGCCTTCGGTCGAGACATCGCCGGCGACGACCTCAGCGTTTACGACGTGCTCAGGAATGTGCAGGAGGTGTTTGTTAGCTTCTTCATGGCAGACTACTTTCCCCTGTTCGGGTGGGTCGATGTGGCGACAGGGATGAAATCCAGGCTTCGGAAATCGTTTCTTGAGCTCGACGGCATCTACCACGTCGGCGGTGGTGGAATGGGCGATGGCGGAGCTCATCCGGCGGCCAGATTTGATGAAGAGAGCACAAGAGGAAGTGAGAAGCTGCGTGGGGAGAAGCAAAGGGAAGGTGGAAGAAAGCGACCTGCACCAGCTTCACTACCTCAAACTCATCGTCAAGGAGACGATGAGGCTGCACTCGCCGGTGCCGCTGCTCGTCAACCGGGAAACCATGCGCCCCGTCACTTTAAGCAACGGGTACCAAATCCCTCCCAAGACGACGATCTACGTGAACGCATGGGCGATCGGTAGAGATCCGGATGCGTGGGAGAGACCGGAGGCGTTCGACCCCGAGAGGTTTGTGAACATGGAATCTCCTACGGACTCGTTTTCACACTATGACTTCAAGCTGATTCCGTTCGGCGAGGGGCGGAGGATTTGCCCGGCGAAGAATCTCGGGATGCTGATGGTGGAGGTGGCGCTGGCCAATCTCTTGTACTCTTTCGATTGGCAGTTGCCTCCGAAAATGAGGGAGGAGGACGTTAGCATGGAAGAAGCACCGGGGGTCGGTTTGCACAGGAAGCATGCTCTGTGCCTGATGGCCGGTTGTTCATCTCCGCTACAATTGCACAATTGAAGCGATAACGTTCTAGCGTTGGACTTTTATGCAGGAAGAATATGCTTTGAAGATCTATATTGCACTATAATATTTTTAGATAATCTGTATAAAAAATTTTATTAAGTATAATATTTATACGATTTATTTTTATAAACAAAATAACAAAACCAACGCAGCAGCGGAAATATAAAAGAAAAGAACACGCAGAAAATATTAAATAAAAGAATAAAATAAAAAATATATACAGATTTTCTTTTTCTTTGTACGTAGTTCATAAAAGTTCAAGACTATATGTTCCAATCCGAATATGGGAGGTGGTTAATTTTTTCGGTGATAAACGGGGATTTGTTCATCCTTAGCATTCCGTCTGATCCCGAGTTAATTTGTGTAGCCTGGCTCGGTAACCTGGCGGCTAATCAGGAGGAAATAGGTTTATGGGCCGGAGAGACCCATCACATAGGTGGCCTAGGTCGATGAGTCGATCTGGCTCACTGTAAGATAAAAGGGCCTGAGGGGGTCGGACCCACTAGAAGCCGTGGCGGCAAGGAGGTCCCAGCTCGATCGGGACCCTCGGCTCAAGAGAGGCCCGGGTCCGGGAGAATTTGAAGAATATCTTTAGACAAGCCAGGATACTCTCACATCTAGGAAATCTCGATATATAATATAATGGAAGTACTCGCAGGCTAGCTCCCGCGCCTTACTCGGCTCAGTATCCCCGGTCAGATGCGTGGAGGCCCACGCTCCCCAGAATCGACCTGCCCGGTTGCTCAGATGCTCATACTCCAATACCCTTCCAGGTTTGGCTTCCAGCCGACGCGTGGCAGCCCACGCTCTTGGGATAAGCCCGAATTAGAGGAGGCTTTTACTTTGTATACTATCAAAGGCCCTCAGTCGGCCTAGTTATTCAGTGCCCCCAGTCAGCACCTTCCTTCTAGGCCCTCAGTCGGCCTCGCTATTCAGTGCCCCCAGTCGGCACCTTCAATTCTTAGGGGTCCTCAGTCAACCCTGGCATGCAGAACAACCACTCCCTGACACCAGACTACCAAAAGCAGTACGGGATCGTCGCAGGACTGGTGCCGCCCTAGCCCCAAACGACGAGTATCCCGCTGATGGCTTGATCTTCCTACCATGCCCTGTCCCTCCGTACTACGACCACATACACTGGTGTCATGCCGAGTGACGCCGAACGACGCTAGCATTTTAAGTTGACAGCGCCCCTTTCCTTATTCCGGTATGCACTACCTCACCCTGCCACCTTTGGGCATGTATCGCCTTGTCCTCGCTATGAGACAAAGGATGGCAAGCAGGGTAGAAGTTGTCAGCTTCCCCGGCTATATAAGCTTCTTCCTTCCGCATCTCGCAGGTACGCGCAATAGTGCATTCTTATTGTTCTATTGCTTTCCTTCTACTTCCCACTCTCGAGGACTGAGTTGACCGTCGGAGTGCCTAGCCGGGGACTTTTCCCGGTGGGTTGTAACGGTCTCTGTCTCGCAGGTTCCGTAAGCTTCGTGGCTAGCCTCAGCGGTTCGTGATCCCCGGAGGACCATCTCGCTTTTGGGACGTCATCTCACTTCGCGACAGGATCAAATTTGGCACTAGAAGGAGGGCACTTTGCCTGATCGGAAGTGAAGATGGAAGATCTCAACCAAGTCATGATGGCAGTCACCCGCGGGGAATATGAAGCTCTGATGGCTGCTCGCGCTCGAAGAACGCCTCAGCAACCTTCACAAGTCGGTAGTCAAGTGCCCCGGTTCCCAGAACCCGCGGCACGCCGACCTTCGGGAGGTCAAGGAAGGCCCATTCGCCCCGATGTTGGTGTCGTACCCTTTCCCGTAGCCTTCTACCGGGACCAGGGTGATGAGACTGACTCAACCGAGGCTTCCGCATCTAATCAGATGCAGGCATCGTGGCCAAACAAGGGAAAGGCCCCGGCCGACCCTTCTCTTTCCATTCTGGTACGTAGTCCTTTCTCCTCTTGGATCCTGGAAGATCCTGTTCCCCATCATCTCCGTTTCTTCACAATCCCCGAGTACGCGGGGGCCACCAACCCAGAGGAGCACCTGATGCAGTTCGAGAGTGCGGCTCTGCTTCATCAATACCCAGATGGTGTCAAATGAAGGATCGATGTAGGCGTGCAGAGGGGGGGTGAATGCACTTTCTTTGATCGTTTTGATCTCTACAAAGATGTTAGCGCAGCGGAGATAATATGTAAAAGAAATAACAATGCTAATAATACCAGATTTAGTTGGTATCCACCCCGGTCGGGTGACTAATCCAACAATCTGTCGGTGGATCAAACCCCGGATAACCTCCGGCTAGAACTCGTCGCTCCTTGTGGGTGGAGAAACCTCGCCACAGCACCAAGGACACTTCCTGAGTATACAAGACTACTAACTTGCCCTATCCAAGCAAGTTTCGTCAAAAAATAATAGGAGAAAACGAGCCCCTTTAAATAGGGCTCGAGTCTGAAACAGCCGCTACCAGTCGACTGCCCAAATGACAGTTAACTGGTCCCACTCAGATTCGACCGTTACAGCATAACGTTCGAATTCTGCCAGCCTGTTTCAGCCTATGCCAGTCGACTGCCCCTGGGCCAGTCGACTGGTACACCCTTAAGCCTAGGGTTTCACTCCCGAGTACAAGTCTCTTCGTACTCAAACCCTCCCGGCTTTAACCCCTGAGTACAAGCACTCATACTCAGCCTCTCTCAACCTAGTTGATCCTCCACCAGCAGTTTTGACTGTTGCCTTCATGCCCTCTTCATCTTTTGCCCTCGTCCCTCGGATGCGCACGCAAGCCTCCAGCTTGCCTCCATGCCACCCTTCACGTACGCCTCGAAGTCCGCATCTCTCGGCTAATCATCTCTGCTATCCAACGGTCGCTCGGATGCGCACGCAAACCTCCAGCTTGCCTCCATGCCATCCTTCACCTGAAGACGTCAACCAAGTTCATGTGTACCTGTACGCCTGCACACTCATGTACACATGTGAGAACAACACAAATCCTAACTTAACCATATTGCCCACTCATCAAAATATCATGATCCTCCAGATCATCTCAGGGTCGATTGCCCCAACGATCTCCTCCTTTTTGATGTGTGACAATATGTTAAGTTAGGTAAGCACATAGCAATAATAGCAAACGCAGTTAAAATTCAAGCATAACACACAAGAGGCAACCTCCCCCTTAACCTATGCTTTTATCTCAAATTTCAACTCTTATCGCTAATCCCAAGTTGGAGTTAAGTTCTCCCAACTTAACTCTATAATCACAATCAAGCTTAAGTTAAGTTTTTAACCCAAACCTAACTTAATATTCAAATTCTCCCCCTTTGACACCATCAAAATGATTGGTCCAAGCAACCCAACCCTTGATGCTAAATAGAATTTAATCCTATTTCTGAAAACCCTTCAGAAATCACACAAACCCAATCTGTCCACACTACCAGTCGACTGCCCCCAGGGCAGTCGACTGATACGACAGATTTCAAAATTTCAGACGAAATTCAGAAATGAATAAAAAATTCCAGAAAATCTGGAAAAGTGTGAAACTTTGCTAGCACAATTGTTAAGGTATTCCGTACCCTAGAAAAATTTGGTTCATGAAAATCATCAACTGTGCTTGACTTTTGGTACAAAGTCAAAAGTTATCAAATTGTATAGACTTTGTATCAAGATTGTCCTCTAATCATGATGTCCTATAGGTTGCACCTTCTATCGATTCCATTTGATATTTAAAATGATTTCCATACTCCCCTTTTTCATATAGATGCATCCTTTTCGACAAGAATTCCTCCTCTTTTCCTTTTGAATTTAAATGATCATTCCTTCTAACCATGATATCCTCTAGATTTTGTTAACCAAGCCATAACAGATAGCAATCAATATGAAATTTCAAGCATATCATGAATATTCATATATAAATGATCATAAAGGAAACATCCATTCAAATAGAAACTAAAGAAATGAGTTACATGCCATAAAAATTACAAAATAACGTAGTACTTAGAGGTTTATGCATCAAACATAGGCATAGCCATAACATATGCCTAAGGTAATGTCTAGGGCCAAAACATACAGCCCGGAAAATATCCAAATACAGACATCCGAATAAAAAGTGTTTGAGAGGTATAATAAAATAACACAATAGAAGCACTCTCAACACTGCAACCACTTTTAATCCTGCATCTGCTGGTCAAAAATACATATGGTCATCACCATCTGGAGGAGGAGGAGGAGGAGCAGGAGGCCCCTGATATGCTAAATCTCATCGCTGCATCATCGCATACATGTCCTCCTGCCTGGTCATAAAGCCCTGACAGAAGTCTGTGAGGCCCTGTACCTCCCTCTGAGTCGCCGCCTGACCCTGCTGGAGGCTCTGAATATACCCCTGGATGGTGTGGACATCCGCGCGGAGCCCATGAACATCCTCACGGTACTGAGTAAACTCTGCGCGGGTGACTAGCTCTGTAGGCTCCTCATCTGCAGCAGCAGCCTCTTGTCGCTCCCTCCAAACGAATACCCCCTGTCTAGACTCAATGCCTGCCAAAGACAACTGGCGAGTGCCAATTTGATCATAGTCTTTGGACAGGTGTCGGACCTGACCAACTGTGACTCGAATACCAAAACGGAGCTGAAAGAATTCAGTCAACATATGGCAAAAAGACATGTATATCTTCCCATTCACACTCTGGGAAAGGTGACAAATGGATGCAAACACATGCAGTGACACATCTATATCCAGGCGCCTCTCAAGAGCATACATCATCACCAAGTGAGGCAACCGGATCCTTGCCCTCCCCTTAGTGACAATGGGTAGGAGACACTCTACCACAATTTTGTACAGAACATGACTCAATGGACTCATGGGTTTTGCATCAAAAGTTCGCTTAGATTCATGTCTATGCCTTCTGAAGTAGTGGACATGAATCTGATCAACAGTTACACCTGGGAACTCAAGTGGTTCAACAATATTTGGAAAGTAAGTATTGTGATTGTTCGAGGCCCGACATTCTAGGAAACTGGCTAAAACCATTGGTGTGAAAGGGATGGTGACACCCGCTACCCTTGACTCATAAACTCTATTGTCTAGGTCAAGACAAGTCAAATTTGCAAAGAACTCTTTGCACAGATCAAGATTAACATCATGTTGACAGTAGATAAGTTGTTCTATGCCAAAATGAGTAATCATCTCAATAATATGAGGTGCCTTATCTTCAAAATATGCTTTATTGAGATACTGACAGGGTATTTGGACAAATTCATTTTCCTCGAATCTCTTTTTGCACTCCAGGCTTCTAAACCTAGACTCTTCTAGACCTTGGGGACCTGCCCGAGATGACCCCTCACCCCTATGTCGCTTAGACACAATCCTAATATACCAAACACATGCATGAATACCAAAGTGACCCCCAACAAGAGAAAATGGCAAACGAAAACACACAAAAATCATCATATTAGTGTCAATGCAAAACCTAAATGGAGAAATGAACTTTAAACACTATACCTCTTTGCTTTTTGCATTGTGAGATTTGGAAATCGCGTGGGTTGACTTGAAGAGGGGTTTTCTACTAACCCTAGAGGTATATCTGAGTTAGAGAAGGCCTTAGGGAAGAGTTTTAGAGCTTTGGAGGAGCTTAGGACACAAGAGGAGTTGAGAGGAGGTGAAAATCGCCGGGAGAGATGAGTCAAAACCCTAGACTTTGCTTTCCCGGCGCGCCCTCTCTTTTTATAAAACCCGCGAACCAGTCGACTGCCCCTGGGGCAGTTGACTGGGCAACACCGTAATTACATTCTGTGGGTTTTACCAGTCGACTGGCTTCCAGCCAGTCGACTGGCCTCTGATGTTCTGAATTTCAGATTTTCAGTCCGAACTTCAGAAATGCCTAACTAATTCCACAAATTCTCAAAAATTTTGAAATCTTGCGAGGACACTTGTGGATCCTATATTTACTTAGAAAAAAAATATATAATTTCAGTTAAAGTCATCCCAAATCTTGAGATTGGTACAAACTTCAAAATTTCTCTAAAAGGTGTCATGAAACCTTTCCCAAGAGTTCTAATTTTGACCGTACCTTGATGCTTCTCCTTATATTCATTCATAGTCACTTCATGGCATCAAGTTACATGGTATTTGGGCATTAATACCTACTTGTCTCAATTAACATCCCAATTTCATCTTTTTCCTTATAACTCCCCCTTTAGTGTGCCAATTTTCAAGATTAAGACTAACCTAGCCTTTTAAACTTTCTTGGCACACACTATAGTCCTTTTCAACCTCCTAGGAGAAACTCACCTGAGATCCATTGACCATGAATCCCATTTTGGCTTCTCATGTTCTCCCTAGAGCTCCTAGACTTAGTTACCTTCCCATGTAATTCTTCTACAAGGGCAAGACCACACGGATGCTCCTCCGGTGCTTCTTGACTTTCAATTATCACTCTCTTGATTTTTCATACCTTATCCTTGATTGACTTTTTCTTTTCTCTTTTAAATTTCTTTTCTTTGCAATTTTCGATCTTTTCTTTATCATAATCATAGGGCATCCTTGAATACGATGCTTTATCACTATTAGCCCTTCTAAAATGATATCCTAGACCTGACCTACTATTTCTGAGAGATTGATAATTTTGTATTCCACTTGATTCCTTGGATCTCCTAATGAGTCTATCTAGGTTCTTTTCCAATTTATCAAGTTTAGCTTTTAGAACTTGATTTTTCTTTTCCAAACTCCTAACCTTAGAACCACTAGATCTAATTTGATCATTTCTAGGATTACTTATTTTTCTAGGCATACTTCCTTTTATCTTAGGGTTTACACCTTGGTCCTTAGTCTTAGAGTTTCTAGATTTTTCATGAAACATAGAAATCTTGGTGTTTTGGCGTACAAACTTGTTTCTACTTCTATCATGATACTTAAAACCAAAAACACGCATGGTATAACACCCCAATTTTTCCCATATATAATGTTATGAGACATTCTTATGAAATGTCATGATAGGCTTGGCTTAGTGGGCTTTGATGTGGATTAGTGCAAAATGTGATAAAAAGAAAGTGTAGAAAGGAGGAAGCAAGGATCGAACCTTGAACCTCCTAGTTGCACTAATCATGTCTTAACCAATGCACCAAGGGTGTTTCATGTTGAGAGAATAAGGAACGCCCTAGTTAAAGCTGGGAAGGTGAAGAGACATGTCCCTTCATGAGAATAGTATAAATAAGAGAGGAAGAGGGGGAAAGAACTTTGATTCTTCTTCTTCTCCACTCTCCCCACCGAAAACCTAAGCCCTCTTCTCCCTTTTCAATTTTCGAAAATACACCCTAGGGTTCTAACCCTAGGGAATTGGAAGGAAGAAGACCCCATCCAAGGATCTTGCCCTCTACTAGGGCCAAGAGTTCTAGAGAAGTTCTAACAAGGGGAACTCTCACCCCTCCTTCAACCAAGGGTACCCTAAAAGATTTAGAGAAGGTGAATTTCAAGCGAAAGGATGTAAGTATCCCCTCGCCTGCAGTGTAATTGTTGTTGCATGATTCCTTCTTCTTTCTTTTTCCCTTGTGCATGTTTCGGCCACCCCCAAGGGGGAGGCCTTGGCTACTCCTTGATGCATGAGGAGACCCCTTGGGACTTAGGGTATATATATATATATATGTTGTTTTCCCTTCATGTTGTGATGAAAAAAAACTAGGGTTGAACACCCTACATGTTTCGGCCATGAACAAAACCCTAGGGTTAGTGAGGGTTGAATTACTCTATGATGTATCCTATGCTTAGTGTATTGCATGATAGTGCATATATGGTGTTTGTATAAATGTTTGGTTTCAAAAACCCAACTTTTCCCTACCCTACACTTTCGGCCAACCCTAGAAGAATTAGGGTTTAGGGTGCATGATTATCCTATGATGTAATCCATGCTTAATAATGTTGCATGATATGTATGTGAGGTGTTTGTGTAAATGTTTGTGTGAATGTTTGATTTCAAAAAACCCTAATTCCCCTACCCTACACCATTCGGCCAACATGAATAGGTTAGGGTTTGTGAAGGTTAAACTACCCTATGAGATATGTTTATGGTTAGTAAGATGATATGTATATGCCTGTGATGTTTAAATGGGATGCTTGATTGGAAAACTCAACTTGCCCTAGTATGTAACTTTCGGCCAAGGCATGAAACATTAGGGTTGTGAAGGTTGATTACCCCATGATGTATGCTATGCTTAGTATGATACATGATGTATATATAGGTGAAGCTTGTAGGGGATGTTTGATGTCAAAAACCTAATCTATCCCTACCTTACACCATTCGGCCAAACCCTAGTTTTAGGGTTAAGAAGAGTTAAATTAAACCATGAAGCATGCTACCACTTCCTATGATATGAATATGATTTATGTGACCAATCTTGTCATATATAAAGTATGTTTAAGTGGTTGAAATATGATGTATGTATGATCATGTCTTATAACCCATGGGGCACCCTTATGAATTGCATGTGATGTGTATGATAAAATGCTTAAAAGGATACTCCACTAAGAATGGAATTAAGAGCACCCCTTATGTTGTGTGGTGTGTCCCTATGGGATCATGAGCACCCTTGAAGAGTGGTGTGTCCCTTGAGAGTGGATTTGGAGTACTCCTTAGCATATATGTAAAAACATGATAAGTATTTTACTTTGAAAGTTGTGTACCCGACTCGGAAGGGGGTCTTTAAACAAATCCGGGGTACATGTTAACTGAAGGTCATGGCTCCGGTAGGACGGAAGGGTCCTGCTCTAATGGGTTGGTGGCTCGCTACCCCAATTCATTAGGGAACGCGCTTGATGTGGTACACAACTGGGCCCCTATATGATGTTGAAGTATTTTTAAGTAATACCTTTATGGAATTGTTTTGAAAACATTTATTATATGTGAAGGGTATGCTTAAGATACTTTATACTGCTTGCTTAGAAACTTTGATGTTTAGTATGCTATTATAAACTCATGCTTATGATTTATTATGTGTACATGTTGTATTCTTCCGTATGGATTTTGCGAGTAGGACAGGATCCTTACTAAGCATTTGTGCTTACTAGTCTATGTGTTGTCTTATGCTGCATATCAGGGTAAGGGACATTTAAACTAAAGGAAGAGGCAGGAGGGCTGAAGATGTGTGGGGTGGTGGCTCGGGAAAGAAAGATTCTTATATCTACTTTACTATGCTTATGTTAATGTTTTCTTGATAAAGAATGTTAGTGATTAGGATTGGTACTCTTGAATGTTAGTGATTACACTTGGATTACTCTTATACTTGATTATGTTATAAGTTGAACTACTTGTGAACCCATCATGTTATAGGATAACTCTTTATTAAGATATTTCAAATGATGTTCTAGTATGCTTAGCACTTGTTATGTATTACTAAACTTGCTATGCACCTACCATGTTCTAATCATTAAAGCATGATATCTGATTGACATGTACTGACTAGTATGCTTAGCACTTATAAATATCACTTGATAGTTTTAAACAAGTGTGCTCAGTACTTAGTCCTTGCACTTGTGTTTTTATTTTATGTTAAAATTTTACGATTGATGGTACGTAACCCCGCCCCGAGAGTAGATATAAGGGCGGGCGTTACACATGGGCACACAATTATTAATTCTATCATCCAAACACACATTTTGAGTATTCATTAAAAAGCTTGAAGCATAAATTGGATTAGAGGATACCTTCCTTACCTTTGGTGCTCCCCCTTGATGAATGCTCCTCTTTCTTTCTTCTTTCTCCCATTTCCTGAGGTGCTCCATCTTCTTGAGCTCTCCACTTTTTGGACATTTTGTATGATAATGCCAGAGCTCCCCGTATGTGAAACACCGAATTCTCTTTCTTTTGTTTTGAATTTCCTCATTCCTACAGCCCATATTAGATTTAATTTGAATGGACTTGGGCTTAGAAATTACCTCCCTTTTACCTAGTGAGCACTTATCCTTGTAGTGCCCCTTTTTGTTGCAACCAAAGCATACAATATGCTCTTTTGACTTAGCTTTGGTGGAGGCGGAAGTCGTCTCTCGCTCTTGTGAGGATGAGGGTCTCTTCTCCCCCTCAACCCTTGATACTAATTCTTCCTCTTCTTCTCTTGATGAGGTAGATGATTCCTCACTTGATGACACGGGCAATTTCTCATTTTGGTCCTCTTGGACCATTGAACTTACTTCTTTAGATGCTTCGACTACTCGAGCTTGTGAGGGGTTCTTGTGAAGTTCTTCCAACTTATTCCATAATTTGCATGCATTTGAATATTTCCCTACACCACTCAAAACATGATTAGGCAATATATTAATCAAAATGTTTATTACCTTCTCATTGGCCCTAGCTTGTTCTTGTTGTTCACTTGTCCAATATCTAGGCCGAAGCTTTTTGCCATGCTTGTCCTTGGGAATTTCAAATGGGTCTTCAATGATCATTCTGCAATCCCAGTCCATCTCGAGCCAATTTTTCATTCTATCTTTCCAATAGTCAAAATTCCTATGCTCGTATGATAGTGGTGAGTTGATATCGTCACCCAACTTGTCTTCCATGACTCTTTACCCTCTAGTAAGTGCTCCCTCGACGGTTAGTCCAATCAAGAGAGAACCTCGCTCTGATACCAACTGAAAGATCGATGTAGGCGTGCAGAGGGGGGTGAATGCACTTTCTTTGATCGTTTTGATCTCTACAAAGACGTTAGCGCAGCGGAAATAATATGTAAGAGAAATAACAATGCTAACAATACCAGATTTAGTTTGTATCCACCCCGGTCGGGTGACTAATCCAACAATCCGTCGGTGGATCAAACCCCGGATAACCTCCGGCTATAACTCGTCGCTCCTTGTGGGTGGAGAAACCTCGCCACAGCACCAAGGGCACTTCTTGAGTATACAAGACTACTAACTTGCCCTATCCAAGCAAGTTTCGTCAAAAAACAATAGGAGAAAACGAGCCCCTTTAAATAGGGCTCGAGTCTAAAATAGCCGCTACCAGTCGACTGCCCAAATGGCAGTCAACTGGTCCCACTCAGATTCGACCGTTACAGCATAACGTTCGAATTCTGCCAGCCTGTTTCAGCCTATGCCAGTCGACTGCCCCTAGGCCAGTCGACTGGTACACCCTTAAGCCTAGGGTTTCACTCCCGAGTACAAGTTTCTCTGTACTCAAACCCTCCCGGCTTTAACCCCTGAGTACAAGCACTCATACTCAGCCTCTCTCAACCTAGTTGATCCTCCACCAGCAGTTTTGACTGTTGCCTTCATGCCCTCTTCATCTTTTGCCCTCGTCCCTCGGATGCGCACGCAAGCCTCCAGCTTGCCTCCATGCCACCCTTCACGTACGCCTCGAAGTCCGCATCCCTCGGCTCATCATCTCTGCTATCCAACGGTTGCTCGGATGCGCACGCAAACCTCCAGCTTGCCTCCATGTCATCCTTTACCTGAAGACGTCAACCAAGTCCATATGTACCTGTACGCTTGCTCCAGTTTGTTATGGTTTTCTTAGTGTCTCCATATATTTTGAGGCCTGAGGCCAATATAAACTGCGTGGTGTTGTTATAGTTATTGTGTGTATGTGTAAATTGTCCGCCGGACAGGGGAGGTGTTGTCCGATTTTATATTGGATCAGCGGCTCCTGGGTCTCAGGGCGTGACAATTTATTTTGGTATCAGAGCTCAGGTTTGCGAGATACCTTGGGTATTTGCGGATTTTTCGGTGTTTATCTGATACCAATTTGTTTTGGTATCAGAGCTCAGGTTATCGGATACCTTGAGGGCTTGTGGATTTTCAGTAATTATCTGATACCAATTTATTTTTGGTATCAGTGCGTAGGTTTACGATGCCTACTTGTTTTATGAGTCTTGTCGGATTTGTTCAGAGTAGTTTTCTCGATGTGGTTGTCTGGGACTTGGTGATGGGACTTCTTCTGGCGACAGGTATTTCTTCTGATCTCTTGTATCCCTTATCCTAGTTAGGATGGATAGAAATTCTTTTATGTCATTGGATCAGGTTGTTATTCCTGTATAGTTATGTATAGATAGAAATTCTCTTATGTTATGAGACCATGTTACTATTCCTGTATTTAGATATGGTTAGAAATTCTCTTATGTCATGGGATTATGTTATTATTCCTGTATATTTAGGTATGGTTAGAAATTCTTCCATATTATTGGATCATGTGACTATTCCTGTATGTTAAAGTATGGTTAGGAATTCTCTTATGTCATGGGATTATGTTATTATTCCTGTATATTTAGGTATAGTTAGAAATTCTTCCATATTATTGGATCATGTGACTATTCCTGTATGTTAAAGTATGGTTAGGAATTCTCTTATGTCATGGGATTATGTTATTATTCCTGTATATTTAGGTATGGTTAGAAATTCTTCCATATTATTGGATCATGTGACTATTCCTGTATGTTAAAGTATGGTTAGGAATTCTCTTATGTCATGGGATCATGTTTCCATTCATGTATATTTAGGTATGGTTAAAATTCCACTCATGTTATCGGATAATGTTATTATCCTTATACCCATCTAGTAACTTGGTTAGACTATCCCAGCTTGGTGGGATCTTATATACATACTTGATGGATGGATGTTCGTGGACTTGGTTTTAGTTGGATTGACATGTTGTCAATCTATTTTATTCATGATCGTTCATGTGAGCGATTAGTGACAGGTTGTGGATGAGATATTGGATTGGGGAATGTTAATTCTCTAGTAGCACCGATTGTTCAGTCGGAAAGCAAGGGTCGAATTTGTCGACAACCTATTGGAGGTTTAGGATTTTTGTTTTTCCTAGACCTTACTATTCATAGTACGTGTATTAGCTATTATTAGCTAAGCGAGAACTAGAGTTGGTTATCGTAGTTGGCTCAATCAGTGTAGGATCAACTTACCCTAGTTCAAGGAATTTCAGACCGTTGGATCGTCCGTGCCTAGTTAGGTGACCTGGATGGCACGTGTATGGTACATGACTTATTTTAATGTTGAATGCTAGCATGAGCTACATATTATCATCGTTATTGGATTGATATATTTTATTCCATGGGGACTTTGAGCAAGGATCACCTGTACCTGGTTGATGATCTAGAAGGTACAGTTTGATAGGCGGCTTACGTCGAGGTGAAGAAGTGTAGAGCTAAGTTGCTGGACACTTATGAGTTACTGCTTTTACTTGGTCTGAATAACTAAGAAGGTACTTACGGACTTATGATTTGCGTGGAGGCAAATCACTGACACAACTAGGCAAACTCTAGTTAAATGGTATCAAGAATGACCCGTGGGGAAATAAAGGAATTGTTTCATGAGTATGTTTAGATACTCCCGAGAGATAGCATGTCTCTATCTTCTTGTTATTGAGTGGACCTCATAGGGTTTTGATCATGGAGTGGAGGAATTGGACTGTATTGGATTATGAGTCGATGGTCGGTGTGACTCGCTAGTTGCTACGCTAGTCTATGAGGGATTCTGACTCATAGATTGAGTGTATATGGTTGGATAATCTCGATGGTGCATCGGGATGTACGACTCGCTAGAGTGCGGAGGATGTGGAGTTAGTTGTATCCTTATCTTCTAGTGAGATATTGGACATTAATAAGGAGGTTAAAGATGTCCACTGGTTTCGGTTATCATACTCCCATCGTGGACCTATTAGTTCGCTGGATGATAAGGTTGATATCACCATGGACTTTCCCGTTGGTGTTGAGAGGTGGATTGAGATTGACGAACTTCTATTATATGTCGTACTTTGAGGATTCTATTAGTGGACATGGACCTATCGGATTTGTAGCTTTTTGATGGATCATCAAACCGATAAATGATCTTTCGGTGGTTGATTATTTAGAAAGTCTGTTATTGATAGCAGCATATGGTACGACATGTTGGCACAATTTCTAAATTATATGTGATTTTCTGATGGTCTATTGGAGGATATGTATATATATATATATATATATAAATATATGACTTGTAATGTTTTGGAGGATGTTATTGGCTTGAGGATGTGATACTCATGAATTTGAACATTTTACGTTTGAGGAACGGAATATAGACTTGGCGCCAGTGATTTTAGGATTGAGTCCCCTGAATAGTTGTGATGAATGATTGGTTGTTCGGTTGTTCCTGGTTATCGGATGATCACCTTTGGATCGATATCTCCAATTTCCTATTGCAGTGTAACATTAGGGTATCAGACGAAGTGGGTACTCAGGATGAGTACAAACATATTTAGCTGCTAGTGTGTGCCGTATGAGGAATGACGAAATTTGGGGACCAAATTTTTATTAGTGGGGGAGAATGTAAAATACGGCGATTCAAAAATCCAGACCAGAAAATTTTTCAAGATTTTTCTGAATTGAGTCTAGGGTTTCCGGCCCTACGGGAGAAGCCCAGGGGTTTTTGGGTAAATTCTAAATTACGAGAAGGTAAATAATTTAATCATAAAAGTTATTTGAGGTTAAATTATAATAAATGGAGGGTTAAACGGTTAAAACCTTTAACCCAAGGGTCGAGGGTGAATTTGAGAAAAGTGAGGGTCTTTTCTGCAAAAGGCCCCCCTCTTTATTATAGCTGCTCGTGCCCTAGCTGCAACAAAAGCCGCAGCCAACCCCTTTCATTTACTTCTTCCTCCCCTCGCGAAGCTCGCAGCCGCCGCCGACCCGATTTCTTCTCCTCCCCTTCGCACGAGCCCCAGCCGCAGCGCCACTCCTTTCCTTCTTCCTCCCTCGTGCCCTAGTTGCAGACGCGCAGCCCTTCCTCCTCCGTTTTCTTCTCCGCGCGAACCCTAGCCGCGCCAACAGACCGACGGACCACCTCTCCCTCTTCCGTTGAGACGATCGCCTGATGCCATTGTCAATCATCGGTGATCTATTTTGGTAAGTACGACTCCTTGAGCAAATTCGGTTGAGTGTGGCAAGTGGAGGTCTTCCAAACTTCTTGGATTTCACTGAGTTGATTCCTGTGGCAGCATCGCGAGGTTTGTTCCAGTGGTATCATCCTCCGCGTGACAAATCTGGACTTAGCTCGATCAAGGCCAACTGGAGAGGGGAAATTCTGTGGGTGTGCGTTAACGGGAGGTAAGTTGGACACAATTCACAATAGGAAATTGATCTCTGATTTTGTATCTACTCTTGTCAGTTGATCTTTTATGATTTGAATACCTAATCAGGTAGGTTGGATATGTAGGATGAATGGTGGAAGATTGAATCAGATTGTTTCTTGTTTCGGCCCTGATTTGGGCTTGCCGTGAGCTCCCTTTGTAGAAGGAACAAGTTGTTTTGGATAGCCTGAAGAGTGAATGGATTTAGATCTCTTTAGATCTTATAATAATTTGTTGTGTGATATTTGGTGGATTAGTGTAGATGAGAAGTGGGGTTGAATTGATATTGGCAGGTATTGTTTTGGGATCCAAGTGATTGAGTTTTGTATCTTGAAATATTGCTGATTTGGATTGTAGTTTCCATTGAGCAATGGTGAATCCACAATGTTGTTTTGTTGAATTTAAAATTAGCTAATGTGTGTTGCCGTGAGTTTCATCTCATGGTTAGAGTTGTTATAAGAGTTCGTTTATGTTCTCTATTTCTTGCTCTTAGCCATATGTTTTTTTTTTTTCTGATCTGTATGGAAGTTGAGCATGTATGGAAGTTGAGCATGGAAACTGGAGTTTGGGTTGGTAGTAAATTAATGAGTGAAATAGTAATTAAACCTTAATGATTTCCTTGAGTGTAATGGATTGTGAGGTTGAACCTAAAAGGAGTTTGCCATGTATACTTTGGATCTTGGAGCTAGTAGATTCGAGGATTGGGTTTTATTCGAGGTAATCTATTGGACCAGTTTTGGAGATTTGAACCTAAACTTAATTGATTCGGGTTTCGAAAACCTAAGATGAATTTAATCAAGGTAACTTGGGATAATTATGAGCTACTCATTTAATTGTGATTAATTAAATGAAACATGATAATTAGGAAGATCCTAATTGAGTGAGATAACTCGTTTAGCTATAAATTATATATATTATGGTAGCTAAACATTATGCCTTTGATACAGGCCTTTGATTGGGTGCATCATTGCTGATGATCAGATGGGAGGTCCTTTTCTGATACGAGTATCTCTCTTTTGGAGGCGGATACCCCTTGACTTATCTTGTTGATATTGTCATATTGTTATGCATAGACTGTTATAGATAGCAGTAAGATTATACGCTATCCTGAGTTATTATGCTGTTCTGGATACTTGTTAGTTATCCCTGAGTTATTATACCTGTTCTGGATACTTGTTAGTTATCCCTGAGTTATTATGTCCGTTCTGGATACTTGTTAGTTATCCCTGAGTTATTATGACTGTTCTGGATACTTGTTAGTTATCCCTGAGTTATTATACCTGTTCTGGATACTTGTTAGTTATCCCTGAGTTATTATGACTGTTCTGGATACTTGTTAGTTATCCCTGAGTTATTATACCTGTTCTGGATACTTGTTAGTTATCCCTGAGTTATTACGTCTGTCCTGGATACTTGTTAGTTATCCCTGAGTTATTATACCTGTTCTGGATACTTGTTAGTTATCCCTGAGTTATTATGTCTGTCCTGGATACTTGTTAGTTATCCCTGAGTTATTATGCCTGTTCTGGATACTTGTTAGTTATCCCTGAGTTATTATGACTGTTCTGGATACTTGTTAGTTATCCCTGAGTTATTATACCTGTTCTGGATACTTGTTAGTTATCCCTGAGTTATTATGTCTGTCCTGGATACTTGTTAGTTATCCCTGAGTTATTATACCTGTTCTGGATACTTGTTAGTTATCCCTGAGTTATTATGCCTGTTCTGGATACTTGTTAGTTATCCCTGAGTTATTATGCCTGTTCTGGATACTTGTTAGTTATCCCTGAGTTATTATGACTGTTCTGGATACTTGTTAGTTATCCCTGAGTTATTATGTCTGTCCTGGATACTTGTTAGTTATCCCTGAGTTATTATACCTGTTCTGGATACTTGTTAGTTATCCCTGAGTTATTATGACTGTTCTGGATACTTGTTAGTTATCCCTGAGTTATTATACCTGTTCTGGATACTTGTTAGTTATCCCTGAGTTATTATGTCTGTCCTGGATACTTGTTAGTTATCCCTGAGTTATTATGCGGTTAGTTCTATACAGTCTCAAATATTGTCATATCTATATGTATGCTTAGATATCGTGAGGTATCTCTTGCGTTTTGACATTGAGAGATCTGTAGATTTCGGCCAGTATACCTTGTAGGTTACCTGTATTTCCTGTTATAGGATTTCAGACTGAGACTTAGTATACTGAGGACTTGGGGAGGGAGGTATGTGTATCTATCATACACCATCCTTGCATTGTTGCATGCCGGCGATCAGCGACTCCCTTGTGGTTGAGCCTAATCGTCTTCCGGCACATGATATGCACACACGGCCACTCATGGGTTAGTGGATACCGCTGGGTGTGTGCATTTGCTCTGTATTGCTCCGCTCGTCCGCTCAGGGGTAGTGGTTTCGGAGCGTGGTAGCAAGCAGGGATCCCTTCTCTACCCATAGACCAGAGAAGATGAGAGAGATATCTCCCCCATATATACATGGGGCGGAGCGATAGCTCCACCAGCATCCTGTCCTCTCGGTCACTCAGGAGCAGTGATGGCAGAGTACGGACAGTGTCACAGCTCTACCCACTCGGCCGACACAGTATCGCCTGTCTCAGTGGCTTGACTGGAGTTAGGGGGTGACCATGGCATTGCACCATATGCATATTTTGCATCGTGCATTGTTTGCTGCACTTGATTGCTGCACTTGTTTGACATGCATATTCTGGAGACTTGTTATCTGAGATTATATGTCGATTGATATTTCCTTGGTACTTATTATCCTCTTTTCAGGTTAGATGGATTCTGGTATGTATCTTGATTCAGTATCTTTAGTATACCCTTTCATATTGTTCATATGAGACTGTATCAGCGTAGACTCCTATTGTTATTATAACTTTCTATGCATATCTGTTGGGTATTCGCTGAGTTATGGACTCACCCCATTGCCATATATGTTTTTATTTCAGGTTGAGATACTTGGAGTCGCCAGAAGAGCCCAGCAGCCAGTCCCTACCCATCGCAACGACATGGTTTCGTTTTGTACTTTGTAGTGTATTGGATTTATATTTCTTTTAGCGATATGTATATGTCGTATGTGTCGTGAGCCCTAAGGGGTTGTTGTATTTGTTGTTTCGTCATAAGTCGGTCCGGTCCGCAGTCAGGTATGGTTTGTTATGTTTTACTGTTATGGTTTTCTTAGTGTCTCCATATATTTTGAGGCCTGAGGCCAATATAAACTGCGTGGTGTTGTTATAGTTATTGTGTGTATGTGTAAATTGTCCGCCGGACAGGGGAGGTGCTGTCCGATTTTATATTGGATCAGCGGCTCCTGGGTCTCGGGGCGTGACAGTTACAGCATAACGTTCGAATTCTGCCAGCCTGTTTCAGCCTATGCCAGTCGACTGCCCCTGGGCCAGTCGACTGGTACACCCTTAAGCCTAGGGTTTCACTCCCGAGTACAAGTTTCTCCGTACTCAAACCCTCCCGGCTTTAACCCCTGAGTACAAGCACTCATACTCAGCCTCTCTCAACCTAGTTGATCCTCCACCAGCAGTTTTGACTGTTGCCTTCATGCCCTCTTCATCTTTTGCCCTCGTCCCTCGGATGCGCACGCAAGCCTCCAGCTTGCCTCCATGTCACCCTTCACGTACGCCTCGAAGTCCGCATCCCTCGGCTCATCATCTCTGCTATCCAACGGTTGCTCGGATGCGCACGCAAACCTCCAGCTTGCCTCCATGTCATCCTTCACCTGAAGACGTCAACCAAGTCCATGTGTACCTGTACGCTTGCTCACTCATGTACACATATGAGAACAACACAAATCCTAACTTAACCATATTGCCCACTCATCAAAATATCATGATCCTCCAGATCATCTCAGGGCCGATTGCCCCAACATCAAATGCCGAGCCATCCTAACCACTCTCTCTGGCCCAGCCTAGAGGTGGTTCGACCAACTCCCCGATGAGTCGGTCATGGGCTTTGAGGAGCTCAGGAGGGTTTTCCTCCAACACTTCGCCAGTAGCAGGAGGCACCACAGGACGAGCCTCAACTTGTTCGATCTGAAGCAAGGCTCAAAGGAAACCCTCCGGGTCTACATTAAAAGGTTCAACGGAGTGGCACTAGATGTACTGACCGCCACTCCTGAGGTCCTGGTCAGTGCTTTCTCCAAAGGATTACAAAAGGGGGAGTTCTTTCGTTCGCTGATCAGGAAGCCCCCGAAGGACTTCGACAACCTATTGGGCAAGGCTGTCAAGTATATCAATGTGGAGGAAGCCCAGGCCGCTCGGAAGAAGGAGTCGACCAATCCAACGTCCCCCAATCCAGCCCAGAACACCAGGTCCCCGGGTGGACCTATTCGCAGCCCCCGCGGACCCACCGACCGAGTGGTGGGAGAAAGGCGACATGTGCAGCAGGTAGACCAAGGGTGCCTCCCGACCCGATGGAGGTCATACTGCACGTTCCACCAGAGCCACGGCAACGCCACCGAGGAATGCCGGTAGGCTGGATGAGGTCGGGCTCTGACTCCTCGGGGACGAGGGTGACAAACATCCCTGGGGCGCGGCTTAGGCCGAGGAGGCAGGGCCATCGACCCCGTCGCCAAGGAACTCCGAGGAAATCTCTCGGTCGCTCGCAATCTATTCCCTTTGGGGAACCAAGCTGAGGCCGAAGAAGTGGAAGAGGAGCATGCCAACCAGCAGAACGCCGTCTGAGGGGGCGTAAATGTCATCTCAGGTGGACCAACCGGAGGAGATTCCAACCAAGCCCGAAAGGTGCAGGTGCGCCGGTTGGAAATTCATCAAGTCGGCACCAGCTCGGTGCAGGCAGCGGGGCCCCATATCAGTTTTGGGCCCCAAGATCTGCAGGGACTAGAGGTCCCACATGATGACGCGCTGGTCATTACGACCATCATCGCCAACTACCAAGTCCACCGCACCATCGTGGACACCGGAAGCTCAGTCAATATACTATACAAGAAGGCATTTGACCAGCTTCAGATAGAGATGTCCCAGCTGGACTTGGTGGCGACCCCGTTGTTCGGTTTCATGGGGAACCAGGTGCAGCTTGTCGGCCAAATCCGGCTGGCCATTTCCTTAGGTGAGGAGCTGTTGAAGAGGACCAAATGGTCCACCTATCTAGTGGTTGGCGCTCCCTCAGCTTACAACGCCATCTGGGCTTACCAACCCTCAACGAATTCCGATCCGTCACCTCCACCTTCTACCTAAAGGTCAAGTTCCCAGTCATGGATAAGTAGGAGAGGTCAGGGACAACCAGAGAGTGACCGGAGGTGCTACGTCGACGACGACCGGGTAGAGAACCAAAAGGCCCCACGTCCCTTCTCAGATTGTAATATGGTCCAAGCCTCCCCGTGGGCCGAGTTACACGATGATAAGGAGGAAGTACAACTCCTTCGAGATCGGGAAGAAACCCAAGTCAAGATTGCAGCAGGGCTGCCTGAGGAGCTGAAGAAGCCCTTACTGGAATGCTTGGCTCAGAACCAAGATGTTTTCACCTGGTCGGTCAAAGAACTGAAAGGCGTCCGACCGGAGGTGGCAGAGCATCACCTCCATGTTTATCCCCACGCTCGACCCGTCAAGCAAAGGAAACGGGACTTCAGCACCAAGCAGAATAAAGTGATCTGAGCCGAGATCGAGAAGCTGCTGGAGGCCGGCCATATCAGGGAAGTATAGTTCCTGGCCTGGTTAGCCAATGTGGTGTTGGTACCCAAGTCCGACAATAAGTGGTGAATCTGCATCGACTTCTGGGATCTCAACAAGGTCTGCCCGAAGGATTGCTATCCCCTGCCTCAGATCGACCAGATAGTGGACTCAATGGCTGGCAGTGAGTTCATCTCCATGCTGGACGCCTACCAGGGATATCATCAAGTACCCCTGGCTGTTGAGGACCAGGAGAAGGTCAGCTTCATCACGGCGGATGGTACTTACTGTTACACAGTCATGCCGTTCGGATTGAAGAACGCTGGAGTCATTTACCAGCGAATGATGAATAAGGTCTTTCGGGCTCAGATCGGGAGAAATATTGAAGTATATGTGGACGACATCCTCATCAAGTCCACCAGAGCAAAAGATCTGATAGCTAATGTTGAGGAGACGTGCCGGACACTACGCAGGTATGAGCTTAAATTGAATCCTGCTAAGTGTCTCTTCGACGCCGGAGCGGGAAATTCCTCGGATATATTGTGACTGAGCGGGGCATCGAAGCTAATCCCAGCAAGGTCAAGGCCTTACTGGGCATGCCCCCACCAAGAAATCTCCGAGAGGCGCAACGACTCACCGGGCGGATCACAGCTTTGGCCCGGTTCATTTCTCGATCAGCCGAACGAGGGTTGCCGTTCATCAAAACCCTTCGCAAAGCCACCATGTTTCAGTGGGACGCCGATTGTGATAAGGCGTTCGAGGAGCTGAAGGTGTACCTCGCCGAGTTGCCTGTACTAGCCAAGCCCGAAGTCGGAGAAATTCTGTACATATACTTAGCTGCCTCGTTCGACTCTATCAACCTAGTTTTAGTCCGGCAAGAGGGGACTGAGCAACACCCCGTGTATTTCTTTGCCCACCTATTGAAAGGAGCCGAGTGTCGTTATACGACACTTGAGAAGTTAGCGTACGTATTGTTGTTGGGTGCTCGGAGGCATCGGCCTTATTTCTTGGCGCATCCCATTGTGGTATTGACGAACAACAATTTGGGTCGAGTGGCCTCTAATCCTGAAGCATCCGATCGGTTGATCAAGTGGACAACTGAGCTGAGCGAATATGATATCCAGTACCAGGTGCGGTCGGCCATCAAGGCACAGGCCTTAGCAGATTTTCTGAGTGAACTGCATTCTGACGAAGTTGAAGAGGCATGACAAATATATGTGGATGGCTCGTCAGCTCGATCAGGAAGCGGGATCGGCATCCTAATGGTTTCCCCGAAAGGGGAGCAGATGCACTTATCTGTCGACTGGAATATAGGGCCACTAATAACGAGGCTGAGTACGAGGCCCTCATATCGGGTTGCAAGCCGCCAAGCACGTAGGGGCAACCCGAGTAATACTTTACTCTGACTCCCAGCTAGTCACACAGCAAGTGGCCGGTCGATTCGAAGTTAATAGTGACCGGTTGCAGGCCTTCATAGAAGCCTATGAGAAATTGAAGGTCGAGTTTCAGGAGGTACAAGTTCAGAAGATTCCAAGGGAAAACAACTTCAAGGAAGATGAGTTGGCTAAGTTGGCCAGCTCGGTTGGCTCCTGGGTACTTCCCCAGCCGGGCGGTCCAGCCTTAATGATCATGCAAATAGAGAGGCAAGCCGAGCTAGAACTGGAATCTGACTGGAGGATCCACTCATCACTTACCTCACGGAGGGAGTTGTGCCGGCCGACCGAGAAGAAGCTCGACTGCTCAAAAAGCGGGCAGCGCAGTATACCATGGTCGGCGACGTGCTCTACAAGAGGTCCTTTGCCCGACCCCTACTCAAGTGCCTGGGTGAAGAGGATGCCGACTATGTGCTGAGGGAGATTCACATGGGTGTCTGCGGAAGCCACGCTGGAGCTCGAGCCGTGGCTAGGAAAGCACTACTGGCCGGTTACTACTGGCCTACTCTGCAGAAAGACGCGGACAAGCTGGTTGCTACCTGTCTGTCTTGCCAAAAGCACCACTTCCTCCCGCACCGACCCGTGGAGGTGATGAAGGCATCGACGGTCTCCTGCCCCTTCGATCAGTGGGGCATGGACATTGTGGGACCATTCCCGATCGCCGCAGCTCAAAAGAAGTTCCTGCTCGTGGCCGTGGACTACTTTTCTAAATGGATAGAAGCCGAGGCCCTAGCGCGCATCACCGAGACGGCTGTGATCAAATTCCTATGGCAGAACATCCTGTGCCGATATGGAATTCCACATAAACTTGTCTCAGACAATGGAAGGCAGTTCCAAGGCCGGAAGATACAAGAATGGTGCTCGAAATATGGCATCAAGCAAGCATTCACCTTTGTGGCATATCCACAGAGCAACGGCCAGGCAGAAGTAGCCAACCGAGAAATCCTTAAAGGATTGAAGACCAAGCTGGACCACGCAGGGGGAACTTGGGTGGATGAGCTCCCTAGTGTCTTATGGGCCCTACGCACCATGCCTAAGGAAACCACGGGAAGCACACCCTTCCAACTGGTTTATGGAAGTGAGGCCGTTGTGCCCGTCGAGGTCGGCTGTGAGTCGGATCGACGAGCGGCCTACGATGAAGATAATGCCGAAAGGAGACGCCTGGAGCTGGACTTGGTCGACGAGATCAGGGATAAGGCAGCCGCCCGGATGTTTGCATACCGGTAGAAAATGAAGCAGAAATATGATTAAAGGGTGCTGGCGAGAACATTTCAGGTAGGAGACCTTGTCTGGAAAACAATCAAACTAGTCGTGGATGTCAACAAGCTGGAACCGCAGTGGGTCGGAGACCTTTTAAAATCACTCAGAAGCTCACCTCAGGAGCCTATTACTTAGAAAATGAGCAAGGGAAGAGGCTGGATCGGCCATGGAGCGCGATCCACCTTCAGCCCTATTGAGAGGCCGAGTGATAATTTGTAACACACATGTACCGCCCGACGGCAATGATAGTGAAAAGGTGGGGTCCCCACTCAACCTGCAGGTATTCCAAAGCAGGATCCGCTCCCAACCACCCCTCGGATCGGCTCTCAGTTGGACGCGTGGCGGCCCACGCTCCCTGAGTACTCACCGACTGAGTGTCCAGACTCTTGCCTTGCCAGCAAGTTATAAGCGGACCCGCTTCCGTGCCCCACTCGGTTCAGTGTCTCCGATGGGACGCGTGGCGACCCACGCTCCTGAGAATCGACCTGAACTAGTGTCCAGACTCTCATCTCCGCACGTGTTACAATCAGGACCCGCTCCCAACCTCCCCTCGGATCGGCTCTCAGTCGGACGCGTGGCGACCCACACTCCCTATGTACTCACCGACCGAGTGTCCAGACTCTTGCCTTGCCAGTAAGTTATAAGCGGACCCGCTTTCGTGCCTCACTCGGTTCAGTGTCTTGGATCGGACGCGTGGTGGCCCACGCTCCTGAGAATCGGCATGAACCAGTGTCCAGGCTCTCGTCTCCGCACGAGTTACAATCGGGATCCGCTCCCAACCACCCCTCGGATCGGCTCTCAGTCGGACGCGTGGCCACCCACGCTCCCTGAGTGCTCACCGACCGAGTGTCCAGACTCTTGCCTTGCCAGCAAGTTATAAGTGGACCCGCTTCCGTGCCCTACTCGGTTCAGTGTCTCCGATCGGACGCATGGTGACCCACGCTCTTGAGAATCGGCCTGAACCAGTGTCCAGACTCTCGTCTTCGCACAAGTTACAATCGGGACCTGCTCCCAACCACCCCTCGGATCGGCTCTCAGTCGGACGCATGCCGACCCACGCTCCCTGAGTACTCACCGACCGAGTGTCCAGACTCTTGCCTTGCCAGCAAGTTATAAGCGGACCCGCTTCCGTTCCCACTCGGTTCAGTGTCTCCAATCGGACGCGTGGCAACCCACGCTCCTGAGAATCGGCCTGAACCAGTGTCCAGACTCTCATCTCCGCATGAGTTACAATCGGGACCCACTCCCAACTACCCCTCAGATCAGCTCTCAGTCAGACGCATGGCGACCCACGCTCCCTGAGTACTCACCGACCGAGTGTCCAGACTCTTGCCTTGACAACAAGTTATAAGCGGACCAGCTTCCGTGCCCCTCTCGGTTCAGTGTCTCCGATCGGATGCGTGGGGGTCCACGCTCCTGAGAATCTGCCTGAACCAGTGTCCAGATGCTCGTCTCTGCATGAGCTTTGATCGAGCTCAGCTCCCAAAACATCCCTCAGCTCGGCTCTCAGTAGGAGACGTGACGACCCGAGCTTCGTGAAGTACTATCCGACTGAGTGGCGTATCCCTCGCCCCCCCAAGCTGGGCATATTGCACTTCATAAAACCAGGTCGGGCTAACTCAGCAACAACACTCCAAGTCGCGCAAGCCGGCCACTGCACTCAGATGGCCTCGCTCGGGACCGCAGATATTCTATTGATCTTGCTCGAGTGGCTTGCACTTAGAAGCAGTCGTGCCCGAGTGTTTTAATCACTCATAATGGCTGAATCGTTCGATTGGGCTCCTGCCTGAGTGGTTGGTATATAAAACCATCGCAATTGTGGGCTGCACACACTCGCCCGTCAAAAGGGGTCGGGCAGGCATTCCCTCATTCGGGTCGCCTACGCCCGAGCCCCCAATGTAGGATCGATTCCGTATGCTAGAGGGGGAGGGGGTGAATAGAGTTTCTTCGATTCTTTTCACCTACGTTGTTAGTTACGCAGTGGAAATACAAACAAAATAAAACTAACAATAATAAACAACGCTAACAAACCCGATTTACTTGGTATCCACCCTGGACGGGTGACTATTAATCCAAGAATCCGTCGGTGGATCACTCACCGGATAACCTCCGGCTAGCTCTTGTCGCTCCTTGTGGGTGGAGAAACCTCGCCACAGCACTTTGACAATCCCTGAGCACAAAGACTACTATCTTGCCTTTAACCAAGACAAGATTTGTCAAGAGTCTCAGCCTTCACGAAGTCCTCTTTAAATAGAATCCTAGGCTGACAACTCGCCACCAGTCGACTGCTCCTAGGGCAGTCGACTGCCCCCACCAAAATCTGACCATTAGACGCCTAACGTTCGAATTTTGGCTGTCACCAAAATCTGCCCTAGGAGCAGTCGACTGGTCCAGGGGCAAGACCCTTTCTGTGAGTTTTATCAGTCGACTGCCCTAATGGCAGTCGACTGCCCCACTCACACACCTAGGGTTTCCCTTCCCGAGTACATTTCACTCCGCACTCAAACCCTAGGACTTTCTCGAGTACAATCACACAACACTCGTACCCTCACGACTCGACTGACTCCTCACTCAGCAGCCTCGACTATTGCCTTCTCGCCCTCTTCATCTTCAGCTCCCGTCCCTCGGATGCACGCAAGCCTCCAGCTTGCCTCCATGCCATTCTTCATGCATGCTTCGATGTCCATGCCCCTCAGCTCATCGTCCCTGCTCTCCAAGGTCTCTCGGGTGCACACAAGCCTCCAGCTTGTCTCTATGCCACCCTTCACCGTACCGAGGCCGTCTAGCCAAGTCCATATGTGTAACCTGTACAACCTGCACACTCAACATACACATATAAGAACTCAAGGGTAAACCTAACTTAAACCCTTTGCCCAAACATCAAAACACTTGGTCACTCCGGACCACAGATTGCCTCAACAATCTCCCCCTTTTTGATGTTTGGCAATACGTTTAAGTTAGGGAAAACAAATAGTAAAGTATAGCAAAAACAATGCTAAATAAATGCATATGCAATGCATACATGGATCCTATCCCAAGGCATCCCACACCTAACCCTCCAAGTTAGGACTTTTCATACCTAACCCTCCAAGTTAGGACTTTTTCACACCTAACTTCCCAAGTTAGGAATTTCCACACCTAACTTCCCAAAGTTAGGAATTTTCCACACCTAACTTCCCAAAGTTAGGAATTTTGCACACCTAACCCTCCAAGTTTGGATTCTTCCACACCTAACCCTCCAAGTTAGGATTTTTCACCAAAAACAGGCTTTTTAAAGCTTCTCCAAAACTCCCCCTACATTGGACTTATAAAGGCTTTTTAAGAACCTCTCCAAGGTTCCCCTTACGCCAAGAACAGAGCAACCATGCTCCTCCTTTTTCTTAGCTCCCCCTAAACCTAGGGTTTTCCGCAAAGGCGTGTTTGGTTTCCCACTTAAACCCAACACTTCTCCCCCTTTGCCATACATCAAAAAGACCCCAACAATATCCAAATTATCGGTTCTTTTAATCCCTAATGGTCCTAAACACAATGTACTATACCCCCATACACTTGTTTCTTATCATTTGTACATAAAACCAGCTACTGATACACAAATCAGCCCTGGGCAGTCGACTACCCCCATGGCAGTCGACTGATACTCTAAATATCAATTTTTCAGGCCACATTCAGAAATGCATCAGAAATTCTACAAATCTCCAAAAATTCCCAAATTTTGTGGAGAACATTGTATCTATCACCATTCCCAATTTTGACACAAAACCCAAAAATTTTCTATGAAAATTAAGGCAAACAAGGGCAACCTCCCCCTTAACCTATGCCTTCTCCCAATTTTCATTTTCCTAGGTGAAGTTCTACCCAACTTAACACCATAGACTCAAATTAGGTTCTACCCAGCCTAACAACCAAGTTCTTCTCCCTTTGGACACCATTAAAGGATTGCCCCAAGCAACCTTATCCCTAGTGCCAAAAAGAACTTAACAAAACCTTGAAAAATCTAAAAAGTTTGCAAGCACATTTGCTAGGATATACCCTATCCTAGAAAAATATGATTTTATGAAAGGTATCAAATGTGCTTGACTTTTGGTATCGATTTTAATTTCCCTAAACATTGGCATTTTGTATCAATTTTTGAACTCTATTTATGATTCGTTGTGTTTGTCAATTCTAACCATCATCAATTTACACAAGGAATTGTCATTAATTCTTTCTTTTTCATATCCTTTCATTTATCAAGAACTCATCATTCAATATCATCCATTAAATATTATTCACTCATTAGTTCTCCTTGAATTCCATGATATCCATATAGACTCATTTCATATAATTACCATTAAACCATGAGGCAAATCTTTGTTTAAGGAGTATAATCAAGGATCTTAATTTTAAGGTCATATCCTATCATTCAATAGCCTTTTCAACTTGACCCTAATGGATCCGTCGACTACCCATGGGGCAGTCGACTGCCAAAACTTACAGAGAGTTTCCAGGGCTGAATTGACTCGAATCAGTCGACTGCCCCCAAGGGCAGTCGACTGATACCTGAATTTCAGGTTTTCAGCCCAATTTCAGAAATGCCTAGATAATTCCGCAAATCTCCAAAAATTCTGAAATTTCGTGGAGAGATTTGTGGATCTTATATCTACTTGGGAAAAATATGTTTCCAAATAAATGTACTCCAAATCCCAAGATTGGCACAAAACTCAACTTTCTCTAAAATGTATCATTTAAACTCATCCCAAAAGTCCTAATTGTGGTCTTTCCTTGATTTATCTTCTAATACTTGATCATAATTCTTTCTAGCACTGAATTACATAGTATTTTCCCATTAAACCTTAACTTTATCAATTATAACCTCATTTTCATCTTTTTCTCCCTAAGTTCCCTTTTTAATGTGCCAAAACCTAGGATTAAGACTTACCCAAGTCTTCCAACCCTTTTTGGCACATTTCACCTAATTTCCTAGGAGAAAAACTCGTGAGACCCATTTACCATGGACCCCAAAGGCTCCTAGGGCTTCCCCTTGAGCTCTGAACCCTAGCCACTTCCCTAGATGACTCAACCAACACTATACCACACCGATGAGCCTCCGGTGATATTCTTAGCCTACAAAACCAACCCTCTTAACCCTAGACACCATGTCTTTGGTTAAGTCATTCTTTTTACCTTTGAATGACACCCCCTTCCCATCCTTGAACTTTCCCTCCTTGTCATAATTGTATGCCTCCCCAGCATACTTTTTTTTGTTGGCCTTAGAGGTCTTAGACCGGTATCCCAATCCCGATCTATCATAATTGGGTTTCAAACTACCCAACACCATATCTAGACCTTTAGATCCAACCTTGAATCGTTCTAAGGTCTTTTCTAATTTATCAAGCCTTGCCTTCAAGGCTTGATTTTCCCTTTCTAAGTTTTTAACTTTTGAGTTCATATGTCTATTTTGGACATTCCTAGACCTACCCTCCTTTCTAGGCACATTCCTTCCCTTCTTGGGATTAATGTCATGATCCTTATGTCTAGAGGTCTTGGGTTGATCATAATGCATTTTTTTCCTAGGGCTATGATCTATCTTGTTAACCCTATTCCTATCATTATACTTAAAAATAAAATTATGCACCATTAATCATTTTTCATTAATTCTAGCATGCATGGATGAGTAATTTGCACTATTTGTAATATGCAAGGAGGAACTTAAATTAGAATTACATTTTAACCTAGGGTTAGGAATTACCTTCCTTACCCTTGTAGTCCCTCCTTGTTGTGAGCTTCTTCTCTTCCTTCTTTCCTCCTTCTCCCATCTTCTTAGATGCTTCATTTTCTTGATTTCACCTTTCCTTGGGCACTTGGTGTGGTAGTGCCCTAATTCTCCACATGTGAAGCATCTAATCTTCTTTTTTATTTCTTGGGCTTCTCCATTCCTATAATTTATGTTAGATTTAAATTGAATGGACCAGGGTTTAGAGAGTGCCTCCTTCCTACCATTTGGACACTTATCTTTGTAGTGTCCCTTTTCGTTGCAACCAAAGTATATGATATGCTCTTTTGATTTTGCCTTGGTAGAGGTTGGAGCTTTCTCTTGCTCTTGTGTGGATGAGGGTCTCTCCTCCCCGTCAACCCTTGATGTTGATACTTCTTCTTCTTCTTCGAATGAGGTGGATGCTCATTCACTCAATTCCTCCACTTCACTTGAAGTTGATAATTCTTTTTCTCTTTGGTCTTCTTGGATACTTGAACTTGTTTCTTCGGGCTCCTCTACTAGTTGAGCTTGTGTAGGGGTCTTATGAACTTCTTCCAATTTGTTCCACAACTCATAAGCATTTTTATATGCCCCTACATCACTCAACACCTTGTTAGGCAAAAGATTTACTAAAATACTAATTACCTTTTCATTTGTTTTTGCTTGATCTTGTTGTTCTTGATTCCAATATCTAGGCCTATGCCTCTTCCCGTGCTTATCCTTTGGAATTTCGAACAGCTCTTCTATGATCATCCTACATGCCCAATCCATGCTAAGCCAAGTCTTCATCCTTGCTTTCCAATAGCCGAAATCCTCATGGTCGTAGGGCGGCGGAGTGTAGATATCATCCCCAAGTTTGTCTTCCATTGTTTTCTCCTCTAGCGTGTGCTCCCTTGGTGGTTAGTCCAATGAGAGCGGTCCTTCACTCTAATACCAATTGTAGGATCGATTTTGTACGCTAGAGGGGGTGAATAGCGTTTCTTCGATTCTTTTCACCTACGTTGTTAGTTACGCAGCGGATATACACACAAATAAAACTAACAACAATAAACAACGCTAACAAACCCAATTTACTTGGTATCCACCCCGGATGGGTGACTAATCCAAGAATCCGTCGGTGGATCACTCCCTGGATAACCTCGGCTAGCTCTTGTCGCTCCTTGTGGGTGGAGAAACCTCACCACAACACTTTGACAATCCCTGAGTACAAAGACTACTATCTTGCCTTTAACCAAGACAAGATTCATCAAGAGTCTCAACCTCCACGAAGTCCTCTTTAAATAGAACCTTAGGCTGACAACTCGCCACCAGTAGACTGCTCCCAGGGCAGTCGACTGCCCCCACCAAAATCCGACCGTTACATGCCTAACGTTCGAATTTTGGCTGTCACCAGTCGACTGCTCCCAGGGCAGTTGACTGGTCCAAGGTCCAGACCCTTTCTGTGAGTTTTATCAGTCGACTGCCCCAATGGTAGTTGATTGCCCCTGTCACACACCTAGGGTTTCCCTTCCCGAGTACATTTCACTCCGCACTCAAACCCTAGGACATTCTCGAGTACAATCACACAACACTCGTACCCTCACGACTCGACTGACTCCTCACTCAGCAGCTTCGACTATTGCCTTCGCGCTCTCTTCATCTTCGGCTCCCATCCCTCGGATGCACGCAAGCCTCCAGCTTGCCTCCATGCCATCGTTCACGCATGTCTCAAAGTTCGCGCCCCTCAGCTCATCGTCCCTGCTCTCTAAGGTCCCTCGGGTGCACACAAGCCTCTAGCTTGTCTCCATGCCACCCTTCACCGTACCGAGGCCGTCCAGCTATGTCTATATGTGTAACCTGTACAACCTGCACACTCAACATACACATATAAGAACACAAGGGTGAACCTAACTTAAACCCTTTGCCCAAGCATCAAAACACTTGGTCACTCAGAACCACAGATTGCCTCAACACCCAATACTTACACGCCAAGTATAGAAGCATACACGTGCGGGTCGAACATTTGTGAAGAGGGATAGCATATCCCTCATTACTCGAAGCACAAATGGCTTGGGGGCGTATGCCCTAGGTCATCCAGGCTACAATTAAGAAGAAGAGACGCAATGATTATGCGATAGGAAGGCAAAAAGGCGTTCGATGAGACAGGATACCGAGTGGGCAAGACGTCCATTCAGGGTCGATCATGACGGTTGGCCGCAAGGACAGACCATTCGGATGCGTCAGGCTCAGGCCAGAATCATGGTCCAGTCAGTCAGACTACGTGCCTCCTTCAACTAGTCTTGAGGGGGATGCTTATGATCCCGGGCCAGCTTACGTGTAGCCTAGCCCGGTAGCCTGGCGCCTAGTCAGGAGGAAATGGGTTTATGGGCCGGAGAGGCCTATCAGATAGGTGGCCTAGGTCGATGAGGCGATCTGGCTCTCTGTAAGATAAAAGGGCCTGAGGGGGCCGGACCCCCTAGAAGCCCTGGCGGCAAGGAGGTGCAGGTTTGGGACCCTCGGCTCAAGAAAGGCCCGGGTCCAGGAGAATTTGAAGAATATCTTTGGACAAGTCGAGGTGCTCTTACATCTGGGAAATCTCGATATATAATATAATGAAAGTACTCGCGGGCCAGCTCCCGTGCCTTACTCGGCTCAGTATCCCCGATTGGACACGTGGAGGCCCACACTCCCGAATCAGCTTGCTCGGCTGCTCAGATGCTCATACTCCAATACCCCTCCAGGTTTGACTTCCAATCGACGCGTGGCAGCCCACACTCCTGGGATAAGCCCGAACCAGAGGAGGCTTTTACTCTGAATACTATCAAAGGCCCTCAGTCGACTTCGCTATTCAGTGCCCCTTAGTCGGCACCTTCCTTCTACACCCTCAGTCGGCCTCGCTATTCAGTGCCCCCAGTCGGTACCTTCCTTCTAGGCCCTCAGTCGGCCTCGCTATTCAGTGCCCCTAGGCGGCACCTTCCTTCTAGGCCCCTAGTCGGCACTCTTCTTAGGGGTCCTCTGTCTGCTCTGTCATGCAGAACAACCACTCTCTGACACTAGACTACCAGAAGTAGTACGGGGTCGGCGTAGGACTGGTGCCACCCTGGCCCCAAACGATGGGTATACTGTTGATGGCTTGATCTTCCTGCTATACCCTGTCCCCTCGTACCGTGACCGCATACACTGGTGTCAGGCCGAGCGGCTCCAAGCGGCGCTACCATTAAGTTGACAGTGCCACTTTCCCTATTCTAGTATGCACTACTTTATCCTGCCACCTCTGGGCATGCATCACCTTGTCCTCGCTATAGGACAAAAGGTGTCAGGCGGGGCAGGAGCTGTCAGCTTCCCCGGCTATGTAAGCCTCTTCAGTCTGCATCTCGCAGGTACGCGCAATAGTGCATTCTTACTATTCTATTACTTTCCTTCTACTTCCTACTCTCGAGGACTGACTTGACCGTCAGAGTGCCTGGCTGGGGACTTTTCCCGGCGGGTTCTAACGGTCTCTGTCTCGCAGGTTCCGGGAGCTTCGCGGCCAGCCTCAGCGGTTCGTGATCCCCGAAGGATCATCTCGCTTTTGGGACGCCCACCTCACTTCACGACAGGATCAATATAATTCATTAGCATCTATGAGTTTTTTTAATATTTTAATTAGAAAAGTAATCCGACCCACTCCGTCAATGCACATAAGAAGGTTCTATGGGACATGTCATTCACTCGGTGAACGTACTCGACGTGGCTTGTTCATGACTAGGTCAATGTAAACCAGAATTAGTCCAAGTCAAAACAAATTCAAATTCGGTTGGCTTGACTGGTGAGGAGTTCAGATCAGGTTGGGACAATTTCGCCTATTGGAAATGTAAATGGAAAAGAATTAGAGGAGAAGGAACTTCATTAACCATTCTGAATGACATATTGATTGATTTAAATTATTTCACCGATAGTGATGATGTGAATAAATATATAAAAAGAGACTTTCTATCATGTATGAGTGTGCAGGAGGTACAAATTTAGGGCTCGAATTGTACTGACTCAAGTTGACTCATGTGTGAACACGACTTAATCACATTGAACGTCAGGCCGATTGGGACAAAATTTACTCAAGCGAATTACCCAACATTTTACCACCTAAATCTCTTTTTGCTACTACCCAAGAGTGTAACCAAAGCATTAATATGAAGTTAATCTCTCGGCAATAATAGTCGATCAGTAATGACAGACGACTGTCATTAAACCTAGTGTTGAATGACCATAACTCGGCTATTCATTGCAGCCAGTAAGAGTAGAAGAGAGTGTGCAAGAAGAAATCTTCATCCACCTGTCTTCCCCCTCGCTCTTCTCTATCGTGAATCTTTCACTCGGCAGAATACCCATGATAGTATTCGGGTACCTCTTAATTCGCCATGACCACCAGTGCTTGGTGGAGATCATGGTTTGTGAGACGACCCAAAAAAACCTCGAAGCATAAACGAATGCGGGCGAATATGTTTTAATGAAACTATGTTGAGCACACCTTGGTATCTTCTTCTAGTGTCTCGACAGTTGTCATGGCCATGTCTCAGCAAGACATCTTTGTCTCAACTGAACTACTCTGACGTCACAGTAATCATCTCATCGGAGTCTCGACGACATCTCGATAGATATCTCGGTTTGGTGTCTCAGCCTCGTGTCTCGGTATCCATTTAAGAACACTCAGATTCAACACTGGGGAGCAGTCAGAACGTCTCTTTCTGACTTGGCAATCCACTCAGAGAGTTTACTTGGGAGCATGACTATTTCACTCGGGAACCATTCAGGAGTAGTCTTCTTCCCAACTCTACATCGATTAGGGAGCCACTCAGAAGAATCCCTCCTGACTCGATAGTACTCGAGCGATTAACACTTGGTGACTTAGACTCACCAGCAGAACATTGGCAGAATCAACCCCACTAGTAGCTTGAGATTATCTGCTTAGGTCTTTCATCAAATAAGTTGAAATTCATTCCGTGTAATTCAGCCCAAATATCTCCGATAGATGTCTAACAATCATGAAATTGATTCAATCTTATAGTTTTATTGAGATGTTCACGAAAAGTATTGAGGTGCAACATACTCATCACGTGAAGGCCTCCTCCGCTCCAGGATCTTCAGATAATCCTACACGAGATTCACTCGGAAAGTATGGTTCTTAGTGAAAGCTTCCAGGTGGCAATAATCATTGAGAAGTGGCCTCCCGATTGGAAGGACTTCATGAACTACCTGAAGCACAAGTGGAAGGAGATGAATGTAGAGGAACTCATTGTTAGACTTCACATCAACGAAGATAACAAGAATTCAAAGAGAAAGTTGATCTCTCAGGTCACTGTAAAAGCCAACATGGTCAAGCATGGTCAAAACACAAAATGAAAGAATTCCAAATCTTCTAAGATGGAACCTAGAGGAGGCATAATCAAGAAGTTCTCTAGGAAGTGCTTCAACTGCGACCGAGTCGGTTACAAATCTTTAGAATATAAAAAGACGAAGAAGAAGCAGGAGACCAACCTAAATGAGGGACTAAAAATGGATGACCTCTGTGCCATGGTCTCCGAGCTGAACCTGGTAGGTTCAAATCCGCAGCAATAGTGGATCGATACTAGTGCTACCAAATATGTGTGCTGCAATAGAGAGCTGCTCCACAACTTTAAAGAAGTCAGAGATAGGGACAAACTGTTCATGGGGAACTCGGAAACCTTAGACATCATGAGCCAAGGAAAAGTGGTACTGAAGATGACCTCGGGCAATAACCTCACTCTAAATAATGGTTGTATGATCTGGAGATTCGGAAGAATCTAGTGTCCGGATCATAGTAAGCAAGCTTGACTTTCACATTATTTTTTAGTCAGACAGAGTTGTATTGTCCAAAAAGAGAATATTTATAGGAAAGAGCTATGTATCTGATGGGCTTTTGAAGCTCAATGTAATAGACATGAGGCCTAAGATAAATACAATTGAAAGCTTTTCCACTTATATGCTTGAGTTTTCATGTATGTGGCATGGTAGATTAGGATATATTAACTATGATGTGTTGCGTAAATTAATAAGAATGCAAAGCATATCTACATTTCACCTTAATTAACCTGAAATACAATTGTGAAACTTGTGTTGAAGTGAAAATGACAAGGTCATTCTTTCAAAATGTTGAAAGAAGCAACAAACAACTCGGCCTGATTCACACCAACATATGCAACCTAAAAGGTACACCAACACGTGGTGGAATAAATACTTTATCACTTTTGTAGATCATAACAAAATATTGTTGTGTATTTTTTGAAAAGTAAAGATGAAGCTATAGATCGAGAAATTTATTCTTTATAAGAATGAGATTGAAAACTATCTCAATAAAAATATTAAGATGAATCAAAATAACCGAGGCAGAGAATATGTATCATTGTTTGCTGAGTTATGTGCTGAACAAGGGATCATACACGAAACAACAACTCCTTATACTCCTTAGCAAAATAGAGTTGTTGAGTGATAGAATCAAAATCTAAAGGAGATGATGAATACTTTTCTATTGAGCTTTGGTAGACTGCCAGAGTTAATGTGGGGGGAGGGGGGGTGTGGGGGGAGATGTGTTAACAACTAATTACCTTTTAAATAAGGAACCCTAAAAGAAAATAGGTAAGAGACCTTATGAGTTGTGAAATGGAAGACAATCATTCTATAAATATTTATGAATATGGGAGTGTCATGCCAAAGTTTTTGTGCCTGATCCAAAAAGGATTAAGATAGGATAAAAAACTATTGATTGCATAGATAACGGATATGCTCATAATAATAGTGTGTATCGATTTTTTGTGTATGAATCGCAAATATCGAATATGTTAGTAGGAGCCCTAGAGCCAATTATGTGATGATTGACTAGGGACTTTTTGAATCATATTCTATCATTAATAAATGCATGTTTGGTTATTATACTTACTTTATACTTGTGCCAAATAACCAAGTATAATAATGTCCTTGGGTAGTAGGTTCTTATCTATATCATATCGATTGGTTGAATCGATAGTGAGATAATATAGAGAACACTATACTAAACCATTCCTAGTCAAGCATTAATATTTAAGGATAATATTAATGCATGGAGACTAGTATGTAGGTCAATAGATGACTTGAGCTCACAAGTTAGATGACTTGAGCTCACAAGTTAGATGACTTGAGCACACAAGTCATAGATATGTGATATCGAGTTGACACATGGGTATACATCAGAGAATGTGTACTGAATTGACCCGCCATGAGAAAGTTTCATAGATTGCCATATGAGTGTCATAAACTTTCTCATGTGACTATTAGTATGAATAGTCTTTAGACCTGAAGTCACTACGGTTCCCTACATAAGGAGTTATGTACTTTGGTATCGTCAAACATCACACGTAATAGAGTGGACTATAAAGGCGATCACTGGGTATATAATGAATTATGCGGAGGGATGTGGGTGATGTAGATGGGATCTATCCCTCCCATATGATGGGAGTGATATCTGTGGGCCCCTTGATCCAATAAGACTGCTAAAACGCATAGTCATGCTCAAATGAGTCAATATGAGATATTAAGCTCATTTGTTTGAGTGAGTCTACTTGGGGATCAAGAAACATAAAGATTGGTCGAGGATGACACAGTCTATGCCTCATTGGTCAATCTAGATATTGAGGATAGAAGGATAAGGTCATACATTATCCTAGTCACAGAGGTTAAGTCGGATCTCGACTTTCTTGTTACTTGGGTAGCAATGATGCATTGCTAGATGCCGCTCATTGCTTATATATCTAAAGTAGTTTAGACACATTGCCAACGTTACAAGAACCTATTGGGTCACACACTAAGGACACGATGCTTCGGAGATTAATTGATCTTAGTTTGACTAAGATTTGATCCGAATTGGATTGATTGAGTTAGACGCAAGTGAATCCAATTGGATTATGAGATTGAGGTCTAATTTGAGTTAGACTCATTTATATTAGACTCAAACACATTTGGATGAGATATTAATTAATTAAAATATTTAATAAATTAATAATAGAGGAGGATGAAAAGATTCTCTTCATTGAATTGAGAGAAGTTGAAGAGCCACATGAGAAGATGTGCTCTTTATTGACTTTAATGAAGGGAAGTTAAAAGGACAAAAACTCTTCATATTCATGGTGAGTATAAAAGAGTTTTCTTGTCATTTGGATAAAGTTAAGTCATCTTTCCTTCCTCTCTTCCTCCTCTTCTCCCTCTTGGCCGAAACCCTTTCTTTGGGGTTTTTGGTGGTTTTGTGAACTACCTCAAGTTGCTAGCACAACTAAGGTAGTTTTTCTCCGAAGTTGAGAGATCGTGTTCGTGTGGATAAGCATAGAGGCACCAACACTTGAACGAGCAAGAGATCTTGCGTAGCTTGGACGAGCGGGATAAACGCAAGGGCACGCTTCAAAGGTATACACATATATAGCTCTGTTAGCAAGATGAATTTCGTATGAGTTTTTCGTTCGCATGGATTGCTCGAGGGATCTTGTTTCTACTGCATTTTTGTGTTTATGTCGTCGGGAGATCCCTACAGGATATACACAAGAACTTGATAATAGAATCAAGAAATGTCTTATTCTTCGAGAATATGATTTCCGTATAACACCCGATAGGAAGTTAGTGCCTCAAAACGGGCATATGAAACACAAGAAGAAGAAGAAGAAGACAAACCAATTGAGGTTGAGTTTAGATGAAGTAAGGGAGCTTGGGTAGAAAAAACCTACGGAACATATTTTTTCACTTTCATATTAGAAAGTGAGCCACAAAGGTACTCAGAAGCAGTAAGTTCTTCTGATGGACATCACTGAAAAGAGATAATTGCATCTGAGATAGACTCTGTCTTGCAAAATAATACTTGGCAACTTATGGATCTTCCTTTGGGAAGTAAGCCACTAGGTTGCAAGTGAATCTTCAAAAAGAAAATTAAATCAGATGACATAATTGATAAGTATAAGGTCAGATTTAATAATTACCGACAATGAGAAAGCTTTGATTACTTTGATATATATTCTCCAGCGTCGAGAATAACTTCCATTAGAGCATTGTTAGCTATTGTCGTTGTATAAAATCTGAAAATATATTATATGAATATAAAGACAGTTTTTAAATGGGAATTTAGAAGGGAAAATCTACATGGAGAAACTTAAAGGGTTTTCTATGCTAGGGCAGGAAAACAAGGTTTATATATCGGTGAAGTCATTATATAGCTTGAAACAAGCACCAAAGCAATGACATAGAAAATTTAATAATGCCATGAAGGAATGTGGATTCATAATCAATGAATGTGATAAATATGTATACATGAAAGCTATAGAAAATGACTATGTCATCTTTTATGTAGATGACATATTTATCATTAGGAGTAATGATATAATATAATCAAATCCACTAAAGATATATTAAACTCAAGATTTGACATGAAAGAAATTGGCCTAGCAGTTGTGATTCTAGGATCAAAATTATTAGAACAGTAAATAGTGATACTGCATTAGCACGAACACTGATAGATAGAGTACTCTCGAGTGATTGAAAGTTTGATATACTTATGAATTATCCATGATCAGACTAAGTCTACACAGTAAGTAAACTGAGTAGATACACGAGTGATCCTAGTGTTGAGCACTAGAAAGGGTTAACAAGAGTACTGAGGTACTTGAAGTATACTTGTTAAATGGATTGCACTATATGAGATATTTCACTGTGATTGAAGGATACTACGATGCGAGTTGGATATCTGATATAAAAAATTTCGAAGTCTATGAGTGGATATGTATTCACTTTAGGAGGTGCAACTATTTCATGGAAATTTTAAAGTAACCTATAATAACCAGATTCATATAGAATCTGAGTTTGTAGCTCTTGACAAATGAGGTGAAGAGACTGAATGATTATGATAATTCTTCGAAGATGTTCCGAGATGGTCAAAACCTGTGTCGGGAATTTGCATACTTTCCGATAGTCAAACATCAATTGGTGGGGCATAGAGTTATTTATATAACGATAAGTCTAAACATATACATGTTATATTTGAAAGATGTCCTAAGATAAACTCCTTATGATTTGTACTTATGTATTGGATAAATAGAGTTTTACTAATTGAGTGCTCATTCTCTATGTGTATGATTAGATCTTAAACTCATTTACTGAACATCCACAATATAATTCATAACATGAGAAAACTTATGATTGGATCATAACTATTGAGCATCTCTACATATGTAATTATAAATGTATTGAAACATTCCCTAGTCGATGAATTGATGAGTTTGGACAACATCAATTCTATGAGATTAACATAAGTTATACTCCTTGGGTTGTCCAAGCAGCTGCTCTTCACTGGCTAGAGACATTGAGATGTCGAGAGTTAAACCTAGATGCTAGTTATGATAACTAGTTCTTGGGAGTGACTTGCTGTGAGATTTCATATGGTTCTCTACATATATAGATATGTCAATAAAAATTTCATTGCAGCTCGAGTGCAAGTATTCTTAGACTCGAGGTATTCAAGTCATCTTGGTCATAGATATTGGTGCAGTTTTCACTAACGGTCAAATTAAGATTTTGATGTATGGCTAAAGGGTTAAAGTTGGGTATGTTGTTGTTTAACCTTGTTATCGAATGTGCAGGATTGAAAGGCTTAGGATCTAACACCAGGCTGAAGTCAAGTGTGGTTGAATTCTAGCAGGAAATCCAGTTGGGTCCGTGGTGCCTGACAATTGGTTGAAGCCCAGGCTGGTGGAGATCTAACATGAAATCCAATTGGGTCCGCCGGACCTAACAGTTGGCTTAAAGACCTGGTAGGTTAAGGAACTAAGTAAGTCTGCACAAGGTAAGTAAGGTAAGTCACTGGAGGAGTAAAATTCAGTGAGGACGAGTCCACGTTGGGACCATAGGTGCGGTCCAACTTAAAACTATTTTGGAGCTGAGACCTTTGACTAGATCCTAGTCTTGGATGTTGATGCAGTCTGGCCCTGATTGTTATTTTGGTGTTGACAACGATTTTAGTTTAGGTTGATGACAATGATGGTGATTATGATTAAGTCCTGATCGAGGATTAGGCATGATTTGTTGTTTTGGTGTTGACAACGATTTTAGTTTAGGTTGATGACGATGATGGTGATTATGATTAAGTCCTGATCGAGGATTAGGCATGATTTGAAAAATCCTAACCTGGAGGGTTAGGTGTGAAAAATCCTAGCCTGGAGGGCTAGGTGTTGGAAAATCCTAACCTGGAGGGTTAGGTGTGAAAAATCCTAGCTTGGAGGGCTAGGTGTTGGAAAAGTCCTAATTCGGAAAGGTTGGGTGAAAAGTCCTAGCTTGGAGGGCTAGGTGAAAAGTCCTAACTTGGAGGGTTAGGTGCAAATTCCCATCCTGGAGAATTAGGTGAAAAAGTCCTGGCTTGGAGGGTCAGGTGCCTAGCTTGGAGGGCTAGGTTGGATGAAGTTCTAACTCGGAAGGGTTGGGTGAAAAGTCCTAGCTTGGAGAGCTAGGTGAAAAGTCCTAACTTGGAGGGTTAGGTGCAAATTCCCAACTTGGAGAGTTAGATGAAAAATCCTTAACTTGGAGGGCTAAAGTGGATGGAAACTTAGCTTGGAGGGCTGAGTTTAAGTCCCTGGATCGGTCTGGTGACCGATCAGGGATTCTGGCACGCTGCTCCTTCATGGATCGGTCTGGTGACCGATCCAGCGATGACTGATCGGTCGGGTGACCGATCAGGGAGCACACAGTGAGGTTGGGAACCTACTGTGCTGCTCCTGATCGATCTGGTGACCGATCAGGGAGTATGCGTTTCACCCATTGACTGGCTCCTGATCGGTCTGGTGACCGATCAGGGAGCAAGCAGTGAGGTTGAGTTCACTTGCTGAACAAGCTCCTGATCGGTCTGCTGAGCGATCAGGATCACTGTGCAGATCATTCTGGTGAACGATCCAGCTTCGCGGGCTCCTCACTAAGATCGATCAGGATGGTTCCTGATCGATCAGGTGATGACCTGATCGGACTGCTGACCGATCAGGTGACACCCTGATCGGTCAGGTGACCGATCAGGAGGGTTAGCCTGCGAAACTCAGAAATCGCCTCAATATAAGGGTGGATCGATCAGGTGAACGATCCACGACCTGGGATCGGTCTGGTGATCGGTCCAGGAGAATCTCAAAGAAATCACGATTTCTGATTGAGCGTTGGGGATCGATGTAACGCCCCAAAATTTCCCATATGAAATATGGTGAAATTTTATCATGAAATATTATGAAATATTATGAATTCATAAATATGAAATATTATGGAATTCATGAAATATTATCATGAAATATTATGAATTCATAAATATGAATATTATGGAATTCATGAAATAGTATCATGAAATATTATGAAATATTATGAATTCATGAAAATGAAATATTATAGAATTCATGAAATATTATCATGAAATATTATGAAATATTATGAATTCATAAATATGAATATTATGGAATTCATGAAATAGTATCATGAAATATTATGAAATATTATGAATTCATGAAAATGAAATATTATAGAATTCATGAAATATTATCATGAAATATTATGAAATATTATGAATTCATGAATATGAAATATTATGGAATTCATGAAATAGTATCATGAAATATTATGAAATATTATGAATTCATGAAAATGAAATATTATAGAATTCATGAAATATTATCAAGAAATATAATGAAATATTATGATTTTATGAAATATTAATAATATTATGAAATTTCATGATGGGCTTGGCTTGAATGGGCTTAGATGTGGATTAGTGCAAAATGTGATAAAAAGGAGGAAGCAAGGATTGAACCTTGAACCTCCTAGTTGCAGTGACCATGTCATAACTAATGCACCAAGCCATGTTTCTTGTTAGAGAAGGAGAAACATGCTTGTTAAAGCGAGGAAAGTGAAGAGACATGTCTCTTCATGAGAAAAGTATAAATAAGGGAAAGGGAAGTTGGAATAACTTCCTCTTCTTCTTCCTCTTCACTTCCCCACCGAAACCAAGCCCTCCCATTCTCCATTTTTCGAAAAGTAAAACCTAGGGTTTCAACCCTAGGGGTTTAGAAAGAAGGAGATCTCACCCAAGGACCTTGCTCTCTCTACTAGGGCCAAGGGTTCTATAGAAGTACTAGGAAGGAGAACACTCACTTTCCTTCAACCAAGGGCATCTTAAGAGTTTAGAGAAGGAGAAAATCAAGCGAAAGGATGTAAGTATCCCCTCGCCTGCAGTGTAATAGTTATAGTATGTTTTCTCCTTGATTGTTTTAGGAAATGGGGACTTTTTCCCCTTTATATGTTTCGGCCACCCCCTTAGGGGAAGGCCTTGGTTCTTTCCTTGATACATGAGAAGGCTTTTGAGACTTAGAGTATATATGTGTGTTAATTTTCTTCATGATGGCATGAACAAAAGGAAGAAAAAAAAAACTAGGGTTTCACCCTTGGAAGGTTTCGGCCACCCCCTTGAGGGAAGGCCTTGGTTCCTTTTTGGTTACATGAGTAGACCCTTGGGACTTAGGATATATGGATATGTGGTTTATGCAAATTGTTGTGAACAAAACCTAGGGTTACACCCTTGTGTAGGTTTCGGCCAACACCTTGGAAGAGACCTTGGTTACCCCTTGATGCATGTAAAGACCCCTTGGAATTTAGGGTAAACCTATATGTTGTGTCCCTTCATTTTGTGATAACAAAACCTAGGGTTTTGAACTTGGATGGGTTTCGGCCAAGGCTTAGAAAAAGGGGTTAGTGAGGGTTGAATTATCCTACAATATATCCATGTTTAAGATAAGTATACAAGGTGTTTGAATAAATGTATGTGTGAATGATTAATGCAAAAGTCCTAATATTTCCCTACTCTTGATGTTTAGTACGCTATGATGAACTCATGCTTATGTCTTGTTATGTACACACGCTGTATGCTTTCGTATGGATTTTGCGAGTAGGACAGGATCCTTACTAAGCATTGTGCTTACTAGTTTATGTGTTGTCTTATGCTGCAGATAACACTTAAATGGAAGGAAGAGGCAGGAGGCGGAAGATGTGTGGGGTGGTGGCTCGGGAAGAAAGATTTCTATATCTACATATTTATGCTTATGTTATGCTCCTTGACAATGAATGATAGTGATTAGGATTGATATTGCATGATAATAGTTACACTTGGAATTTTCATATACTTGATTTATTGGATTATATTATGGTGTGAAATAATATGTGAACCTATCATGTTATATAATGTCACTTGCTAATTTTTGCAAGCATGCTTAGTACCTAGTTCTCTTAAGCCCTTGCATTGTTGTTTTAATGTCATGCTAGGAGATAGAAATAGAAAAAAAATATTACTATATGATTGAATGTACGTAACCCCGCCTTGAGGGTAGATATAAGGGCGGGCGTTACAAGTTGGTATCAGAGCCAGGATTCAGGAACTATTGTACTTGTCCTGGAGGTCAAGGGTTCGAATCCTGGGGAAGGCAAAAACCTACTGCCAGGGGTGGGAAGACCGTAGGGTCGCCGGCCTAGAGGGTTGCCTGCGGGGACCATAGAGGCGGGGCCGCTACAAAAAAAGGCGCCTTTTTATTGTAACGACCCAGCCCATTTGGCGGCCCATTTGGCGGTCTCGACCGTCGACCGTCGACCGTGCCGTTACCAATACTAGGTCTTCCCACTCCTGGGCGTGAATTTTTGCCTTCCCAGGATTCGAACTCTAGACCCAGGCTTAAATCTAATTCTTTGTGAATCCTGAATACCAATTGAACTATAGCTCAATTGGTATTCAGGATTCACAAAGAATTAGATTTAAGCCTGGGTCTAGAGTTCGAATCCTGGGAAGGCAAAAATTCACGCCCAGGAGTGGGAAGACCTAGTATTGGTAACGGCACGGTCGACGGTCGACGGTCGAGACCGCCAAATGGGCCGCCAAATGGGCCGGGTCGTTACATGGTACTTCCTTGTTCCTTAGCTTTTTAACTTCCCGGTCTAAGATCTGAACAGGTCATCTATCCGGGGTAGAGGGTACCTGTTCTTGATAGTCACATTATTCAGTGCCCGATAGTCGATACACATTCGCATCGACCCATCCTTCTTTTCTTTTACAAACAGTACGGGAGCTCCCCAGGGGGAATGACTAGGCGGATGAGTCCCTTGTCAAGAAGCTCTTGTAACTGCCCTTGTAATTCCTTTAATTCCGTCGGCGCCATACGGTATGGTGTCTTAGAAATGGGGTTAGTACCAGGAACTAACTCAATTGCAATTTCTATATCTCTTTTAGGTGCTAACCCTAGTAAGTCATCGGGAACTACCTCTGGGTAATTGCATACTACTTTGACGTCTTCTAGCTTCGGGCCCTCTGTGGGACTGGTATCAACCACATGAGCTAGAAATCCCGAGCATCCCTTTTCTAACATCTTCCTTGCTTTCAGAGCCGACAAGAATTTACTTGTCCTCTTATTCGGCTCTCAGATAAATTCGAACAGAATTTCTCGCCTCAGGTCAGAAGATAACCCTTCCTTTACGGCACTCAATAGAGGCGCCATATTTGTTCAGGAAATCCATGCCCAATATCACATCATAATCTGACATATCAAGCACTATCAGATCGCAGTAGAGTTCCCTATCTGCGATTCTGATTGGTGCGGCACGTAGTATTTGGGTAGAGGGCATCACCTCACCCGAGGGAAGTGCTGTCAGAAATTTGCAGTCCAAATCTTGTAGTGACATATTATTTCTTTTGGCATATTGCATAGAGATAAACGAATGCGTTGCCCCAGTGTCAAATAAAGCAGTAGCATACTGACTGTAAATAAATATCTGACCTGTGACAACGGTAGAGGCAGTCGCCACTTCTTCCTTCGTAAGAGAGAAAACCCTGGCGTTTGTCGTGGCAGGCGGGGCTTCTAATCTCCCCTGGCATATATGTGTACCATCTATAGCTGCCTGCATCAGGTGTAACTGGGGAGGAGCACCTTTGTACTGATCATATTGCGGCTGAGGTGCTTTGGCTGCAGCAGGACACTCTCTGGCTATGTGTCCTTCCTTTCCGCAAGTATAGCATCTCCTAGCGCCTAAAAGGCATGTCCCTTGGTGCATCTTCCCACAATTGGCACATTGGGGATATTTAGGCTTCTTGCCTAAATAACCACTGGCAGATTTATCCCCTGGCTTTCTCTTTCCATTTTGGTTCTCCTTCCAGTGGGGGTTGCTATTTGGAGGTTTCTGACCTCCCGACTGATCCTGACACTTGCTGGCGGTCAGTGGTTGGCTCTGCGGGTTCATCTTCTTTAGATAATGCTCAGTAATAAGGGCACTGCTGAACAACTCCTCTGTGGTCTGGGGCCTATTAACGCCACCAGCTACATTCAAAGCTATCTCGGGCCTGAGCATCTTGAGCATTAATCTGACCCTTTCTTTCTCTGTACTGACCAACTCCGGACATAATCGTGCCAGTCGGTTAAATTTCTTAACGGCATCGTTGACTGAGAGATTTCCTTGCCGGAATTCAGTAAACTCATCAAAATGTCTGTTTGTGACTCGCATATTAAAGAATTCCTCCAGAAATTCGGACTCAAAGTCCTTCCACTTCATCTGGTCCACTGACCTTCTAGCCTTTACCCGTTCCCACCACATCCTGGCGTCGCCAGTGAAGCAGAACGAGACACATTTAATTTTCTCATGCTCAGGCCAGTCTAATAATTCCACTGTGCTCTCAACTGTCTTGAGCCAGGCCTGAGCATCCCAGGGCTCGCAGGTGCCCGAGAACTTTTCCGGCTTCAGTCTCTGCCACTGAATCAAATAGGCCTCCTGTCGGGCTCCCCGGGCCGGAGTGTCCGGGGGTGCCTGTGCAGTTGGAGGCTCAGTAGGCATTACATTCTGACTTCCCTGCGGGGTTGTAGTGTTCCCCTGCTGGGTCATCAGAGTGTTTATTATCTGCTGTTGTTCAGTGACCTGACGCTGCAGATCTGTGATCACTTGCATCATATCAGGTGGGGGTACTGTCTCATTACCCCGGTTGCTACGTCTTCTAGCCATATGTCTATCATACAGATGATAAATAAGTTAACATGAGAATTACTGCTACTTTTTCTTGTTATGCAAGCATAAATCATCTCTATATTATGCAAGCATAAACCATCTCTATTTCTATCATTACTGTACATGGACTAAAATAAAGCGAGATTAGGATCTCTTACTTGGAAGCGGCAGGATGAAGCTTGATGTGTGTGTGGTGGAGGGGAAACCTGCTCTGATACCAACTTGTAACGCCCGCCCTTATATCTACTCTCGGGGCGGGGTTACGTACAACTCAATCATATAGTAATATTTTTTTTCTATCTTCTAGCATGACATTAAAACAATAAAGCAAGGGCTAAGGACTAAGCATGCTTGTTTAACTATCAAAGTCATTCTACAATATGATAGATTCACCAGTAATGTAACTCATAACATAATCAAATATAAAAGACTTCTAAAGGTAAACATCGTCATGCCAGGTCAATCTTAATCACCAACACTTATTGTCAGGGAACATAAACATAGGCACATTAAGTAGATATAGGATCATTCTTTCCCGAGCCACCACCCCACACATCTTCAGCCTCCTGCCTCTTCCTTCCATTTAAGTGTTATCTGCAGCATAAGACAACACATAAACTAGTAAGCATAAATGCTTAGTAAGGATCCTGTCCTACTCGCAAAATCCGTACGAAAGAACATAACATGTACACATAATGAGTTCATCAAAGCATGTTAAACATCTAAGTTTCTAACATGCAGTATCAAGTACCTCAAGCATACTCTTCACATATTACAAATATTTTCAAAGAATGTTTTCAAAACATTTCCATAATGGTATTACTTAAAAATACATCCATATCATATTGGGCCCAGTTGTGTACCAACTATCGCGCGGAAACTATTGCGCGTTCCCTAATGAATTGGGGTAGCGAGCCACCAAGTCATTAGAGTAGGACCCTTCCGTCCTACCGGAGCCACGTTAACATGCACCCCGGATTTATTTAACGACCCCCTTCCGAGTCGGGTACACAACTTAAAAGTAAAATACTTATCATGCTGTTACATATATGCTAAGGAATACTCCATATTCACTCTTATGGGACACACCACTCTTCAAGGGTGCTCATGATCCCGTAGGGACACACCACACAACATAAGGGGTGCTCTTGATCCCATACTTATTTGAGTATCCATTTAAGCATTTTAACATATCACATGCAAATTTCATAAATGTACCCCATGGGCTATAAGGCATGCTCATACATACATCATATTTCATACATGTTCATATATTCATCATATTTCATACATGTTCATACATGCATCATATGTCATACATGTTCATATATTCATCACATTTCATACATGTTCATCATATTTCATCATGCATCATATTTCAACCACTTACCCTACCTTAGACCTGACAAGCTTTGGTCACATAGGTCATACTCATATCGTAGAAAGTGGTAGCATGCTATCAATTAAGATTTCAATCAGACATCTCATTTAAACACCTCATACATAAACATATCAAAGCATGCTAACAAATAAGGTTTCCTTATCAACCATTCCATTTAACACCACATACATATACATATGATCATCCCCAACCATAAACATATATCATAGGGTAGTTTGACCTTTACAAACCCTAGTCCTAGTGGGTTGGCCGAAACATCAAGAGTAGGGAAATATTAGGACTTTTGCATTAATCATTCACACAACAATGATACAAACATCTTGTATACAATATCACACCATACACTAAGCATGAATATTTTCTAGGATAATTCAACTCTCCTTGACCCTAATTCATTGCCTTGTCCGAAACTTGTAGGGTAGGGTAGGCTAGGTTTTTGACATCTAATCTTTACACAAACATTTACACAAATACTTTATCTACAATACTAATCATGGGAACACAATAGGATAGCAACCAACCCAAAAGCCCTTGCTTATTCCCTCTTGGCCGAAACATGTAGGGTACCAAACCCTAATTTGTGACCTCTCAAAAATTTGGAAAACAACATACATCCATACCCTAAGTTCCTAGGGATATCCTCATGCATCAAGAAGCAACCAAAACCTATTTCATGGTGGTGGCCGAAAGTCTTATAAGGGAGGAACTCCCATTTTCGAAAACAAGAACACAAGGAAACATGCATAAACCATTACACTGCAGGCGAGAGGATACTTACATCCTTTCGCTTGATTTTCTCCTTCTCTAACTTCTTAAGATGCCCTTGGTTGAAGGAAGGTGAGTGTTCTCCTTCCTAGTACTTCTATAGAACCCTTGGCCCTAGTAGAGAGAGCAAGGTCCTTGGGTGAGATCTCCTTCTTTCCAAACCCCTAAGGTTGAAACCCTAGGTTTTCTTTTTCGAAAATGGAGAAGGGGAAAGCTTGAGTTTCGGTGGAGAAGTGAAGAGGAAGAAGAAGAGGAAGTTATTCCAACTTCCCTTTCCCTTATTTATACTTTTCTCATGAAGAGACATGTCTCTTCACTTTCCTCGCTTTAACAAGCATGTTCCTATTCTCTCCACAAGAAGCATGGCTTGGTGCATTGGTTATGACATGGCTAGTGCAACTAGGAGGTTCAAGGTTCAATCCCTGCTTCCTCCCTTCTATATTTCCTTTTTATCACATTTTGCACTAATTCAAGCCCATTAAGCCAAGCCCATCATGAAATCTCATAATATTAATTATATTCCATGAATTCATATATTTCATAATATTTCATGATAATATTTCATGAATTCCATAATATTTCCTATTATGAATTCATAATATTTCATGATAATATTTCATGAATTCCATAATATTTCCTATTTATAAATTCATAATATTTCATAATATTTCATGATACTATTTCATGAATTCCATAATATTTCATATTTATGAATTCATAATATTTCATAATATTTCATGATACTATTTCATGAATTCCATAATACTTCATATTTATGAATTCATAATATTTCATAATATTTCATAATATTTCATGATACTATTTCATGAATTCCATAATATTTCATATTTACGAATTCATAATATTTCATAATATTTCATGATACTATTTCATGAATTTCACCATATTTCCTATTCATGAATTCATCTATTTCATAATATCTCATATGGGAAATTTTGGGGCGTTACAATCCTCCCTACCTTATAAAAAGTTCGTCCCGAACTTTAAAATAATTCCGGATACTTTAATCGTATTGCCTCCTCTCATTCCCACGTGGCTTCTTCGAATCGTTCGTTCCGCCACAGAACCTTTACTAAGGGTACTTCCTTGTTCCTTAGCTTTTTGACTTCCCGGTCTAGGATCTGAACAGGTCGGCGTTCTGAACTTAGGTTCTCTTGATCTTGTACTGGTTGGGCTCTATTATCTGATTCACATCAGAGATACATTCCCTGAGCATTGATACGTGGAAAACATTGTGGATAGCCGACATTTCTGGCGGTAACTCCAGTTCGTAGGCCACTTTGCCTACCCGTCTCAGAATCTGAGACGGTCCCACATATCTCGGACTCAGCTTCCCTTTCTTTCCGAATCTCATCACCTCTTTCATAGGGGCTACCTTAAGGAATACTGAATCCCCAACCTCAAACTCTAGTGGTCTGCGTCGCTTATCAGCGTAGCTTTTCGGCCGACTCTGAGCAGTCTCTATTCTCTGACGGATATTCTTTATAGCCTAAGTGGTTTCGTCTATAATATCCGTCTGGAGTCCCATCTCCTTCTTTTCACCACTCTCAAACCAACATATAGGAGATCTGCATTTTCTTCCGTACAGAGCTTCATACAGTGCCATCCCGATAGTAGCCTGATAACAGTTGTTATAAGCACACTCTGCCAAGCTCAGGTATCGACACCAGCTTCCCTTGAAGTTCAAGGCACAAGCCCGTAACATATCCTCTAATATCTGGTTTACTCTTTCAGTTTGCCCGATAGTCGACACACATTCGCATCAACCCATCCTTCTTTTTCACAAACAGTACGGGAGCTCCCCAGGGGGAATGACTAGGGCGGATGAGTCCCTTGTCAAGAAGCTCTTGTAACTGCCCTTGTAATTCCTTTAATTCCGTCGGCGCCATACGGTATGGTGCCTTAGAAATGGGGTTAGTACCAGGAACTAACTCAATTGCAAATTCTATATCTCTTTCAGGTGCTAACCCTAGTAAGTTATCGGGAAATACCTCTGGGTAATTGCATACTACTTTGACGTCTTCTAGCTTCGGGCCCTCTGTAGGACTGGTATCAACCACATGAGCTAGAAATCCCGAGCATCCCTTTTCTAACATCTTCCTTGCTTTCAGAGCCGACAAGAATTTACTTGTCCTCTTCTTCGGCTCTCCGATAAATTCGAACAGAATTTTCGCCTCAGGTCGGAATATAACTCTTCGTTTACGGCACTCAATAGAGGCGCCATATTTGTTCAAGAAATCCATGCCCAATATCACATCATAATCTGACATATCTAGCACTATCAGATCGCAGTAAAGTTCCCTATCTGCGATTCTGATTGGTGCGGCCCGCAACATTTGGGTAGAGGGCATCACCTCACCCGAGGGCAGTGTTGTCAGAAATTTGCAGTCTAAATCTTGTAGTGACATATTATTTCTTTTGGCATATTGCATAGAGATAAACGAATGCGTTGCCCCAGTGTCAAATAAAGCAGTAGCATACTGACTGTAAATAAATATCTGACCTGTGACAACGGTAGAGGCAGTCGCCACTTCTTCTTTCGTAAGAGAGAAAACCCTGGCGTTTGTCGTGGCAGGCGGGGCTTCTAATCTCCCCTGGCATATATGTGTACCATCTATAGCTGCCTGCATCAGGTGTAACTGGGGAGGAGCACCTTTGTACTGATCATATTGCGGCTGAGGTGCTTTGGCTGCAGCAGGACACTCTCTGGCCATGTGTCCTTCCTTTCCGCAAGTATAGCATCTCCTAGCGCCTAAAAGGCATGTCCCTTGGTGCATCTTCCCACAATTGGCACATTGGGGATATTTAGGCTTCTTGCCTAAATAACCACTGGCAGATTTATCCCCTGGCTTTCTCTTTCCATTTTGGTTCTTATTCCAGTGGGGGTTGCTATTTGGAGGTTTCTGACCTCCCGACTGATCCTGACTCTTGCTGGCGGTCAGTGGTTGGCTCTGTGGGTTCATCTTCTTTAGATAATGCTCAGTAATAAGGGCACTGCTGAACAGCTCCTATGTGGTCTGGGGCCTATTCACGCCACCAGCTACATTCAGAGCTATCTCGGGCCTAAGCATCTTGAGCATTAATCTGACCCTTTCTTTCTCTGTACTGACCAGCTCCGGACATAATCGTGCCAGTCGGTTAAATTGCTTAATGGCATCGTTGACTGAGAGATTTCCCTGCCGGAATTCAGTGAACTCATCAAAGTGCCTGTTTGTGACTCGCATATTAAAGAATTCCTCCAGAAATTCGGACTCAAAGTCCTTCCACTTCATCTGGTCCACTGACCTTCTAGCCTTTACCCGTTCCCACCACATCCTGGCGTCGCCAGTAAAGCAGAACGAGACACATTTAATTTTCTCATGCTCAGGCCAGTCTAATAACTCCACTGTGCTCTCAACTGTCTTGAGCCAGGCCTGAGCATCCCAGGGCTCGCAGGTGCCCGAGAATTTTTCCGGCTTCAGTCTCTGCCACTGAATCAAATAGGCCTCCTGTCGGGCTCCCCGGGCCGGAGTGTCCGGGGGTGCCTGTGCAGTTGGAGGCTCAGTAGGCATTACATTCTGACTTCCCTGCGGGGTTGTAGTGTTCCCCTGCTGGGTCATCAGAGTGTTTATTATCTGCTGTTGTTCAGTGACCTGACGCTGCAGATCTGTGATCACTTGCATCATAACAGGTGGGGGTACTGTCTCATTACCCCGATTGCTACGTCTTCTAGCCATGTCCATCATACAGGTGATAATTAAAATAACATAAGAATTATCACTACTTTCATTTGTTATGCAAGCATAAATCATCTCTATATTATGCAAGCATAAATCATCTATATCTCATGCAAGCATATATCCTCTCTATATTATGCAAGCATAAACCATCTCTATTAATATCATTACTGTACTTGAAATAATATAAGCGAGTTAGGATTTCTTACTTGGAAGCGGCAGGAAGAAGCTTGATGTGTGTGTGGTGGAGGGGAAATCTGCTCTGATACCAACTTGTAACGCCCGCCCTTATATCTACTCTCGGGCCGGGGTTACGTACAACTCAATCATATAGTAATATTTTTTTTTCTATCTTCTAGCATGACATTAAAACAATAAAGCAAGGGCTAAGGACTAAGCATGCTTGTTTAACTATCAAAGTCATTCTACAATATGATAGATTCACCAGTAATGTAACTCATAACATAATCAAATATAAAAGACTTCTAAAGGTAAACATCGTCATGCCAGGTCAATCTTAATCACCAACACTTATTGTCAGGGAACATAAACATAGGCACATTAAGTAGATATAGGATCATTCTTTCCCGAGCCACCAACCCACACATCTTCAGCCTCCTGCCTCTTCCTTCCATTTAAGTGTTATCTGCAGCATAAGACAACACATAAACTAGTAAGCATAAATGCTTAGTAAGGATCCTGTCCTACTCGCAAAATCCGTACGAAAGAACATAACATGTACACATAATGAGTTCATCAAAGCATGTTAAACATCCAAGTTTCTAACATGCAGTATCAAGTACCTCAAGCATACTCTTCACATATTACAAATATTTTCAAAGAATGTTTTCAAAACATTTCCATAATGGTATTACTTAAAAATACATCCATATCATATCGGGCCCGGTTGTGTACCAACTATCGCGCGGAACTATTGCGCAACCGCACTCGAAACTATTG
>JAGFNQ010000666.1:0-48088 GCA_024364735.1 Boesenbergia rotunda
TATGAGGGATTAGAGATGTTCATATTGATGTAAATATTTAATCTGGGGTAAATGCAAGTTATTGATGTCTCTGATTCGTTCTATAGAGCAGCTAAGTTAAGTGTAACAACTTTCATAGCATGAAATTGCTCAGTGTGCTTGCTGTCGCACGAACCATTTTCCCTAAATATGAATTGAATGCTCTCATATGGTCTTTGTGACTTCCTTACATAGTCTTAGTGACTAGATGACCTATATGGATAGAATTGGACGAGTGGGAGATGTTAGCGTTACAAGCCGAGGCGTTACAAGCCTTGATTGTGAACGTTGAAACGTTCACAATCAATGGCATTGAACACCTCCATTGATGGAGGTAGAGGTAACGTCCGATTCTTCCACTATAAAAAGCGTCCGGATTGCAATCCAAAGGCAACGAAAAAGAGGAACAGGGAGCTTCGAATCGTGAGGGATTTGGCTTGTGAAAGAAAGTGATTGGTCCGTGGGTGGTTGATCGCACGACAGCAAGACAAAGGAGAAGAAACCAAAGGAAGAGGAAGATCAAATCACTGTAAGTTGTTGTATTATGAAATCTAGTAGAATGCAAATCGATTTCATGCTCAGACACCATCAGTTGTCACGTATTTTTGTTCCCGTGATTTATCCTCGTTAATCGATGGAGACTCTCGTTGAAAGCTGTAGGATACGACCGGTCAACCAAACAGATTAATCGAACGTAAACTTAGATACCCTTTGTAAATAAAAAGAAAAAATAAACATCCTATTTTATCAAGATTGATCCAGACCTCGTATCCTTCGCATCCATCCAAAACATTTAAAAGGAAAATAGATCTGGACAGACAATTTTTTTTAGATAGAAAGGATTTTATTTTTCAGGGATTATTTTTTCGAGAATTTAATCCATATTATTTTAAAAAAAAATTTACCATCCAAATACCAACTTAATCGACACAGTGGAGCTAGCTTTGATGTATGGAACAAGTGTTCAATCTATATTTATTGTGTCAATGTATGAATTAAATAATCATTATTATTATCATTATTATTTGGCTTTTCATCTTACAGGCATTCCGATTTATAACCATCCATCAACAAACCCATTCAAACTCTAAACAATATTTTTAATCTTTTGAACAAATACCTGATAATTTAATCATTTGGATTTCTCATATTATAATTTATAAAGAGTGCATGAATCATTTATGCTGCCCGGCCCTTCATTCCACTTCTTGGTTCGCAATAATTTATTTCTATAGAACGCAATAAAGTCTCCATAGAACGCAATTAAAGTTACGTTTGGTTAATGATAATGTAATTCAGTTTGTAATATAATAGAACATGTAATATAATCCAGATTATATATTATTGACATTGTAATTCAGATTATAATACTTTTATTAGCTTTTGTAATGTAAATTATATTATATTACAATTTTGAAATTGTACAAAATAAAATAATCAATCTTTTAATATAATCTTGATTATATTATAAGACTGAAATTATTCTTTACCAAACTTAAGCTAAAATGTGTTCCTTTTCTCACAATATGTTCTCTGAAAACTTTTTGTCTTCGTAAACGATAAAAAAAAGGCAAATAATAAATGCATCAACTGGTCCTTTCAAGACATACCCGGAGTTGCGGGATAAAAAAACAGAATTTTTATATCTTTTATGCTCTAATTAATTACTTATATATTTTAAAATAGTAGGAGCGTTCTTAATTTTTTGAATCATAAAGAAACGTCCACTTTAATTTTTTTTTTATAACAAAAGTGTATCCCATTCCCTATACAATAACATAGATATTCCTTTGATACATACATATATCTGACACGTATAAGATTACCTTTTTCTATCTAAATCTATCACATTTAGCAACTATAAATAACAACGGCTACAATTACAATCTATGCGCCTCAAAAAAAAGTAGAAATTAATTTTTTAATTAAGAACAGAGTAAAAATTTTATGAATAAGTTATTTGCTCAACAACTCTAAAGTCGTCTGATCCCGGACCAGCTTACATGTAGCCTGGTCTGACAACCTGACGTCTCATCAGTAGGAGATAGATTTATGGGCTTCGGAAGCCCGTGGGGTATAAGGCCTATACAGGCCGCTCGACCTAGTTTCTTCTAGAACGAGAAGGGATAGACACTGATAAAAAATAATCATCGAGGCTAAGGGGGCTGGAAGCCCCCAAAAGGCCCCCGAGCCCAGGAAGGTCTGGGTCAGGGAGACCCGAGTCCAAGAAGGCTCGACGTACGATCTCCCTGAGTCTTAGCATTCCCGAGTTGAGGAAGCCTCCATTCAAGGTGGACTGAAGTTACGAGCGAGTCAACTCCCGCACGCCACTCGATTCAGTGTCCCTGATCGAGTGCGTGACGACCCACGTTTCTTAGAATCGGCCAGATCGAGCCTCCAGAATGTCACGGGCTTACCCCCGCACCCCTCTCGGTTAGGCTTCCAGCCGACGCGTGGCGGCCCACACTCCTGGGGTAAGCCCGAGCCAGAGGAGGCTTTACTTAATGTATCACTGAATCGTACCATCACCCTGGGCCCTCAGTCGACCTCCTCATTCGGTGCCCCCAGTCAGCACACCACCATTCTAGGCCCTCAGTCGGCCTCATCATTCTGTGCCCCCAGTCGACACCATTATTCTAGGCCCTCAGTCGGCTTCCTCATTCTGTGCCCCCTGTCGGCACCATCATTCTAGGCCCTCAGTCGGCTTCCTCATTCTGCGCCCCCAGTCAGCACCATCATTCTAGGTCCTCAGTCGGCCTCCTCATTCCATGCCCCCAGTCGGCACCATCATTCTAGGCCCTCAGTCGGCCTCCTCATTCAGTTCCCCTAGTTGACATTAGCATTTGAGGTATTGTCGCGACTCATCAGCACAACCACTCCCTGACGCAGGACTAACAGAAGGAATATGGGGTCGGCACAGGTATGACATCATTCCGGTACTAATCGCGAGTATCCCGCTGACGCCATAATCTTCCTGCCATATCCTGACCCCCCATACCACGACTACATACCTCTATGTCAGGCCGAGCGGCGCTAGCCTTTAAGTTGACATTGCCCTTTTCCTTATTCCGGTATGCGACACATTACACTGCCACCTCTGGGTATGCTTGCCCTGTCCTCGCTACGAGACAAAAGGTGGCAGCCTGAGCAGTAGTTGTCAACTTCCCCGGCTATATAAGCCTCTCCACTCCGCACGACCCAGGTACGCGCAATAGTGATTTTGCTACTGTTGCATTGCTTTTGCTCTTCCACCACCGAGGACTGACTTGACCTTCGGAGTGCCTTGCCAGGGACTTTTCCCGGTGGGTTCTAATGGTCTTTGTCTTGCAGGTTAGGAGCGAACACCAAAGCCAGTATCAGCGGTTCGTGATCCTCGGGGGACCATCTCACACTTGGGGCGTCCACCTCACTTAGCGTCAAGATCAAATTTCGTGCTAGAAGGAGGGACACTTAGCCTGATAGGAAGTGTAAGATGGAAGATCCCAACCGAGTCATGATGACTATCACCCGTGAGGAATATGAGGCCCTGATGGCTGCCCAAGCCTAGAGGACCCCTCAGAGGCCCTTGCAAGTTGGTAGCCAAGCGCCCCGATTCCCTGCGCCAGCGGTGCACCGACCTTCAGTAGGCCGGGGAAGGCCCTCTCGCCTTGAAGGTGGTGCTGTGCCCTTCCCCATGGCCTTCTATCGGGACCAGGACGATGAAGCCGACTTGGTGCCAGCCGAGGCTTAAGAATCTAACCAGATGCGTGGATTGCGTCCAGACAAGGGAAAGGCCCCGACCGACCCTTCTCCAGCTACCCTATGTTGGGTATGTTGGTGCCCCAGTTGGTTTTGATGTGATCAACCAAGTTAGGTTAGGTCCTGTTGGTTTTAATCCCTCTGCTAAGTGTGCAGGAGCTTAGGTACGGAGGAAGTCGAGCGTAAGACGTAGCGGACGAGAAGGATTGTGTGGGGAAGTGAGCCGATGGGCTCGGTACAATCCGAGGGACGCGGAAGCTGCGGAAGAGTACACCGGTGGAGTGAGAAGGACGTGCGCGGTGTCTGAGGGACGAGAAGCCGGGAGGAAGGACGCTCGAGGGACGAAAGGCCGGAGCCGGGTTCGGGTGAGCCTAACTCCGGTTGGCCGGAAATCACCTAGAAGACGAAGAATAAAAAAGACTAGTCCAAGCGCCCAAAAGAAAAGAGAAAACTATTTGGTGCCACGAAGGATCGAACCCGAGACCTCAACATCACACACTAACCCACTTACCATTTGGACTAAAGGGCGATGGTAGTAAAATATTACCGATATTACTACTTAGAGATTACAACAGCGACATGGAGATTCCAACAACCACCTCGAGGAAAGATAAAGTTTTAATTAAAACTTAAAGGATAATGTTACATTATCCTTTAATCAAATCCAATGGATGCAATTTAATCCCATCCAAGATCAACCATCCAGATTACATCCATGGATCAACGGCCAAGAGAAAAGTGATCAACAATCAACAATCCAGATTTATTCTCTTAGGCTATAAATAGACTTAGAGTTTTTACTTTAGAAATCAATCATTTTATTCATTCTTATAAAATCTCTAGTGTGCTATTTTTGTAAGGCTTCTCCGCCACAAGGAGATATTTATTGAGCGTCCACTGCCTTGGAAGCAACGTTCTCAGTTGCGACCAAGATCTTTTTTGAAGACGAGTGCCTCCACTTTCATAATTTTTTCCCCGTCTATTCACCCCCCTCTAGTCGGTCCAACCCGAACCAACAGGGTATAGCTTGGCGGGTTTCCTAAGCGAATACTGTTGGGACCGGGTGCATGTTGACATGGATGCGGGTTCGTAATTTTAAAATTAATTACGTGCAGCGGAAGGTTTAGCATAAATAATTTCTCTAAATCATTTAACCACACATCTAAGCATGCAAGTTTATCTTGTGTAGACATGATCATATATTTGAAATTTTGCAGAAACATAAACTAATTTACGTATTACCTCGCGTAACTCGAAGGAAGGGATGAGATCCAACCGTAAGCGTCCCTTGGAAGCTCCGCCTCTATTCGCGTCCACGCCGAGTATCTTCGGGATGACTTCGCAATGCCACGAGTTTCGTGTTCTCGAGAACTACTAGATTCTCCGAGAACGCGACAAGAAAAACCAAGAGAGAAGTCGGAAGACTAACCACAAAAGGATGGCCGGAATCAAAATTCCGGCGAAGCAAAAGAAGAGGCTTGCGGCAAAAAGATCCTTGCGGCAAACTCTAATTCCGGCAGCACCTTCTTCCGGCCAAGAGATGGCCGGAGCTTCCTTCTCCGGCAGCAGGTGGTGGTCGGCAGGGAAAGGGCAGGGGCGCCTGGCTGGTGCTCCTTCTTGGGGCTGGTTGGCGCACTGCAAGAAGGGGAGAAGAGAAGGAGAGAAAGAGAGGGAGAGAGCCTATGCCTTCATCTCTATGATTCACACCCAAGCCTTGCCTTGGGTCCTTTATATAGTGGCCTCTCAACCATCAAGCCTCTCAAATATGGAATAACTTATTCCATCATGCCAAGTTTGATTTTATATCATGGTTAAAATCACATTTTAATTCATGATAAAATCTTCTCTCCTATGGAATAAATTTCTTTATCATGGTAAATCAATCCATGATTGATTTTATAAAATAAACCAATCCATGGTTCATTTTAATTTCCATGAAAAATAAACCAAACCTTGGTTTATTATATAAAAATTTATATCATCCATAATTTTATAAAACAAACCACACTTGGTTTATTTTATAAATTGAACCAAAAACTTGGTTCTCTCCCTTTGTTGTGGCCGACCAAGCAAAGAGGATGGAGGCCCTCTTTGGCCGACCCATCCAAGCCAAGCCCCCAATGAATTAAACTTATTTAATTCATCTATTAAGTCTTTAAAAGACTTAGCCATTTTACGCTTCCGATGCGTCACTGAAAAAATTCAGATTCGACTTATCGTTTGGCTCAACCAAACCTAATATCTCTTGATTGGAAAATCCAATTTTCAACTCGTTTTAAATCCCTCGGATTACTTGTAGTGCGTGTGACTAAATAGGCTTTCGATTTATGTTGGTCATCTATAATTAATCAATTAATTATAGAACGATCATGAGTGGCACCTAGTAGTACATCATGATCCCCAATTAATCGAAAGATCAACGGTTGACCTCAGAAACAATTCTGAAACCCTTCAGCAGCTATAATGAATCGTGCCCCATTCCCTTCACCATCTTATACCCACTTGGTTCAGGACATGGTCTATGTGTGTCAGTCCCCACTAGGCTGACTACGTCACACCTAGCCCAAGTAATGTTTTCTCGTTCTACGGATTCTAATTACTCTCATGTATTTAAGAGATTCATACTCTGAACATGTCATGCTCTGGCCAAAGGCTTCGAATAACAATCCCACGATAGGTCTCGGGTATACATCTCCTCGCAAGGAGTGGTGAATCCTTTGTAGGCTGTTCAAACATCTTCGGGCACTTCGGCTTATACCCAATCATCCTGGGTACACACCTCCTTGGAGATGTTTGCTTAAAGTATAAGCCTCCATGACCAAGATGACTTGAACACCGCAAGTTAAAGGAACATCGCACTTAAGCTGCAGTAAGAACTTCACTGACATATCTATATGTAGACTACCATATGAAGTTTTACAGCCAGTCACTCCAATGAACTAGTTCCCTTAACTAGCATTCATGTTTATCTCCGGACATCTCAATGTCACCAGCCAGTGAGAATCAGCTGATTAGAGAATAACCCATGCTAGTCTCAACAGAATTGATAGTGTCCGTATTTATCAATTCATCGACTAGGGACAATTTCAATACTTCACAATTGCACATGTAGAGATAATCACTAGTTGTGAATTCATCACAAATTCTCTCATGCTGTGAATTGTATTGCGGACATTCAGTAAATGAGTTTAAGATCTCAATCAAATACACAAACATGTATACTCAAATAGTGAATATTCATTTATTAGAATAAATGATTACAATCATAAGGCGATTGTCTTAGGACACTTCTCTCATATCACTAACAAATACTTGGTCGCCCTTAGAAGACCTCTCCATGTCTACGGATTAAAAATTAATCCGAATGGAGACCCGTCTCCCAATGACCATCTCGTCGTCGTATCGTTCGATACGAATTACAACTCGACCAATCATAAAGATCGTACCTTGTAATTCTCCTAACCGAACGATCGTGGAAAAGGCGACGAATGGATCGCCGGTTCTTGTGTTTACTGTCGGGGTCCAATTAATTAATTATTAACTATGATTCACAATCAAAATAATTAAATAACACACATGAAATGACGAAGCAAAGTATAAAGGCACAAAAAAGTAAAGGAGCTAAGGAAGAATTATTCCTTCACTTTTACCTCGCGATCTTCTACCATATGACCCTCCCCTCTTGGACGTTGTGTGGGTGACGATCTACCAAGAACCATGGTCAACATGTCGATCCCTTCTCCTTGCGCAAACCAATTCCTAACCAAAGGGATGCCGCCGACCACTCCGAGGAAGAAGAAAATCCGAACACAAACCCTATTGATTCTCTCCTCCACCACCGACGCCTGAACAATAAGTATCTTGGAGTTCCCTTGGAGAAGAGCAACTCCAACTTGTGTTTGGTTTGTTTCCTTCAGCCAAGAACAAACTATGTAAACAATTTGTTTTCCCTCAGCCAACAACTAACTGCTTTTCCCTCACCCAACCAGTTTGCTTCCTTCGGCCAAGAACAAAAGCAATTTGTTTTCCCTCAGCCAACAACAAACGTCCAGCCAACCAATTTGCTTCCTTCCGCCAAGAACAAGTTGCTTACACAACTTGTTTTCCCTCAGCCAATGACAAACGGCGGCTGTGAGGTGTGCAACCATGCAAGTTGCGTTCACAGCTTGCTTCCCCTTGCGCATACATAGGCCACGCATGGAGAAGAAATAGCAGAAGGTCTGCTATTCGACGCCGGACACCGTGGAGAAGTAGACGCCACCTTCTGCTTCCATGCACAATGCCACTTCCTACCTCCATGCACAGCGCCAAGTGCCCATCTCCATGCACAGCAGCCGAAGGTCTTCTCTCCGTCGAAGGCTGCACCGAAGGATGCGTGAGCAAACTTCCTTCTCCACTGAACTCAGCTTCTGCCAATAGAGAATTGCTGTCAGGCAATCCGAAGGCTACATTCTTGAAGAAGGTTTTCTCCCTTGGAGAAAGGTTACAGTCGGCGCCAAGAGATAGGGAGAGAGAGAGAGAGAGAGAAGAGAGAATAATCTAGGGTTTTCTAGTGTTACCTCGGATTTATTCATTAACCTGGTTTCATGACACATGAGGGTATATATAGGGCTATGATAGGGACCATGAGGAGGAGTTGGATCTTGGCTTGCTAATGGATCCAAATCTGATCCATTAATGAAGATTCATTCCACTAAAGGATCCTCATTGAATTACCTCACCAACCCCATATTTACATATGGACTCCACATATTATGAGTCGTCTATTCCCCCGTGTTTAAGATATCGAATGCCCATCAATTAATTTAAATTACTGACAATTTAAATTAATTAACTTCTGGATCCTTGATTAGTACCACTTAACCTTATCATCATGTCGGATCAAATCCACCTGCAAGGTTTAACATGATGAACCTTTTGAGCTCATCCAGGGGCATCATCATCCTGGCTCACTAGGACACGGATTCCGTCAATAATCAACGACACACCAGATAATTAATATTATCTCCCAACTTACCGGGCCTATCGATCTAACAGAATAGATCTCACCCATTGATAAATCAAAGAAATAATAATTAATAATATGTGCCCATTATTATATCAGGATTTAGGGATCGTACTCCATAATAAAATTTGAGATCCAATCCAATTATCAAGTCAGTACAAATTGGATTATCTCTGGTTTTAGTCCTGCTCAATGTACTCAAAGCATACTAGTGTAATTCTATGGTCAGACCAACCACACCTAATTATACTACAACCATCCCGATGGCTTGTCCAATTCCATCTCGGTTGTGAGTCTCTACTTATACTAAGCAAGGGACTGATAACATGATCTTCCGTGTGACACCACTCACCATGTTATCTACAATGCCAAGTAAAGGACTTTTATGTATGTACTAATATAAACAAGCACCTAGTGTTATTGTGATTCTCTTTTTAAAATGAAGATGATCATATATATAAAAGAAGCAAGTCTTTCAGTATACACATCTAACACCTTAGTACGCAGTCCATTCTCTTCTTGGATCTTGGAAGATCCAGTTCCCTGACACCTTCGCTTCTTCACAATCCCCGAGTACGCAGGGACCACCGAGCCCGAAGAACACTTGATGAAGTTCGAGAGCGTTGCTCTGCTTCATCAATCCTGGAAGGCGTGAAGTGTCGAGCCTTCTTGACGACCCTCTCGGGCCCAACCTAGAGATGGTTCGACCGACTCCTCGACGGGTCGGTCACGAGCTTTGAGGAGCTCAGGATAGTTTTCGTCCAATATTTCGCTAGTAGCAGGAGGCATCACAAGACAAGCCTCAACCAGTTCGCCTTGAAGTAAGGCCTGAAGGAGTCTCTCCAGGCCTACATCAAGAGTTTCAACGGTGTGGCCCTGGATGTGCCCACAGCCATGACCGAGGTCCTGGTTAACGCATTCTCCCAAGGACTGCAGGAGGGAGACTTCTTTCGCTCGCTGATCAGGAAGCCGCCGAAGGACTTCAATAGCCTACTAGGCAAGGCTGTCAAGAATATCAATGTTGAGGAGGCATAGGCCGCTCGGAAGAAGGAGTCGGTCAGATCCCCGAGTGGGCCCATCCGCAGCCCTCGCGGACCCGTCGACCGAGTGGGGATGGAGCGACGCCACGTACAGCAGGTGGCTCAAGGGTGCCTCTCAACTCGTTGGAGGTCATACTGCGCATTCTACCAGAGTCACAACCATGCCACCGAAGAATGCCGACAAGCCGGCCGAGGTCGGGCTCCTGCTCCCCGAGGGCGTGGGCGGCAAGCATCCCCTGGGTGCGACTCGGGTCGAGGTGGCCAGGATGTAGATCCGGTAGCCGAAGAACTTCGAGGAAACCCCCCAGTCGTCCGTAATTTATTCCCCCAGGGGAATCGGGCCGAGGCCGAGGAGATGGAGGAAGAGCAGGCCATCCAGCAAAATGCCGTCCGAGGAGGCGTACATGTCATCTCGGGCGGACCAACCGGAGGAAACTCCAACCGAGCCAGGAAGGCACAGGTGTGTCGGTTGGAGATTCATCAAGTTAACACCAGCTCGATGCAGGCAGCAGGGCCCCAGATCAGCTTCGGCCCCCAGGATCTATAGGGACTGGAGGTCCCACATGATGACACGTTGGTTATCACCGCCGTCATTGCTAACTACTAGGTCCACCGCACCATTGTGGGCACGAGAAGCTCGGTCAATATACTATACAAGAAGGCATTCGACCAACTTCAAATAGAGATGTCTCTGCTGGACTTAGTGGCAACCCCGTTGTTTAGGTTCACGGGGAACCAAGTGCAACCAATCGACCAGATTCATTTGGCCATTTCCTTAGGCGAGGAGCTGCTGAAGAGGACCAGATGGTCCACTTTCTTAGTGGTCGATGCTCCCTCAGCCTACAACGTCATCCTGGGTCGACCGACCCTCAATGAATTTCGAGCTGTCACCTCCACCTTCTATCTTAAGATTAAGTTCCCAATCGGGGATAAGGTGGGAGAGGTCCGGGGTGACCAGAGAGTCACCCGGAGGTGTTATGTCGATGACGTCCCGGTGGAGAGCCAGAAAGCGCCACGCCCCTTCTCGGACTGCAATATAGTCCAAGCCTCGCCGTGGGCTAAATTGCGCGAAGACAAGGAGGAGGTCTAGCTTCTTCCCGACCGGGAGGAAGCTCGAGTCAAGATCGCGACCGGGCTGCCCGAGGAGCTAAGAGAGCCCTTGCTGGAATGCTTGGCTCAAAACCAGGATGTGTTTGCCTAGTCAGTCAGAGAGCTGAAAGGCGTTCGACTAGAGGTGGCGGAGCATCACCTCCATATATATCCCAATGCTTGACCCGTCAAACAGAGAAAGCGGGACTTTAGCACCGAGCAAAATAAAGTTATTCGAGCTGAAGTAGAGAAGCTGCTAGAAGCTGGTCACATTCGGGAGGTCCAGTTCCTAGCTTGGTTAGCCAACATGGTGTTGGTGCCCAAGCCCGATAATAAGTGGAGAGTCTGCATCGACTTCCGGGACCTTAACCGGGCTTGTCCGAAGGACTACTACTCCCCCTACCTCGGATCGATCAGATGGTGGACTCAACAGCCGACAGTGAATTTATCTCGATGTTGGACGTGTGTTAGGGGTATCATCAAGTGCCCCTAGCTGCTAAAGATCAAGAAAAGATTAGCTTCATCACGGTAGACGATACCTATTGTTGGTGTCGGAAGCACCAAAGTTAAACCTGTGTTTTGATAATGGCAAAGGGTTCAGAAGTTAAGGTTTTGTTGTGATCTAACAATGCTGGTTAAATGTGTAGGGAAAGTCCTAGGTACACTAGGCACTAAGTCCTGGTTCTATGAATTGGGCACTAAGTCCTGGCCGTGGGCTGGGCAACTAAGTTTTGACATAAGGTTGGGCAATAAGTCCTGGTCGTGGCTGGGCACTAAGACCTGGCTGAGGGCTGGGCACTGAAGACCTGGTGAGTAAAGCTGGGCACTAAGACCTGGTCGAGGACTGGGCACAGAAAACCTAGTGAGTAAAGCTGGGCACTAAGTCCTGGTCGCGGACTGGGCACGAAGACCTGGTGAGTAAAGCTGGGCAAAAGTCCAACCGGAGGAGCCAGTTGGCAAAAAGGTAAATTCTCCCAAGAGGAGTAGGTGAGGACACATTCCCCGTAGGAGGGAACATTTGGCGTCGGTTCGACCTAGGGTTCCATTTGGGAAACCCAAAGTCAGAACCAAGACAGCTAAGACTGTAAATAATGTCTAACATATCATATATATTTGCTTCTTTTGTTTTGGAACTAACCCTGGGTGCAGGAAATGAAGGGACTGTGTTTTTCCAGCTCAGGCGCCTCATTGGAAGGAGGCGCCTCACTGAGCTAGGCGCTTGTATGGATACATGCGCCCCAGTGCAAGGCCAAACCAAGACCATCGAAGCAAACTGCCACGAAAGCCTATAGACCAAGTCAGGCTAGGCGCCTGTGTTAACACAGGCGCCCTAGTCAGCTCAGGCGCTTCAATGAAGGGGATAAGCGCTGATTGAGCCTGCGGATTGGAGTTCGCACAGGAGAGGCCACGTGTAGGCGCCCCCTTCAACACAGGCGCCCAGGAGACGACTATAAAAGGGGGTTCACCCCAAGGCTTGAGAACAACTTGTAAATCTCGCTTTCAACACTTTCGCTCAAGCGCTACGCCCCGACAAGCTCCGAACTCGCGATTCAAGCGTTGACGACGACTCGCTGCTCCGAAATTCCATCCACTTCGGTCATCGAAAAATTGTTAATTTTCTTAAGTGTTGTAACTGCTTTTTTTGATTCTATATCTGTACTCAAAATTTCTACGAATATAGAATTGCCCAACGTAAATGGTCAATGACCGTGGGCCTTGGAGTAGGAGCCGACCACGACTCCGAATCAAGTAAAACAAATTGTGTTAGCGACTTTGCTTTACTATTTCCACTGCGTATTTCTCTTTACTGTCCGAAAATTTTAGATCTATATTCACCCCCCTCTATCGATTTACTCCGATCCAACACCTATTGCTACACCGTCATGCCGTTCGAGTTAAAGAACAGTGGAGCTACCTACCAGGATGATGATTAAAGTCTTCCGGGCTCACATCGGGCGAAACATTGAAGTGTATGTGGATGACATCCTGATCAAGTCCACCTGAGCGGAAGACCTGGTAGCCGATGTCGAGGAGACTTGCCAAACACTGCGCAGGTACGGGCTCAAACTGAACCCTTCTAAGTGTCTCTTTGGCGCTCGGAGTGGAAAGTTCCTCAGGTACATTGTGACCGAGCGGGGCATTGAAGCTAATCCAAGCAAGGTTAAGGCCCTACTGGACATGCTCCCACCAAGAAACCTCCGAGAGGCACAGCGACTCACCGGGCGGATCACAGTTCTATCTCGGTTCATATCTCGGTCGGCCGAGCGAGGGCTGCCATTCTTCAAGACCCTCCGCAAAGCCACCAAGTTTCAGTGGGACGCTAACCGCGACAGGGCGTTCGAGGAGTTGAAAGCCTAACTCATCGAGCTACCAGTATTAGCCTAGCCTGAAGTCGGGGAGGTTTTGTCAGTGTACTTAGCCGCTTCGACCGACTCAGTTAGTATGGTTTTAGTTCGGCAAGAAGGGACTGAGCAGTAGCCAGTGTATTTTTTCGCCCACCTACTAAAAGGAGTCGAGTGCCGGTATACGACACTCGAGAAATTGGCGTACGTACTACTGTTAGGTGCTCGAAGGCTCAGGCCTTATTTTTTAGCGCATCCCATAGTAGTGCTGACCAAAAGCAACTTGGGGCGGGTAGCCTCCAATCCTGAAGCATCCGACCGGACTTATCAAATGGATCACCGAGATGAGCGAATACGACATTCAGTACCAGACTCGGCCAGTCATCAAAGAACAGGCCTTAGCAGATTTTCTAAGCAAGCTGCACTCAGAGGAAGTTGAGGAAGCTTGGCAAGTCTATGTGGTTGGCTCGTCGGCTCGGTCGGGCAGTGGGATTGACATCCTGATGATATCACTTAAGGGGGAACAACTGTATTTATCTGTCCGACTGGAGTACCGGGCCACAAGCAACGAAGCTGAGTACGAAATCCTCATAGCCGGATAGCAAGCGGCTAAGCATGTGGGAGCCACGTGGGTGATACTCTACTCCGACTCCCAGCTGGTCACATAGCAAGTCACCAGGCGGTTTGAGGTCAACAGTGACCGACTGCAGGCCCTTATAGAAGCCTATGAGATGCTGAAGGTCGAGTTTTAGGAGGTACAGATCCAGATGATCCCCAGGGAAAGCAACCTAAGGGCGGATGAGTTGGCTAAATTGGCCAGCTCAGTCAGCTCCTGGGTATTCCCTCAACCGGTCGGGCTGGAAGTGATGATTATGCATATAGAATGGCAGGCTGAGCTAGAGTTGGAATCTGACTGGAGGACACCTCTCATCGCCTATCTGACTGAAGGAGTCGTTCTGACTGACCGGGAGGAAGCCCAACTTCTTAGGAAGCGGGCCATCCAGTACACCATGGTCGGAGATGTGTTGTACAAGAGGTCCTTTGCTCGGCCCCTACTTAAATGTTTGGGCGAGGAAGACGCGGACAATGTACTATGGGAGATTCACGTGGGCGTCTGCGAAAGCCACGCTGGAGCTTGGGTCGTGGCTCGGAAACCATTGCTGGTCGGCTATTATTGGCTGACTCTGCAGAAAGACGCTGACAAGGTGGTTGCTATGTGCCTATCCTGTCAGAAGCACCACTGCTTACCACACCGACCCATGGAGATGATGAAGGCTTCAGCAGTCTCATGTCCATTCGACCAGTGGGGCATGGACATCGTTGGACCATTCCCGATTGCAGCGACGCAGAAGAAGTATCTAGTAGCGGCGGTCGACTATTTTTCCAAATGGATTGAAGCGAAGGCCTTGGCACGCATCACCAAGTAGGCTGTCATTAAGTTCCTATGGCAGAATATCTTGTGTCGGTATGGAATCCCCTTCAAACTAGTCTCAGACAATGGAAGGCAGTTCTAGGGCCGAAAGATACTGGAATGGTGCTCAGCCTATGACATTAAGCAGGCCTTCACCTCGGTGGCTTACCCCCAGAGTAATGGCCAGGAAGAAGTAGCCAATCGGGAAATCCATCGAGGGTTGAAGACTAAGATGGACCATGCCGGAGGAACCTGGGTGGATGAATTGCCAAATGTCCTATGGGTTATGCGGACCACACCAAAGGCAACCATGGGCCACACTCCCTTCCAGTTGGTCGATGGAAGCAAGACTGTGGTGTCGTTTGAAGTGGGCTATGAGTTAGATCGGTGAAGAGCCTATGACGAAGGCAATCCAGAAAGGAGGCACCTAGAGCTGGATCTGGTCGAAAAAATTTGAGAAAAGGCGGCAGCTCGCATGTTTGCGTATGGACAAAAAATGAAGCAAAGATACAATCGCAAGGGTGCCGAGAACATTCTAGGTCGGGGATCTCATCTGGAAAAGAATCAAGCCGGTTGGGGATGTCAGCAAGCTGGAGCTGCAGTGGGGAGGACCTTTTAAAGTCACTCAGAAGCTCGCCTCGGGAGCATATTACTTAGAAAATGAGCAAGGGAAGAGGCTCGATCGGCCATGGTGCGCGATCCACCTCCAGCTTTATCGAGAGGCCGAGTGAAAATTTGTAACACAAATGTACCGCCCAGCTGCAATGATAGTGGAAAGGCAAGGTCCACATTCAACTTGCAGGTATTCCAGACTCTCCTCTCCGCACGAGTTATAAGTGGGCTCAACTCCCGTGCACCCCTCGGATCGGCTTTCAGTCGGACGTGTGGCGGCCCACACTCCCTGAGTCTTGCCCGACCGAGAGCCCAGACTCTGGCCTTGCCAGCAACTTATAAGCGGGCTTAGCTCCCGTGCCCCACTCTGCTCAGTGTCTCTGGTCGGACGTGTGGCGGCCCACACTCCTGAGAATCGGCCTGAGCAAGTGTCCAGACTCTCGTTCTCACGAGTTATAACCGGAATCCGCTCCCATCCACCCTCGGATCGGCTCTCAGTTGGACGTGTGGCGACCCACGCTCCCTGAGTCTTGCCCGACCGAGTGTCCAGACTCTTGCCTTGCCAGCAAGTTATAAGCGGGCTTAGCTCCCGTGCTCCACTCTGCTCAGTGTCTCCGATCGGATGCGTGGTGACCCACGCTCTTGAGAATCGGCCTGAGCAAGTGTCTAGACTCTCGTTCTCAAGAGTTATAACTGGGATCCACTCCCATCCACCCCTCGGATCGGCTCTCAGTCGGGTGCTGTTGAGGCAATCGACCCTTAAATAATTGGAAGATCATGGTTTTGATGTGTGTGTGTGTGTGAATATGTTTAAGGTTAGAGTGTTATGTTGTATTTGATGTGTGTGATTGAGTTTGCAGGACTTGGAGAATCACACATGGTGGGCATATCCGAGGGACGAGAGCCGAGGGAGGAGAGCTCCAAGGGCAAGCCGGGAAGTAGACTTCAAGGGCACACGTGAAGGGTGGCATGGAGGCAAGCCAAGGGAAGGCTTGCGTGCGCATCCGAGAGACGATAGCCAGAGGAAGAGGACTTCAAGAGGCAAGCCAAGGGAGCAGACCTGAAGGCATATGTGAAGGAGAAGGTCCGGAGTGGCTGGAACTAAGCTTGGGACTAAGCTGAGTGGCAGGGCAGTCGACTGCCCTAAGAGGCAGTCGACTGCCAAAACTCACAGAGAGTTTTCGGCCTCGGACCAGGGGCAGTCGACTGGTATACCCCAAAAACTAGCCATTGGCTAGCAATTAATGCTAGACCAGTTGACTGCCCTTGGGGTAGTCGACTGGTGCGGGGCTGGACAGACTGTGAGTTTGTCCTGTTCGCCTATAAAAGGAGCACCTTTTTGCACGTGAGCGGTACAGTTCCGTACAGTGTCGAAGTACTGCTCGTCTGAAGAGTGTTTCCTACTTCCTCTCACATTCTACTTCATTCTGTAAAGAGGAAGATCACCACTGTAAAGGTTTCTCCACCTGAAGGAGGTTTTCATAGTGAAAGTGGTGCTCGCGGCGTGGACCCTTGGATTAGTCACCCATCTGGGTGGATACCAAGTAACTCTTTTTGTTAGCATTGCACTCTGTTTCTTTTGCATATTATTGTTTCGCTGCGCTAACGAAAATTGTAGAGATCAAAATCGAAAACGTGCCATTCACCCCCCCCCTCTAGCACGCCTAGACGATCCATCAGTTGGAATCAGAGCCGATTCGTTTCGGAAGAACTAACCGTCAACCGGAGCAAGTATAATGGCGTTTCAAGAGGGATACTCCACCGCACGACCACCCTTCTTCGACGGGAACGACTTCGCTTACTGGAAAGGTAGGATGCAATACTACCTTATGAACGATATTGAAAACTGGATTAGTGTTGCAGATTGCTTCGAGGCACCCGTCGATGAAAGAGGAGAACCAACACCGATGAGATCCTGGTCAAAGGAGATAATGAAGAGGGCGCAATCCAATGCCAAGGCCACCACCACACTGCAGTGCGGGCTCTCAAAGGAGCAACTGAACAAGGTGGGGCCGTTCAAGAGCGCCAAGGAACTGTGGGACAAGTTGGTGGAATTGAACGAGGGGTCAAACGAGTCCAGAAGAGCAAAGAAGGACTTGCTCGTGGCCCAACTCCAATCCTTATCTATGAAGAGCAACGAGACTGTCAGCCAGCTACATGGAAGGGTGAAGGAGGTAATCAATGAGCTCCATGTGATTGGAGAAAAGATCGAGAACCGGGACATCGTCAGGTATGTTCTACAAGCCTTCCCAAGAACCACCTTGTGGGCATCCATGGTTGATGCATACAAGGTATCAAGGGATTTGTCAATTGTTAAACTAGACGACTTATTCTGTGAATTTGAACTACACGAGCAAGCTAATGTCTCGGCCAAAGAGAAGGGTATTGCCTTTGTTGCAGAAAAGGAGAAGAAGAAGAGGAAGGAGAAGAAGAAGGTGGTCTACTCCTCCTCATCAGACTCAGAGGAATCCAGCGGCTCCATGGATAGCGACCAAGAGGCATTCATGGTAAGAAAGATGCGTAAAGCTTTCAGAAATTTCTCTAACAAATCCTATGCTAGGAAAGGGTCCAAAGGCAAGGGTAAGGCCAAGGACATTATATGCTACAACTGCCACCAAGAGAGACACATGAAGAACGAGTGTCCTCAATTGAAGAGAAGAGATGACAAGAAGGAGGAGAAGAAGAAAGGTGACAAGAAGAAGTCAAAGGGAAAGGAGAAGGGTGCCACCAACCTAAAGGCGACTTGGGATGATCCATCATCCTCAGAGGAGGAAGAAGAGCAAGTTTCCCACTTTGCTCTTATGGCACAAGATCACTCAGACTCATCAGATGATGAAAGAAGCTCAAGTAGTGAAGATGAGAGCACCTCCTTTTCATCATCCGAGTCAGAAGCTTCGGTAAGTGAGGTATACCACTTACCCCCCTCTACTTTAGTTAAGATCATTTCTAGCACTAACATGGATTTAGCTAAGGCTAGAAGTAAGATTAAGGATCTAAAAGAAGAAATTACCATGCTTAGAATAGAATCTACCAAACTTGAAGAATTGCATGCTAGTTCTATTACTTCACATGCTTCACATCTTGAAACTAAAAATAGGGAACTAAGGAAAAAGGTAGATGACCTCACAAAGGCCCTTAGGAAATTCCAAGTAGGATCTAGTAACCTAGATATGATCATCAACAGTCAAAGGGCCGTCTATAACAAGGCCGGTTTGGGATATAGGCCGAAGACAAAGGAAGTGGCCTTTGTATCACTCACGGGCAGGATTGGTGCATCTAGGAGACTAGGGGCCAAGGGAAACACAAAGAAGGCATGAGTACCTAAATGATTTTTACATGATGCTTATGGATCGAAGATTTGGGTACCAAAAGAGTATGTTTTTCATGTTGTATAGGTAAAGGTGAAGGAGACCTCAACTATGTGGATAGTAGATAGTGGATGCTCAAGACACATGACCGGGGATGTGAGCAAGTTCACTACTATTAGCTACTTAAGAGAAGGGACGGTCTCCTTTGGAAATAGTGAAAAATTGAGAATCATTGGTAGGGGCACCATTGAGGTATCTCCCACGATTTCATACATAAGGTACTCTTAATTAAAGATATGAAGTTCAATTTGCTTAGCGTGAGTCAATTATGTGATACAGGTTTTAGGGTCGAATTTCATGCTAAGAAGTGCATAATTAAACATAATGAATCAAATAATGTCGTATTAGAAGGGTTTAGAGAGGTAAATTTATATTATCTTGATCTTGCCTATGCTACTAACAATGTTGCTAAGTGTTTCATGTCTAAAGAAGAAGAAGGGTGGTTGTGGCACCAAAGACTTGGATATGTCAACATGAGAAGCATTGCAAGAGTGGCCAAGGAAGAGTTGGTGAAGGGGCTACCAATGATCAAGTATGAGAAGACCAAATTGTGTGATGCATGCCAAGAGGGTAAGCAATCAAAATCATCACACAAAGGTAAAACCCTAACCACTACCTCTTTAACATTAGAGCTTTTACATATCGATTTATTTGATTGTCATAGTACTCCCTCACTTGTAGGGAGTAAATATTGTCTAGTCATAGTAGATGATTTTTCTAGATTTACATGGGTTTACTTTTTGAAACATAAGGATGATACCCTAGAGATTTTTATAGGATTTAGTAAAAGGGTAGAAAACGAAAAACATATCAAAATAAATCGAATTAGGAGTGACCACGGTGGGGAGTTCCAAAATGCAAGTTTCACACAATTTTATGTTGAAAATGGATACAAGCATGAATTTTCATGCCCAAGGACTCCTCAACAAAATGGGGTAGTTGAGAGGAGGAACCGAGCCCTACAAGAAGCTGCTAGGACTATGCTTAATGCATATTCCCTTCCTAGCTACTTTTGGGCCGAAGCGGTTAACACCGCTTGTTATATTCAAAACCGGGTGTTGGTACATAGGTTTCTAGGGAAAACACCTTTTGAATTATGGAATGGGAGAATACCACAAGTCCATTACTTTAGGGTCTTTGGATGTAAAGTCTACATCTTAAATACCAAAGATGACCTAAGGAAGTTTGAGTCAAAAGCCGATGAAGGAATTCTAGTAGGGTACTCATTAACTAGTAGAGGTTATCGAGTTTACAACAAGAGGACAAAAGTGATTGAGGAGTCCTCGAATGTTAAGTTTGATGAAACAACAAGTACCTACCCTAGAAAAGCCTCAATTGATAAGGATATAGAACATGTCCAACCCCTTGCCCAAAGAATCCAGACCTACATTTGGAGAGCAATGATCTAGGGGGAGTAAGAAGTACTCTAAAAAAAAAATGATGAACCAGGCAGCAGACAAATTGAACCTGGGGTGACCGGCCCGGCCCCAAGGAAGTTTCCCACCGATCACCAGGGTAAATCGGGAAGCGTTCGCGGTGGGCATTCTAGAAGCCCAGCGTCCCAGGGTTCGCGCCCCTTTTGGAGGAAAAATTCCTGCAAAATGCGCCGTAGCTGGGGATTGAACCGCGGATGCCTGGGTTAACAACTAGGTGCCCTACCACTGCACCATAGCCCCGGGGGCGAGTAAGAAGTACTCTAGAGGATGAGGAAGAAGGAGTAAATGAACCCACAACCTCTAGGCCCTTGAGACATCACCACGATCACCCTATTGACCAAATAGTGGGTGCTGTGACTCAAGGAGTAAAGACTAGGTCATATTTTAGGGATCAAACTAGTCAAATAGCTCTAATCTCTCAATTAGAACCCAAGTCTATTGATGAAGCGTTGGGAGATGTTGATTGAGTTTTAGCCATGCAAGAAGAGCTAAATAAATTTGAGAAGAGTGAAGTTTGGGAGTTGGTTCCTAGGCCTAATAATTGCACCATTGTAACCACAAGATGGGTCTTTAGGAACAAACTAGATGACCAAGGCAAAATCACTAGAAACAAAGCTAGATTGGTAGCTAGGGGGGTTAACCAAGTTGAGAGATTAGATTATGATGAGACTTATGCCCCCATAGCTAGATTAGAATCTATTAGAATTCTACTAGCCTATGCCGCTCACATGGGTTTCACACTCCACCAAATGGATGTGAAGTCGACATTTCTTAATGGGATCATTAAGGAAGAGGTTTATGTAGAGTAACCCCCCGGGTTTGAGGACCCTAATTATCCAAGACACGTTTATAAATTAAGAAAAGTCTTATATGGATTGAAACAAGCTCCCGAGTTTGGTATGAAAGACTTTCCTCATTTCTAGTGTCAAGGGGTTTAGGAGAGGAACAATTGACCCTACTTTGTTCCTAAAATCTAAGGACAAGGACATATTTGTTACCCAAGTTTATGTAGACGATATCATTTTTGGGTCAACAAATAATGACTTCTTATAAGAATTCATCAAGTGTATAGAAGATGAATTTGAGATGAGTCTTGTAGGAGAGCTAACATTCTTTTTAGGCCTTCAAGTCAAGCAAACTAATGAAGGTACACATGTCTTTCAAACCAAATATGCTAAGGAGATGTTAAAGAAATTTGGTTTAGAAAATGCTAAGGTAGCATCTACACCCATAGGAACCAATGTGAAAATGGATAGTGACCTTGAAGGGAAAATGGTAGACTCTAAACAATATAGGAGCATGATTGGTAGCTTACTTTACCTAACCGCTAGTAGACCCGATATACTCTTTGCGGTAGGTATGTGTGCAAGGTATCAATCTTGTGCAAAAGAGTCCCATTTGGTTGTAGTTAAGAGGATCTTAAGGTATGTCAAAGGTATCCTCAATGTTGGACTTTGGTATCCTAGAACCCCTAGTGTTGATTTAATTGGATACACCGACTCGGACTATGCGCGTTGTAAACTAGATAGGAAGAGCACTAGTGGAGGGTGTCAATTCCTTGGGTCTTCTTTAGTTAGTTGGAGTAGTAGGAACCAACCATGCATTGCCCTATCAACAACAGAGGCAGAATATGTGGCAATGGGTGGGTATGTTTCCCAACTCCTTTGGATCATGCACACCTTAGAGGATTATGAGTTACATTACACCAAGTCAAAGTTTTGTGTGATAATGTCAGTACGATCAACTTGACCAAAAATCTGGTTCACCACTCTAGGACAAAACACATTGAAGTGAAACATCACTTCATAAGAGGCCATGTGGCAAGGGGAGACATAGAATTACACTATGTTGAGTCAAAGTCAAACCTAGCCGACATCTTTACCAAGCCTCTTCCCGAATCGGAGTTTACATCCTTAAGAAGATGCCTTGGAATGTGTTTTGTGGAAGTATAAGATGAACTTGGAGATATTAGCTTTGAAAAAGGGTGCTTGATCCATTAGGGTGATATATTTGGCTCACTTGTGCTTGTGGCACATTGTTGAACCATTAAAAGTATCAAAATATGAAAATTATACCAACTATGGGGAAGACAAGTGTTTAATCAATGGACACTTTGCCCAAAGATCATAGTTGGACATTTTAAACCTTTGAAAACCATTTTATGCTTTATATAATTTGCCATGCATTTGAAAGTTTTATAATTGCAAAATTGGATTGTAAGTTTGGTACAAATGTAGTGGTTTTCAAAGATTTTGGATTTTTATCAAAAGTCATGCATGTTTGAAATTTTATATGACCTAATATTTTTTCTTGATAGAGTATATCATTTCAAACATGTATGCAAAATTTTAGAATTTTTGGAATTTTCTGGAAGTTTCTGAAATTCGGCAGAAAAGCTAAAAATTCAGACTGATAGCGTATCAGTCGACTGCCCTATGGGCAGTCGACTGGCACGCTTGATTTCAGATTCTGAAACTTTCTTTCAGAAATCCAAATTTCTTTCATTTGATGCCATAGGGTTGGGTTGCTTGGGCAATCATTTTGATGGTGTCAAAGGGGGAAAATGGGTGGTGGTTTAAGTTAGAATTTTAACTTGGAATGGATGGTTTAAGGTTTTCTTTCTCACTTAGACCTTGAATAATTAAAAATGGGGAGAAGACATGGATTAAGGGGGAGGTTACCTCTTAGGTTTTAATATGTCTTACATTTTTTTAATAATGTTTAGTGTTAAGTGGAAACTTAACTTGGATTATGATTAGAATTGAAAATGGGGAGAAGACATGGATTAAGGGGGAGGTTACCTCTTAGGGTTGCTATGTCTTATGCTTTTTCAATTGCTATCTATTGCTGTTGCTATTGTGGCTGTTATTTATCTCTAAACTTAAACATAGTGTCACACATCAAAAAGGGGGAGATTGTTGAGGCAATCGACCCTTAAATGATTAGAAGATCATGGTTTTGATGTGGTGTGTGTGAATATGTTTAAGGTTAGAGTGTTATGTTGTATTTGATGTGTGTGATTGAGTTTGCAGGACTTGGAGAATCACACATGGTGGACATATTCGAGGGACGAGAGCCGAGGGAGGAGAGCTCCAAGGGCAAGCCGGGAAGTAGACTTCAAGGACACACGTGAAGGGTGGCATGGAGGCAAGCCAAGGGAAGGCTTGCGTGCGCATCCGAGGGACGATAGCCAGAGGAAGAGGACTTCAAGAGGCAAGCCAAGGGAGCAGACCTGAAGGCATACGTGAAGGAGAAGGTCCGAGTGGCTGGAACTAAGCTTGGGACTAAGCTGAGTGGCAGGGCAGTCGACTGCCAAAACTCACAGAGAGTTTTCGGCCTCGGACCAGTCGACTGCCCTTGGGGCAGTCGACTGGTATACCTCGAAAACTAGCCGTTGGCTAGCAATTAATGCTAGACCAGTCGACTGCCCTTGGGGCAGTCGACTGGTGCGGGGCTGGACAGACTGCGAGTTTGTCCTGTTCGCCTATAAAAGGAGCACCTTTTTGCATGTAAGCATTACGGTTCCGTATAGTGTCGAAGTGCTGCTCGTCTGAAGAGTGTTTCCTACTTCCTCTCACATTCTACTTTATTCTGTAAAGAGGAAGATCACCACTGTAAAGGTTTCTCCACCTGAAAGAGGTTTTCATAGTGAAAGTGGTGCTCACGGCGTGGATCCTTGGATTAGTCACCCATCTGGGTGGATACCAAGTAACTCTTTTTGTTAGCATTATACTCTGTTTCTTTTGCATATTATTGTTCCACTGCGCTAACGAAAATGTAGAGATCAAAATCGAAAACGTGCCATTCACCCCCCTCTAGCACGCCTAGACGATCCATCAGGTGCGTGGCGGCCCACGCTCCTTGAGTCTTGCCCGACCGAGTGTCCAGACTCTTGCTTTGCCAGCAAGTTATAAGCAGGCTCAACTCCCGTGCCCCACTCTGCTCAGTGTCTCCGATCGGACGCGTGGCGGCCCACTCTCCTGAGAATCGGCCTGAGCAAGTGTCCAGACTCTCATTCTCACGAGTTATAACCGGGATCCACTCCCATCCACCCCTCGGATCGGTTCTCAATCCAACGCGTGGCAGCCCACGCACCCTGAGTCTTGCCCGAATGAGTGTCTAGACTCTTGTCTTGCCAGCAACTTATAAGCGGGCTCAGCTCCCGTGCCCCACTCTGCTCAGTGTTTCTAATCGGACGCGTGGCGGTCCACGCTCATGAGAATCAGCCTGAGCAAGTGTCCAGACTCTCATCTCCGTGCGAGTTACAACCGGGTTCAGCCCCCATCCACGCCTCAGCTCGGTTCTTAGTTGGACGTGTGGCGGCCCACGCTCCCTGAGTACTATCTGACCGAGTGCCCTATTCCTTGTCTTTATGAGGTCTATGAGCAGGTAAGTCTTCACGGGTTCCTTACCCTGACCCCCAAGCCGGTCGCGTGGCTACCCACGCTCCCCAAAATTGAACTAATTCAACAATGGCGTTCCGAACTGCCAGAGCCGTCAGCTTTACCCAATCAACTTAGTTTTGGTATCTAGACGCTCTGTCGACCTCGCCTGAGTGGCTAGCACTTAGAAGCTATCGTGCTCAAGTGTTATACTCTGTTGCTCACAAAGGCCGAATCGCTCAATTACGCTCCCTCCCGAGTGGCCGATATATAGAAACCCTTGCACTCAGATATTTCATGTGCTCGCTCGTCAAAATGAGTTGGGTGAGCATTCCCTCACTCGAGTCACTTGCGCCCAGACCCCCAACACTTAAATGCCAAGCACACAAGCACAGAAACACAAAGGAAAAAGACTTGCATTCAGAGTAGAGTTAGCTATTACAAAAATGAGGCTTCGCCTCTACCCAAAAAGAAAAGAAGCAAAGGGACCGCCTCCCACAACGACTGCTTAAGACCTGCGGGCATACCGCTAAGACTCGTCATAAGCTAGAACTTCCTTCAGTTCCCATCGGGCCGCCTTCAGCTCCACCCCTGGATGCCATGCTCCTTCCTGAGTCGCTGAAGCTCTTCCAAGAAAGCACTCAGCTCTTCCTCCTTGACCCTCAGATCTGCGCGCAGCGCGGAGGCTGCTTGGCACATTTCCAGGAGCTTCGCCTTGACCTTAGCCAACTCAGCGTGGGTCTGGCCCTCGAGGTTCCGGGCTCAGCGCTCTGTTTGCTCCAAGCTGGAAATTTGGCGTTGCGCCTGGGCAACCGAGGCATCAGTAGCGTCCATCTCCGACATGAGCTCTTCGAGATAAGCTGCCGAGTGGGCAGCATGATCTTGGAGGTCCAAATTCTCGGCCCGTAGCCGGTTCAGGGTATCCTCGTTAAACTGAAGCTCCGAATGGCAAAGCTGCGTCTCCAGTCTCTCCACCCAAGCTTCTGTCTGCTGTAGAACCCGAGCGTAACTCACCAAACAGACGACCATGTCATAAGCCGAGCCAAAGAACTGCATGCAAGAAAACAAGTATTAAAAGGCAAAGAAGGAAATGTGGGTAAAAGGAGAAGCAAACCTGACTGGCCCCCGAAAGGAAGGCATTGGCTCGGCTAGTAGGGCTCCAGTAGCTAGCCTCCTGAAGGCCTTCATAGAAACGCTTGCCAAGCGGGCCGTATAAATGAATCTCCCGAGACGACTCCTGTGGCTCGGTGGTAGGCGCCTCCTGATAGCCCGTGGTGGGGACAGCACCGGATGGCATTACCAGATGCAATGGTCGGTTGGTAGCAGCCCCGGCGGCAGAAGAAAGGAGGCCCCGCGAGCCGGCTTGCCTAAAGAGCCGGCTTGGGTCATCGACATCTTGTTGCAAAGGAGACGCAGTGTGCCGGAGAGGAGGACCGGAAAACGGAAGGTGTCGGAACTCTCGCAAAACAGACGAAAATGACAGAAGCGGCAGAGAGGCACCGAAAGAGAGAAGGTAATGGTGAGAGCCGTAGCCTGTACCTATATATAGGGGGCGACAACCCATCCTAGTCGTTCAAGGAGAGCCGTGGGGAGCGGGAGGATCGAGGTGGGGCCCTTCGATTAGATCCCTAGGGAATCCCCAGGCTCGAGGAGGCGCGGGCACAATCTCGGCGGCAAACGTCTCGCCACCCAACGCGCCGGTAACCGGTGGCTGACACTTTGGTGCTTGAAGAATTGCTTTCCTTGGGACACGTGTCTTCGCCAATTAATGCAATCATTATGAGGAAGGATATGAGGCGGCTCGTATCACGGATAGGACTAATGGGGCAGTCAAAGAGACATTGACCCGTATTCAAGGTGGCCAAGGCGGAAAAGGCTGGCCCGGTCCAGGCCCCTAGTGAATCATGGGTGGGCACGCTCCCACAAACCCCTTGGCTCGGCTCCCGGTCGAACGTGTGGCAGCCCACGCTCCCTGGGCATGATCCGACCAAGTGGCCAAATCTTCGCGGTTGTAAGTTACAAATGGGCGGGCTCCCACAAGCCCTTTGGCTCGGTTCTCAAGCGGGCACGTGCGGTCCACGCTCCCTGAACACTGTCCGACCGAGTGGCTCATCTCTCGTCTCTATGTAACCCATCAGCAGATAAGTCTTCACGACTTCCTTAACTCCTTGGCTAGGTATGCGGCTCCCCACGGCTCCCCACGCCTCCCCAGAATCAAGCTGACTCAATGAGGCTGTGTTGAACTGCCCAAGCTGGCAGCTTTAAGTGTTTGGCTGGGTATGCGGCTCCCCACGCCTCCCCTAGTGAATCATGGGTGTGCCGGAGGAGACCGAGAGGTTGGCAACAGGAATAATGGTGGAGGAGATGCGAGGGGCTCCCGAGTCGGGAGCCACCTTCTTCTTCTTCTTCTTCTTCTTCTTCTCCAAGCATTTGCTGGAAGGAGGCTGAGGCGAGCCTCCCGTCGGGGAAGAAGCCCGTCGGCACTTTGAGGAAGCGGGTCATTTGGCTGTTGCTGGGGGCGCCGTCTCGGGGGCGGCGGGTGTTTGCTCTAGGACGGTCGGAGCTGGGTCCGCTGAGGTAGCCCCAGTCGGGGCACCCTCCCTTGCCTGCAGCTCGGAGGCAAGCCGAGCCTCCAACTCGACATCATCTAGGCCGAAGCCTTCCGCTAGGGCTGCGGCCAACATCGTCGTAACTGCAAAAACAACACAAGCTTAGTCAAAACTAAAAAATGTTCAAAAGAAACATCACAATACTCACCGACTAGGGCCAGCCTAGGAGTCGGCATGGGGGTGAGCCCGAAGGCGGAAAGAAGCTCCTCCCTCAGCAAGTGCACTCCGTGGAAGTGCCTACTGTCTAGCTTGGATATCGCCGACTTGTAGGTCGCGGAGGTGCGGTAGTACTTGGAAAGGAGAGGAGAGGAAGGAAGTTCCTCGACCCAGGCCGTGGGCCAGTTCGGGGTCGGGATGGGCTTAACAAAGAAGTAGCGCTCTTTCCATCATTTGTTGGAGGATGGAAGTTTTAGTAGAAAGGCGGTTTTGGCTCGGGCTTGGAAGAAGAAATCTCCCGGCTCCTGTTGTTTGGGATAGAAGAAGTAATGAAAGGATTAAGGTTGGAGGGGAATTTTATACAAGGTGAAGATGATAGTCGATCCACACATCAAACGGATGGCATTCGGGGCTAGTTGGGGCAGTGGTATGCGAAAGTATGCACAAATGGACGAGATGAAAGGATGGATGGGGAAACGGAGACCAGCTTGTAGATGGTCACGGGACAAGGTGGTGTAGCCTGAAGGAGCGGAGTCGAGCCGGTCGGTTGACTTAGGTAGGCAGAGTCTGTGGTCGAAGGGGATTAACAAGTCTGACCGAAGCTGATCCAGGTCATGGGCGGTAAGGTTAGTTACCATGGCAGAATACCAAGGTGAGGGAGGGGAGGAGGATGAAGAAGGTGAATCCATGTAAAACAAAAAAGCGAAGAAACTAACCGGGGAAGAAAGGTCGCCGAAGAAGGAAGTTGGAAAAGGAGGACTCGCCGAAACCCTAGCAGAGCTCGAAGCGACAGCAGGATGGCGTCGAGGTTAAAACGCGATGGTAAAAATGGTGAAGTAAGAAGCCTATTTATAGGAACCGGAGAATGACGTCAGCTATCCGTTGGCAAGCTGAGAAAAAGGCGGGCTCGAGCTGAGACCATTCGATTGAGCTCGGGACGGCTCCTGAAACGACAAGTCACATGCGAGGGTCGAACATTCGCGAAGAGGGGCGGCATACTCCTCGTTGCTTGGAAAACAAATGGCTGGTGGACACGTGGACCCGACCATTAAGGCCACAATTAAGGAAAGGATATGTAAGGATTCTGCGACAAGAAGGTGAAAGGACATTTGATGAGACAGTTTACCAGCCGAGTAAAGCGCTGGCTTAGGGTCAACTACGAAGGTCGGCTATAAAGTCAGTTACTCGGGTGCGCCAGGCTCGGGTAAGAGGGATAGTCCAGTCAGTCGGGCTCGTCACCTCATTCGACTAGACTCGAGGGAGACACTTATGATCCCGGGCCAACTTACATGTAGCCTGGCCCGACAGCCTGGCGCCTCGTTAGTAGGAGATAGATTTGTGGGCTTTGGGAGCCCGTGGGATATAAGGCCTATACAGGCCGCTCGGCCTAGTTACCTCAAGAACGAGAAGGGATAGGCCCTGGTAAAAGGTAATTATCGAGGCTAAGGGGGTTGGAAGCCCCCAAAAGGCCCCCAAGCCCAGGAAGGTCTGGGTCGGGGAGACCGGAGTCCAAGAAGGCTCGACGTACGATCTCCCTGAGTCTTAGCATTCCCGAGTCGAGGAAGCCTCCATTCAAGGTGGACTGAAGTTACGAGCGGGTCAACTCTCGCACACCACTCGGCTCAGTGTCCCCGATCGGGCGCGTAGCGACCCACGTTCCTCAGAATCGGCCTGACTGAGCCTCCATATTGTCACGGGCCTGCCCCCGCACCCCTCTCGGTTAGGCTCCCAGTCGATGTGTGGTGGCCGATGCTCCTGGGGTAAGCCCGAGCCAAAGGAGGCTTTACTTAATGTATCACCGAATCGTACCATCACCCTGGGCCCTCAGTCGGCCTCCTCATTCGATGCCCCCAGTCGACACCACCATTCTAGGCCCTCATTCGGCCTCATCATTCTGTGCCCCCAGTCGGCACCACCATTCTAGGCCCTTAGTATTAAAATAAAAGAAGTAGAGAGAGAAGAGAGGTAGAGAGAAAGAAAGAGATAATAAAATAACTTTCTTGATTGAAAAAACTTGTCCATGAGATACACAATTTATAGGGACCTTAGGAGACCTAGTCAAATGCAAAATTAATAACGAAACTGTTAATTAACAGATTTATAAAGAATCTGTCAATTAACAGATTAATAAGGAAAATGTCTAATAATATAATAATATAAATTTATTATATTATTATATTATATAATCTCTTTTACCCCCCGACAAACTTAACGGGAGATCTCGGACGTTGAGTTTGCATGATAATTTGCTAAATCGTTGTTTGGATAATGGCTTGGTAAAGATATCAGCAATTTGATCTTCTACAGAGATATAAGAAACAGATAATTGTTTGTTTGCCACGCGCTCTCGAACAAAATGATAATCAATTTCAACATGTTTTGTACGAGCATGAAATACTGGATTTGATGTAAGATATGTTGCTCCAATATTATCACACCAAATTTTTGGTGCAATATCTGATGCAAGATGAAGTTCCGAAAGAAGGGATTAAAGCCAAATAATTTCTGACGTTGCATTGGCTATAGTTTTATATTCAGATTCAGTGCTTGAACGAGATACTGTAGGTTGCTTTTTCGAATTCCAAGAAATAAGATTTCGTCCAAGAAATATTGCATATCCACTAGTAGATCGTCTATCTTCAGGAGAACTAGCCCAATCCGCATTGCTATAAGCATGTAAATCTCGAGATGAGTGTCGATATAAAAGAAGACCATGTAGAATAGTGCCTTTGAGATAACGAAGTATTCTCTTCACACCATCCCAATTTTGTTCAGTAGGAGTATGCATGAACTGACAAGCACGATTTACTGCAAATGTAATATCAGGGCGTGTAATAGTAACATACTGTAATGCTCCAACAATACTTCGATAAACTTGGGGATCAGCCATCATTGAAGAGGAAGAAGGTGTAGAGACATTATTTGGAGTAATAGGTGTGGAGATCGGACGTGCTCCATCCATTTTGGCTCTTTGAAGAAGCCCAGTAATATATTTGCTTTGAGAGAGGATATAACCTTCATCATGTGGAATAAGTTCAATACCAAGAAAAAAACGAGCATTTCCTAAATCTCGAATAGGAAATTCCTGATTGAGAAGACTTAATAAATTTGAGATGCCCTTTTGATCATTACCAGTTAATAGAATGCCATCCACATAAATAAGAAAAAATATCATAGATCCATCATTATGTCTGTAGAATAGAGAGGAGTCAGTTTTTGATCCAAAAAAACCTTGAGCCTGTAACCATTTAGATAATCGATGAAACCATGCACGAGTAGCTTGCCGAAGACCATATAAAGATTTCTTGAGATGACAAATATGAGATGGAAATTGTGGATGAATAAACCCAGGTGGTTGCTCCATAAAAATCATTTCCTCAAGAATACCATGAAGAAATGCATTAGAAACGTCTAATTGTCGGATAGACCAATTAGAACTAATAGCTATTGATAACAATAATCTGACAGATGTAATTTTGATGACTGGGCTGAAGGTGTCATTGAAGTCAATACCTGGTTGTTGACTAAATCCTTTGGCTACAAGGCGAGCTTTATACCGTTCAAGAGAACCATCAGCTCGATGCTTAAGACAGAATATCCATTTTGAGCCCACAACATTCATAGATGGAGTGCGCGGAACTAGGCTCCATGTTCCATTGCGAAGAAGTGCATCAAATTCTGTAGCCATTGCATTACGCCAATTTGGATCCTTGTTTGCCTGTGTAAAGCAAGTTGGTTCAATAGTTTTTGAGGAAACCACTAGAGCTCGAGGAAGAGGATATCGAGTAGCCATTGGTGGACATCGTGCATATATGTCACTCAAGGGAAGCATGCGACGAGGAGCATTATCATCTGAATCACTTGTTGATGGTGATGAGGAAGTGGGTTGGCATGGTGAGTTTGTTGCCGGACTTGAATTATTCGAGGATCCAGGGCTAGAGAGCATATTATCGTTGGCGGGTGAGTTTGTTGCCGAACTTGAATTATCCGAGGATCCAAGGCTAGAGAGCATATTATCGTTGGCTGGTGAGACTTCTAAGGTTGGAGCAGCAACTTGAGGCGATTCTGATGGAATGGAGAGTTATTAGGGAGCTCCGGAGCAGAACCTAGGATGCCATCTCTTCTGATAATGTTGGGTGACATCAAGAAAGTACCACCTGTATCTAGAGAAGAGATTGAAGAGGCTGCCGAAAAAGGGAACCGAGATTCATCAAAAGTAACATGTCGTGATGTATATATCCGTCCAGTTGGTAGATGTAAGCAACGATACCCATGATGCATATTACTATAACCAAGGAAAACACATAATAATGAACGAGAGTCAAGTTTGTGTTTAGAATAGGGGCGTAACCATGGATAACATGCGCAACCAAAGATTCGAAGAAAGGTGTATTCAGGAGTTTGATTATAAAGTTTTTTCAAAGGATACTTATGATTGAGCAATGGAGTAGGAAGTCAATTTATGAGATATACTGCAGTACAAACAGCTTCATCCCAAAATTTACGCGGAACCGATGCATGATGAAGAAGAGCTAAGGCAGTTTCAACTATATGTCTATGTTTTCTCTCAGCAGAGCCATTTTGTTCTGGAGTGTGAGGGCAAGAGACTCGATGAACAATCCCACAAGAGACAAGATGACGATGAAGAACTTGATATTCTCCTCTCCAATCAGAATGAAGAGAGAGTATTTTACGATTAAAATATCGTTCAACTTGTTTTTGAAAATTGCAAAATATATTAAATAAATCAGATTTTCTTTTCATAGGATAAAGCCAAGTGTATTTACTAAAATGATCAATGAAGGTAACATAATATAAGGAACCTTGGTTAGACAAGATAGGTGCAGGACCCCAAATATCAGAATGAATTATTTCAAGTGGAAAATTGGAAACACGTTCAGATGAAGAAAAAGGTAACTTATGACTTTTAGATTCCATGCATGCCTGACATGAATGAGATGGAGATGAAGTAGAGGAAGTAGGTAAATCATACCTATTTATGATCGACTGAACAATTCGAAGGGAAGGATGACCAAGTCGAGCATGCCAGGCTGGTTTATTTGCGCGTTCACCAATAAAAGCTTTGATTGAAGAATTTTGAAGATAGTAGAGACCATTTTTTATTTTCCCAAGAAATACAGTAGTATTTGTTCCTCTATCTTTTATAAGATAATGATCATGATGAAATTCAAAAAAGACATTGTTATCAAGGGAAAACTGACGTACGGAGAGTAAATTTTTAGTAATGGATGGAACATGAAAGATGTTTCGCATGTGAAAAGTACGATTAGATAAATGAATGTATGTGTTTCCAAGATTAGTAATATGCAAACCTGAGCCATCACCTACTTGTACCGTATCCGAACCAGTGTATGGTAGTACTTCTGTAAAGATATTGTAGTCTGATGTGACATGATGAGTTGCTCCAGTGTCAATATACCATTCAGTAGATAAAATTTTTGAAGGTTTTCCATGAGTAGGCACAGATGAGAGAGCTTTAGGACGGACTTGTGAAGTTAAGATCCTCTTAAAGCTGAAGGGCCACCGATAAAGGTTCTGTCAAGTCTTTTTGGACATGGAATACTAGTATGTCCAAATTGGAGACAAATTTGACATCTCTGAATATTCGACATCAAAATAATAATAAAGAACCAAAAATTGTTGTAGCTTAGGTCAAAAGGCACGGAGACTATTCTTCTTTTCCCCTACTTTCCCGTCATGAGTTGGCAGGTGATAAAAACGAGGAACGAGGATGACGAGCCAAAAAAAAAATTAGAGGAGGAAGTTTTTTTTTCGAAAAAAAATGGTGATAGCAAGCATCACATGAAAAAGAAGAAAGATGTTGCATAAAAATAGTGACACGTCAGGTATGAGGAGCTATGACTCTGATACCATATTAAAAATAAAAGAAGTAGAGAGAGAAGAGAGGTAGAGAGAAAGAAAGAGATAATAAAATAACTTTCTTGATTGAAAATACTTGTCCATGAGATACACAATTTATAGGGACTTTAGAAGACCTAGTCAAATGAAAAATTAATAACGAAACTGTTAATTAACAGATTTATAAAGAATCTGTCAATTAACAGATTAATAAGGAAAATGTCTAATAATATAATAATATAAATTTATTATATTATTATATTATATAATCTCTTTTACTTAGTCGACTTCCTTATTCTGTGCCCCCAGTCGGCACCATCATTCTAGGCCCTCAGTCGGCCTCCTTATTCCGTGCCCCCAGTTGGCACCATCATTCTAGGCCCTCAGTTGGCCTCCTCATTCAGTGCCCCTAGTCGGCATTAGCGTTTGAGGTATTGTCGCGACTCATCATCACAACCACTCCTTGACGCAGGACTAACAGAAGGAATACAGGGTCGGCGCAGGTATGACATCATTCCGGCACTAATCGCGAGTATCCCGCTGACGCCATGATCTTCTTGCCATATCCTGACCCCCGTACTACGATCACATACCTCTGTGTTAGGCCGAGCGGCGCCCGACGGCGCTAGCCTTTAAGTTGGCAGTGCCCTTTTCCTTATTCCGGTATGCGACATATTACCCTGCCACCTCTGGGTATGCTTGCCCTGTCCTCGCTACGAGACAAAAGGTGACAGCCTGGGCAGTAGCTGTCAGCTTCCCCGGCTATATAAGCCTCTCCACTCCGCACGACCTAGGTACGCGCAATAGTGATTTTGCTACTGTTGCATTGCTTTTGCTCTTCCACCACCGAAGACTGACTTGACCGTCGGAGTGCCTTGCTAGGGACTTTTTCCGGCGGATTTTAACGGTCTTTGTCTTGCAGATTAGGAGCGAACACCGGAGCCAGCATCAACGGTTCATGATCCTCGAGGGATCATCTCACTCTTGAGACGTCCACTTCGCTTCGCGATAAGATCATTGTCTTAACCCACATACCCTATAACGAATGAGTCAATAAACTTTTGTTGTGTGTATATATGCTACATGTTCTAAGAAATTTAGTACGTAATTGAATAGTTAGGATATGCCCTTCTCTAATTTAATAAGATAATTAAGAAATAGACTTTATACTTAGTATATTTCTTCTGCATCAAACGCCCTTTAACATTGTAAAAGAAGAAAAATATTAAAAGAGAAATTCATATGTTTCAAATAATTGAGCAATTAATTAAATAATTATGATATATTATATTCATCATTCACAATTATAGACGCTAAAAAAATATAACTGTTACCATATAGATTTGCTACTTAGGTATAGCGGTTACAGTTTTGTAACTGTTACCAACATAATTTGCTACTTAGTTATAACAGTTAGGGTGCGTTGTTTTATAGGGGATGCAGTGCTATTTTGATTAAAAAAATAATAATAATAAAGCAGCTACTTTAATGATTCCGGAAAAAAAAAGATTACAGTTAGGGTGCGTTGTTTTATCGATAAAGTTACTTTAAATCCCTAATGAGGAGTGAAATTTTATATTCACTCCCCATACAAGTTTTTGTTTATTTTTATTCCCTGATGAAATTAAGTATAAAAGGGTAAAAATTGAGTATACATCAGTGAAAACTGAGTATAAAAGAGTGAAACTTGAGTATAAAAGAGTGAAAATTGAGTACAGGATTATTGATGTGGTGGATGCAAACTGTCATACTCAGTTTTCTAACTTTTATACTCAATTTTTTTCAAATAATACTCACCAAACATCCCATCAGAGATTGTATGCAAAGAAATGTTTGTGTAGGGATTGCATGCAAAGTTGACTTGGTAAGTGGGGAGTTTAGGAAAATTTACCCGATTAAGTGCTATTTTGATTAAAATAATAATAATAATAATAATAATAAAGTAGCTACTTTAATGATTCCGGAAAAAAAAAAAGATTACAGTTAGGGTGCGTTGTTTTATAGGGGATGCAGTGCTATTTTGACTAAAAAAAATTTAAAGCAGCTACTTTAATGATTCCGAAAAAAAATGCTCCTATGATTTTTGCCCTAAAATATAAAAGAAAAAGAAAAAAAACATAAACAAACTGTACATAAACAATAAAATTTTATAGTTATTTTAAGAAAATGTTTTCTATTTAAGTATAGCAAACATTCCTTGGAGTTGTTTTACAAATCTTGCTGATAAACTTCTAGTGTAAAGCCAGATGTAGACGATGGATGATTCTAATGTAAAGTGTCAGATTTTTTACATAGATGGATGTAATTGACGGTATTAATTTAATAGTTGGGTCTGAATAATCAGTTCGACAATGAGTCGCCAAACTTGAATCGGTGGAGTTTGGTGTGTGGCGTATATTTTATCCCATTATACTTGTTGGTGCAAAAAAATATCAGACAAGAACTTCAAGTATTTCGATGTTTGATAATATACCAATGTCTGGTCAGTCTGATCAAGAGTTAAGCCAAATAAGACTTGATATTTGGTAAGGTAAACCCAAGTTTGATCAGCTTGACCAAAGAGTTAGGTTAGCCAAACAGGACCTGATATTTGGTAGAGTGATTAGCAAAGCACTTAGGATTGGTCAGTTTGACAAAAGATTAATTCTAACATGACTTGATATTTGATAGAGTGACAAAACTTAAATCTAATCAATTACACCAAGGGCTAAGCCAAATAGGACTTGATGTTTGGTAGAGAGAAGTCTAATCAGGATTAGATGATTAGCAAAGTAGTTCTTGTCAAGGCACCAAAGAGCTGGTGAGTGAAGTTGGACACGAAGTCCTGGTTCGGAGAATTGAGCACGAAGACCTAACTGAGGATTGAGCACGAAGTCCTAGTTCAGAGAATTGGACACGAAGACCTGCCCGAGGGTTGAGTACTGAAGTCCTAGTTCAAGGAATTGGGCACGAAGTTCTGATTGAGGATCGGGCATGAAATCCTGATGAGTGAAGCTGGGTAAAAGTCCTGGTGAGTGAAGCCAGACAAGATAAAGTCTTAGTCAGTGAAGCTAGTCAATGGAAAACCCTAAGGAGTTGACCTTAGGTAGTAAAGTCTTAGATAGTTGACTCCAAACAAAGACTAGTAGGTCAGGTAAACTTACAGAACTAAGGCTTAAGATTATTTGTTTGTCTTGCAGGAACCTAGAGCTGGAGGCAAGATGGTAGAGTAAATGCAAGTGGACAAACAAAATCTAGGTCAGGGGCTTCCGGGCGCACTCAAAGTCATAGGGGCGCCCTCAACAATTTCCATAGGTTTATCTCCTGCGCCGTATTCGCCGTGTTGATCAGATACAGACCAACGTTGAGGGCGCTCGAGAAGGCTTTAAGGGTGCCCGTATGACCAGTATATAAAGCCGTTCAAATCAAGGATTCTAAATATCAATTCCATCATTCTACGACTCACTCTCTACGTTGCAAAAGTGCTAAGGCGAAGCTCTACGACCAAGGAGGCTCTAGGAGGAAGTACGCTGCACTTCAGACATCTGGATTGGTTGGGATCTTCAATCCATTTTGGCTTGCTTTTATAATTACAAGTTGTACTTAATGATCAATTATCTTTGCTTGTAATATTGAACTGTAAGACGGGTTTTCTCTGTTTCTAGAAATTCCGAAAAGGAGACCATTAGTGGACTCATATCGATTACATAGGCCTTGGGCATACTGACCTTGGGGGGTTGGGAACCAAGTAAATAAATCTCACGTGTCATTTATGTTTGCTTTCTTTTTACGGCAATTTACCAAAGGACGTACGCAACAATCGGAAATTACCAAAGGGCGCACCATGGTTTCTAGTTTACCAAAGGGCGCAGCCCTTTAAGTGAACTTCCTATTATACCCTTGGCGCCACAAAATGCTTTTTTCATTGACAATTTCGAGACATCCGAACCACTTTTGTAGTAAAATAATAATTTGTGGTTCGGATGGCCAGGTAGTGGAAATTTTCTCAGCCTATATATATATTACTACCTTGCACAAGTCGAATCATCACGAGGGTACGTATATTATTCGACCTTGCACAACTCAATTCATCAAGGCAGCTGAGGAAGATAGGTGTTGAAGGAGAAAAAACAAGCAACAGATTGTTAACAAATACAAATAGTAATGTACGTATGATTGTTATCTTTGATATGGTATCAGACCTAGTTTTATACTTATCAACTCTTGCTACAATTTTTATGTTTGGAGGAGTCTAAGGGTGATATGCATTACATAATAAGGACTCTATGAAATTTGTTAAACTTAAGATAAATAAATGCTTGAATTCGACCTAGGGGTGATATATTACCATATCAGGCCCTAGAAGGGCCAGAAACAACATAGTTCAGTCCCTAGGAGGTACTGAAATATGTTGTTTTTAGGCACTGGGAGGGCCTGAAATAAAAGGAATTCAGGTCCTCCCAGGGCCTGAAATGAAAAGATTTCAGGCCCTTACAGGGGCTGAAATCATTGGATTTGAGGGCCTGGGAGGGCCTGAATCAATATGAGTCAGGCCCTCGGAGGGACTGAAATTTACTGATTTCAGGCCCTGTGAGGGCCTGAAATAAAAAGATTTCAGGCACTGTGAGGGCCTGAAATATGAATTCAGGCCCTGTGAGGGCCTGCAATATGATTTCAGCCCCTGTGAGGGCCTGAAATCTTTTCATTTCAGGCCCTCACAGGGCCTGAAATATTTTTATTTTATGCCCTGTGAGGGCCTGAAATATTATGATTTCAGGCCCTGTGAGGCTCTGAAATCAAAATATTTCAGGCCCTTAGGCCTTCCTAGGTCCTTGATTATGATTTTCAAAGTTTGGAAAATGTAATTGTAATTTATTTTTCAGGGATGATAATGTTGTTGACGAAATTTTATCGGAAATATGGAATACTCTTGATGATAATGTTGTCACGGGGAATGGATCAGAAATTACAAGGAATTTGACAATTGATCTAAATGAAGAAGCAACTAATATAGAAGGTGAGAGTTTGAATTCTTCTACAAGAGTTGTTGAATTATTTGAGGCAACCTGGAGTGGGGAGGAAGGAATTGAAAGCCGGAATGCAGATGAATTAGAACCCATTACAAGTGTACTAGAATTCCAAGCCTATGATATGCAGATTAAGGAATATGAATTCCCCCCAGATGAGTACAGTGACTTAGAGGAGGAGTTTCCATTAGCTGAAGATCCTTATATTTTAAATTCTCGATTGCTTGCTGGGCCAATTGGAGAGGTAGAGGCAAGAGATGAGCATGAATTTTTTATGGGGCAGATATTTCCATCTAGAGAAGAATTCAAGAATGCACTTGTCAAACATGTCATGGTTAAGCATATGAGATATAACCCAGTTGACACCCGAAAAAATAGAGTTAAAGCAGTGTGCTTCAACCAACCATGTACATGGAGAGTAGTAGCAAGGGGGGAAGTAGAGTTCACTGTTACAAAATATATAAAGGAACACCAATGTGGAACTGTTTGGGAAAGTGCTGATCATCATGCATGCTCTTCATCATTTGTTGCTTCTTTTGTTGAAGAGCAATTTCTTCATAATGAACAATACAAACCAAGTATGATTATATCAGATATTAAAGCTAGATTTGGAGTGACCATATCATACAGAAAAGCATATATAGCTAGGGAGAAAGCATTGAAAAAGGTTGTTGGAGATTATGATGAAGCTTATAGAGATCTTCCACAATATCTGCGTGAGTTAAGAGCTAGAGATCCTGAAACATATGTGGCACTATGCAGGAATGGTGACAATCAGTTCCAGCGGTGTTTTTGGGCTTTTGGTGCTTGCCGAAGGGTGTTCAAGTCTTATTTACGTAGACTTATCGGAATTGATGTCACACACCTAAGAGGAAAGTATCCGGGAGTAATGTTGATTGCAACGGCGATTGATGGTAATGACAATGTTCTTCCAGTTGCCTTCGCAATAGCTGAAGTTGAATGTGGGTCTGCATGGGAGTGGTTTTTGGAGCATACAAAGAGGTTCTTTGGTGTCGATGATCACTCAATCACCACAGTATCAGATAGACATCGGGGCATTATATCAACAGTTAGAAAAGTCTACCCAAACGCGCATCATGCCTTTTGTTGCCACCACATGTGTTGTAATATGGTAACTGATACTGGAAGCAGAGCTGCTATAGGTTTGTTTTGGGCAGCAGCACGAGCCAACACAACACTCCAATATGATATGATAATGCAGACAATGCTTGAAAAACATCTAGTTGCCCATAAGTGGCTTCACAATATTGACCCTAAAAGGTGGGCAAATGCACACTTTACAGGGAGAAGGTACAGAATGCTTATCACGAATTGTGTGGAGAGCTTAAATGCTTTGTTCAAGTCTACATGTGAGCTTCCCATAAACAGGTTAATTGATAATACTAGAAGAAAAGTTGCTCAATGGTTCTATAACCGTAGAGAGGAAGTCTCCAAATGGTATGTTGCTTTGACACCTTATGCTACAAAAGAAATGGATTCAAGGAGAGAGAAAGCAAGAGCTTATAAGGTTCACCCTTACTCTCAATCAGAAATGGAAGTAGAAACATGGGGCACTTCATACATTGTTGATTTGGAAAAAAAGTTTTGTCATTGTGGGGAGTTTCAAATTTCAGGACTTCCTTGCTCACATGCTATTGCCGTAATTATTCACAGGAACATGGATACGCTCAAATATTGTGAGCATTATTTTTATTCTGAAACTTGGAAGTGGGTTTACATGGATCGTATTTTCCCTTGTAGAAGCAAGCAGTTTTGGCCTATTGGAGTAAACGACATTACAGTTCTATGTCCCCGTAGCCTTGTGCAGCCTGGTAGACGAAAGAAGGCACGGATAGAGTCCAGACACAATGGCAAGGTCAAACTAAAATGCAGCCGGTGTAAACAACTTGGTCATAATAAAAGGACATGTAGAATGCCGCCAGCCCCAAGGTCTTGAGTTTATTGGTATATGTAGTGACCCAATAATCTGATTGATGTGTATGTTTTGTATGGAGGATAACTGAATGTATATATTTTGTATATTGTATAGCTATAGTATTGTCAAAAAACTAGTTGTGTTAATGTTGTGACTTGAAGAAGTATTTCAATATTATGATACATTTCTTCTTGTGTAAATTTATGTATGCAGAATTGAGCAGTTGTGAAGTTTTCGGATTTTGGGTGCCACAATAATGTTATTTCAGGTCTTGTAGTCCTGAAGTCCTATGGTTTGTGAATATCTGTCATTTGAGACCCTCTGTTTGTTTGCTATGTTGATTCATTGTTCTGTGCCAACTGATAGATACTGTATTAACACATAATTGATAATCATTAGGACTATGTTTGGAGACAAAAAATTCCATCTCCTAGCTATCTAAACTCTAACTACTGGTAATGAGTTTTGAGAAATCAAAATATAATAGGTCCATGAAACAAAACTCCTGCTGTGCCAACTTCTGAAAATATGAGGTAATGATGTGGATGGAATTAAATTGTGGTGCAATGTCTATGTAGGTACTCTCCTTTTTTGTTTTATATTAAAAATAATTTGACAACATGTATATTTATATAAAATATTTAATCATTATAATATTGAATTATTTGAAATCTGAAATGAGATTATTGTGTCAGGCCCAATAATGAAATTATTTCAGGCCCACGCTGGGCCTGAATAATATCATTTCAGGCCCAGCGTGGGCCTGAAATAATCTCATTTCAGGCCCACACTGGGCCTGAAATGATATTATTTTAGGCCCACGCTGGGCCTGAAATTATATTATTTTAGGCCCAGCGTGGGCCTGAAATGAGATTATTTCAGGCCCACGATGGGCCTGAAATGATATTATTTCAGGCCCAGCGTGGGCCTGAAATAATCTCATTTCAGGCTCAACGTGGGCTGTGATTTAAAATTAGGGTAGAAGAAAAGTAAGGTTCAATATTACTTATAGTATCGACAAGAGGACAGATTATAGATTAGAGATTACACAATAACAAGGATCGAAAGCAATGCTCCATTGGAGTATGAAAATGGTTTACATACATTATAAATACAAACATATATTATTTGTCATTAAACTTACATTATACAACTGAATCATTTTGTTTCAGGCCCTGAGTGGGTTCCCTAAAATCCTTTTGTTTCAGGCCCACTGTGGTCCTGAATTAAAATGATTCTAGCAAAAGCAAGGTTCAATATTACTGATGAGTTCCACAACAATTACATATTACAGATCATATATGAGACAAAAACAATGATCCGAAGTAAAGTTTCATTGATTTGAAAAGGAGTGTTGGATCGAGAAAACCGATAGAGGGGGAGGGGTGAATATCGGAAAACTTTCGGATTTGAGTAAGAGTAGGTACGCAGCGGAAATTAAAAAACAAGACACAGAGACACAGTCGATTTACTTGGTTCGGAGCCTGTGTCGACTCCTACTCCAAGGCCCACGGTCGTTGACCGTTTACTTTGGGCAATTCTATATAGGCGCAAAAAGGTTTACAGAATTTAATTACAAAGATAAGTGCAGTAAATAAAAAGAACGCTCTTCTTTACCGACGTCCGGAGTAGATCAGCTTTTTCGGAGCAGCGGGACGTCATCGGCTCGAGTTGGGGAGTGTCCGGAGCAAGGCACGAGCGTAGAAGAACGTTGAGGCGTTGAGTGAACAGTTGTATGAAGCCTGGGGTCGAGGGCCCTTTATATAGGGCCTGGGGGCGCCCGCAACGTTCGGGTCGCCCCCCACGTGGCCTCTGATCCGCAGGGCTCTCGGTCGCGTCTGATCCTCTGGATCCGCTTTGACCGGGGCGCCCGGAGCGCTCGGGGTGCCCGCATTGACCGGTCAAAGTTTATCTTCTCGGCTTCGCAAGGGCGCGCTTCGGCAGCTGGCAGTGGGGGCGCCCGCGACATGCGGGGCGCCCGCGACAGGCGGGGCGCCCGCGACAGGCGGGGCGCCCGGAACAGTCGGGGCGCCCGGAGCATCCGGGGCGCCCCGAATCTAGCTGTCGAGGCGCTTTGAGGTGTGTTTTCACTTCTTGCAGACTTGGGTTGACCTTGGGGGCGCCCGGATCATCCGGGGCGCCCTGCTCAGCTTCTGCCTCACTCCTTTGAGGCTCTCTGAGCTGCAGATACTCAGTCCTTCAATCCTGCATCCAGGGTTAGTCCAAATAGCAATTATATTATTCTTTTATACAGCCTTAACTGTCTTGGTTCTGACTTTGGGCCTCCAAAATGGAGCCCTAGGTCGAACCGACGCCTACTATTCCCTCGATGGGGAACGCGTCCTCACCTACTCCTCTCGGGAGAAATTACCTGATGCCAACCGTTCCTCTGGTTGGATTTTTGCCTGACGATCCTTTGTCAGGTCTTGTAAACTGGCAGTCCTTCGCCAGTTGCCTAGCAGTCCTTCGCTAGGGCTTCAGTCCCAGGCTGTCCTTCGCCTGGAGCCTAGCAGTCCTTCGCTAGGGCTTGATACTGGCAGTCCTTCGCCAGTTGCCTAGCAATCCTTCGCTAGGGCTTCAGTCCCAGGCTGTCCTTCGCCTGGAGCCTAGCAGTCCTTCGCTAGGGCTTGATACTGGCAGTCCTTCGCCAGTTGCCTAGCAATCCTTCGCTAGGGCTTTCTTTCCTGGCATTCCTTTGCCAGTGCCTAGCAGTCCTTCGCTAGGGCTTTTCCTGCACACTAGATTAACTTGTTAGAAAACAAGAAAGACTTAACTTTTGACCTGTGTTGCCATTATCAAAATACAGGTTTGACTTAGGTGCATTCTGCACCAACAATCTCCCCCTTTTTGATTTATGGCAACCCTAGTTCAAAAAGTTAAGTTTAAGCAAAACATGAAAAAGTTTTAACTTTTGTTCCCTCCCCCTGGAAGGAATCTCCCCCTAGATTTTTCAAAAATTCGTGGGGTTAAAAAAAACTTTACTTGTACTTTGAAAACTTTAGGTACTTAGAAATAACTTAAGTTAAAAGCACATAGGAAGCTTTTTGAAACATGATTTTTGAGTACTTAAAAGTTTGAGGCTTTAAGTTTCAAGGTACTCAAAGGTTTTGCAAGTTTTAGCTTAAGTACTTTGGTAGGATGATTTAAAAAGCTTAAGTACTTAGTTAACTTTGAAAACACTTAAGTATTTTGAAAACTTAATACAACACTTTTGGAAAACTTAAGTACTTAATAACATTGTACTTAACCGGTTTTGAGAAACTTAAGCTTAAGGTACTTTATAAAAGTTTAAAACTTTTGACAAGCTTAAGTTATAAGAGGAAGGCTTGACTACTTAGCAAAATTTTGAAAGCCTAATTAAAAATTTTGACAGACTTGAATACTTAGCTTAAAAATTTTGAAAGGCTTGAATACTTAGTAAGATTTTGAAAGCTTAAGTAACATTTTGAAAGGCTTGAATAACTTTAGCTATTTTGAAAAGCTTAAGTATTTTTCAAATAAGTTTTGAATAATAAAAAACGTGAATAAAAGGAAAACTTTTGAATACTTTTTGAATAAAGGATCGAGTTAAGGAAATTAAATTTTGAAAAAATTAATTTTACTCTCTCCTTTCCTATCTCTCCCCCTTTGCCATATATCAAAACAAATAAATATAGCAAAATTAATGGAAATAAGTAAGATTTTGCTGTACTGAACCAAATCATAATTAGACTTAACGACATCAATCAATTTTCTCTATAGAGATCTGTCTAACCCAATTAGCTACTTACTAACTGTTATAAACAGTAGTTTTTGCTAGGGTTAGTCAAGTTAAGTGTTTCTGTTCAAGTTAGATTTTCTAAACTTGACACTTAGCTTGATTGCTGTATAAGTTGTATTTAGTGCCCCAATTACTGCAGATGCACTGACTTAAAGCATCTTGAATTAAGGCAAAGACCTAAGCATCTCAACCCTTTCTAGGTTATCAATCAAAAGTACCCTAAGGTGCTTGTGAGATGCTGTCTTCTAAGTATATAGGTGCATGCAGTTCTAGGGTTAGAGCCTAGGCTAAATCCATTTTCGAAAAACACCTAGTTTTGAAAGGGGATAGTTTTAAAATAAAAAATAAAGCTACTTCGAAAAATGAAAACTAATTTTGGAATTAAGTAAAACAGTTTTTCAAATTCTAATTTTTTTTTAAATTTTAAATTAAAAAAAATCTATTCTACAGAGCACAATCCTAACTACCTTCTTAGTGAGCTAAACTCAGATTCAGGTAAGGGTTTTGTGAATATATCAGCTAGGTTGGATTTAGAGTCAATATACTTAAGTACTATTTCACCCCTGGCTACATGGTCTCTTACAAAATGATGTTTGACTTCTATATGTTTGGTTCTGGAGTGTTGGATTGGGTTCTTAGTTAAATTAATTGAACTTATATTGTCAATAAATACTTGAGTTTGGGTGTAGTTCAGTTGAAAGTCTTTAAGTGTGTGCATCATCCATAGAAGTTGAGCAGCACACTCTCCTAAAGCCACATACTCAGCTTCAGTTGTGGATAGAGCTACACAGTGTTGTTTTCTGCTGCACCAACTAACTAGACTCTGACCTAACAGTTGGCAGCTTCCACTTGTGCTCTTTCTATCTAATTTACAGCCAGCATAGTCTGAGTCTGAGTATCCGGTTAAATCAAAAGTTGAGGTCCTAGGATACCAAATCCCTACATTTAGGGTGCCCTTTACATATCTCAGTATTCTTTTTAGGGCTGCTAAGTGCGTTTCCTTAGCACAGGTTTGGTATCTAGCACACATTCCTACAGCGAAGAGAATATCAGGTCTACTGGCTGTAAGGTACAGTAGGCTACCAATCATACTCCTATATAGTTTAAGGTCCACTGGTTTACCATCAGGGTCGCTATCTATTTTTATATTAGTGGCCATGGGGGTACTTATGCTTTTAGAGTTATCCATTTTGAATTTTTTTATTAACTCTTTAGCATATTTGAATTGATGAACGTAATTGTCATCCCTAGTTTGTTTGATTTGTAGTCCTAAGAAGAAGGTGAGCTCACCAACTAAGCTCATTTCAAATTCATCTTCCATTATCTTGACAAATTCTTTTAGGAAGTTGGTGTTGGTGAATCCAAAGATTATGTCATCTACGTAAATTTGGGCAATAAATATATCTATTCCTAGGTTTTTAACAAATAAAGTTGAGTCAATTTGGCCTTGTTTAAATTCTTTAGAAGTTAAATAGGTTGATAACCGTTCATACCAGGCCCTAGGTGCTTGTTTTAGTCCATATAATGCTTTGGTTAGTTTGTAAACATGGTTAGGTTTGTCTAAGTCCTCAAACCCTGGGGGTTGTCCTACATAAACTTCTTCTTTAATAAATCCATTTAAAAAGGCTGACTTTACATCCATTTGATATAATTTGAATCCTTTATGGGATGCAAATGCTAATAACATTCTAATGGACTCAAGTCTAGCTACTGGGGCGTATGTCTCATCGTAATCTAATCCCTCTACTTGGCTGAATCCCTTGGCTACTAAGCGGGCTTTATTTCTGACTATTTCTCCTTGATCATTTAGTTTATTCCTAAAGACCCACTTAGTATCTATGATGGACTTGCCTTCAGGTTTAGGCACTAGTTCCCAGACTTGGTTCCTTTCAAATTGGGCTAATTCTTCTTGCATAGCTATGATCCAGTCAGGGTCAGGTAGGGCTTCATCTATAGTTTTGGGTTCAATTTTCGATATCATAGCTATTTGACTAAGGTTTCTATAGGAGGATCTAGTCCTAACTCCTAGAGTTGGATCACCCACAATTTGATCAGTTGGGTGACTGAGTCTGGGTTTCTTGGTTCTTCTAGAGCTTGGTTCAGCCTCAGGTCCGGCTGGTCGGTTTGGTTCACTATTTGATTCGACTCTTTGGGCTGGTTCATTTGTTGGTTGGATACTTGATTCAGTTGACTCATTAATTGGTTCAATGGTTAGTTCGTTTAAGGATTCAATTAAGGGTTCAATAGTTTGTTCATTTTCTTGGTCAGAGTTTGATGAAGTTAAGTCTGGATTATTAGATGTTGAGTTAATTTCTTCATCAAAAATTAGGTTTGTTGTTTCTTCAATTTTCTTAGTTTGTTTGTTGTAAACTCTATAGGCTCTACTTGTGGTTGAGTATCCTAGGAAAATACCTGGGTTTGACTTGGACTGAAATTTTCCTAAATAGTCTTTGGTGTTTAGGATATGGACTTTACATCCAAAGACCTTAGGTAGTGTAGGTTGGGGAGTCTATGATAGTACAGTTCATAGGGGGTTTTGTTGTGTCACTTGTTAATCAAAACCCTATTTTGGATATAACAGGCCGTACTAATTGCTTTCTGCCCCAAAATTGGTTTGCTAGATTAAATTCGTTGAGCATAGCCCTAGCGGCTTCTTGTAATGTTCTATTCCTTCGCTCAACTATCCCATTTTGTTGGGGGGTTCTAGGACATGAAAATTCATGTAGGTACCCATTTACCTTACAGAATTCCTCGAATCGTTGATTTTCAAACTCTCCCCCGTGATCACTCCTAAGTCTTTTAATTTTAGTGTCGTTTTGATTTTCAATTAGTTTACAGAATTCATTAAATAGGTTTAGGGTTTCATCTTTGGTTTTTTAAAAACCTAACCCAGGTAAACCTAGAGTAATCATCGACTATTACTAAGCAGTATCGGTTTCCGCTTAGTGACTTGGCTCCATGTGAATCAAATAGGTCAAGGTGCAGGAGCTCAAGTGTGGTTTGAGTTAGATCAGATTGAATTAATTTGTGATTGGATTTGGTTTGTTTACCTTGATTACAAGATTCACATATTAGGTTTTCATTATTTTTAATTTTGGGAATACCTTTGATTAAGCCAAGTTGGGTAATTTTTGAGATAGTTCTTAGATTGGTATGACCTAATCTCCTATGCCAGAGGTTTGTTTGTTCTAATTGTGTTAACATACATTTGGGTATACGGGGAAGATTTATAGTGTATACATTGTTTTTCCTAGTGCCCTTAAGTATGATTTCTGAGTCTTGTTCATTTCTAATCAGGCAGTTAGAATTGTTGAAAGTAACTATATAACCAGAATCACATAACTGACTTATGCTAAGCAAGTTAAATTAAAGTTTTCAACCAATAGAACTTTCTTAATAATGAAATCAGATTTAAGCTCAATATTACTTGACCCAATTACCTTGAGTGTAGCATTATTGCCAAATTCCACTGAGCCTAGGTTTTTGAGTTTGAGCTTGGTGAACTTCAATTTATCTCCAGTCATGTGTCTGGAGCAACCGCTATCCAACATCCATTGGTCCAAATCTTTATGTTCCTATGCATAAAGAATTTTCTTGATTTGGATCCATTAGAATCAGGAATAGCTTAATTGAGTTTCACTGCCTAGTCTGTCTCACCCAAATCTAGGGTTTTCAATCACGTTAACCTTATAGGTTTTCGTGAGACAGGTTTTGATAGTTAAGATTATTTTGTAAATTTTTGATTAATTTTGAAGATAATTAACTTTTGAAAACTTAATTAATTAATTTTGAAATTTTTGAAAGATGTTTAACTCTACACTTAGCTGAAATTTTGTGTTAGATTCGAATTTGACAAAAATTAATTTGAATTTGAATTTCAAAAATTGACTTCCAGGTCTTGGCGAGGCACTAGGCCTTCTTTGGCAGAAGCCTTATGGGATCATCCACCCTTTCCTTGACAAAGCCTTTTAATGAAATTTCATTTTCAAAATTATTCTTTGAAAAATTTCTGGTCTAACTAGTTTGGATTTTGGATCGGTAGCTTCGGCTGGTTTCACCAGTCTAAAGAGACCAAGTAAACTTGATCTTATTAGAATTGGTTTCCCCAACGTACTATCATCTCACCTCCACCCAATACTATGTTTTCAAGTTTCAGTTAAGTTTGTTTGGTCCTTAACTAGCCTAAGTCTAAGCATGGTAAATTGCAGAAATTAAATAAACAGGCAAACAATCATATTGCAAAAAAAAATTTATCTAATAATGAATAGTTTTCAGTTTGGCTCCCCCTGGACTAAAGCCC